>QNUK01000150.1:1182500-1556286 GCA_013621035.1 Clarias magur
ACACTCAGGAGGCGCAGGATGGAGAACATCAACAGCTACAAATCCACCTATCATGCACAGCTTGCAGACAAAACATCCGGACAGTTTCCCTAAAGATACTGCAATTAATTACAGAGGACAAACATCCTTGAACAGGCAGTCCGTCTCCTGTGCCTCTTTACCGTTGTCCCGGCATGACCCACAACACCGCCTCAGGACATGAAATGTATTCATGAGGTAGTGGTGCCTCAAGGGTTCCGATTTTGCACTCGTAGGTTCAAATACCTCAGCGTCCAGATTCACTGCTGCATGAATGAACAGGATTCTCAATCCTTCACTTCTCATGCTTAAATTACTAAAGTTATAAGTTGCATTTTTATTAACCGCATTGCGGTTTTGCCATTGGTCAGAAGGTCATTGTTCATTTTCTGCATCTATATCTAAGATGTTTATTTAATCATAATGGAAGGAGACTCCAGTGTCAGTGCTTTAAAATGGTCATTACATTAACATGGGCAAGTGTTCAGCACAGTGGACCAATGTTATCACAAAGGGCTCAGAAACGTTTAAATGGCAGGGTATAACATCTCTACATAAACATCTAAAGCTGCTCAAATATCATTGAATTCATTGATATATTTATATATATATATATATATTTTTTTTAATGCTTACTGGACATGTTTCTCAGTCTGCGGAAAGAAACACACTGAAATCAGCACTGATGTTGGCTCAGTCCTAACCAATAAAACGGTCCCTAAAAGTTGCTAGGGTAAAATAGCTTGATGTTGCAGACACGCATCAAAGTGTGGCAGTAAAAGTGGTGTGAGGTTCCTCACCCTGACCATCCCTCTGACATACTCACACACACATATAGGCACACACACAAGTTCTCAGACAAACATTCACCTCAGCCGTGTGTGTTTCTATTTAATGAGCTGCTGAAATCGTCGGATGCTAATCAAGCTAGCATTTGACAGACACATTTCAGCCGCAATGGCTCCAAAATCTCTCTCTCTTTGTTTCCTCAGCTGTGCTGATTAGCTCAGGTCTCCTGCCGACAATTAGCTAGCTAGCTGAAAGATGAGCTGCCGCTGCTGCTGTAGCGAACTGCCACTTAGCGTCTCTTCTGTTTATTTAACTCACTGTGGCATTTTGCCATTTTTAACACAGTTGTAAAGATTTAGCCTCATCAAATTTAGCTAAATAAGAGGATCAAACCTTTATCAATTTTAAGGCAAAATCCAAATTATTTTTTACTATATTGTAAAATGATTGATGAGAAATCAAACTAATTAGTTATTTATAGCTATTTTCCTAACTAACTCATAAAACATCTTATGATAAATAGTTCAGGTTATTTTAGGTCAATTTAACTTTGCATTTTACATCATGTTCCTTCGAACTTCTCTAAAGTTAGCTGCAACTATCATAGCTGTCAAAACCTTATTCAGCTGTTTGCTGTTCCCACTTTGTTGCTATTTTTATGAACATTGACAGAGCAACAAAGCTCAAATGATGAGACAAAATCTGCTGGTGTAGCGGGAGTTTCTCACTTACATATCACCATACACTTTTAGCTGACGATGACAATTCAAGCTTAATGCAGTATCATTTTCTGACTTTATATTGACTATAATACATTTTAATCAAGCAGTTTTAACTAACTGCTTACTAAAAGTACCAATTAAATTATGAGGGGCGTTGAAGTAAAACTGAGACTTTTGTTTGTACGGAATAACAGAACACAGTAAAAACTCCCTTTATTTTCTATATAAATAAAAGCAAGGTTTTGTCTATAAATTCAGAACTCACTCTTTCAATGATACCTTTATGTTTTATACATCGAAGGACATCTAGCATTTTGTTTTTGCCTTGAGGTGGGCAAGGTTATATGCTTCACTCAATAAAGCCAATCAGTACAGAAAGTATTCAGACCCCCCTTAAATTTTTCACTCTAAAAAACACCTGAAGATGGTGAGAAATAAGATTATCTGGTCTGATTAATTTTTTTGGCCTTAATTCCAATCGGTATGTGTGGAGAAAACCAGGCACTGCTCATCACCTATCCAAGTCCCAACAGTGAAGCATGGTGGTGGCAGCATTATGCTGTGCGGGTGTTTTTCAGCTGCAGGGACAGGACGGTTGGTTGCAATCGAGGGACAGATGAAATCGGCCAAGTAAAGGGATATCCTGGAGGAAAATCTTCTCCAGAGGACCTCAGACTGGGTTCACCTTTCAACAAGACAATGACCCTAAGTACACAGCTAAAATAACAAAGGAGTGGCTTCACAACAACTCTGTGAGTGTTCTTGAATGTCTCAGCCAGAGCCCTGACTTAAACCCAATTGAGCATCTCTGGAGAGACCTGAAAATGGCTGACCACCAATGACAGAACTGGAGAGGATCTGCAAGGAGGAATGGCAGAGGATCCCCAAATCTTGTTGCATCTTTCAAAAAAAGACTCTTGGCTGTGTTCAACTCATGGCTGTGTTCATGGGTGCTATGATTAAATACTGAGCAAAGGGTCTGAATACTTAGATACTTAAATATCACATACACACCATGTGAAATTTCAGTTTTTCTGTTTTAATTAATCTGCAAAAATGTCAACAATTCTGTGTTTTTCTGTCAATATGCGGTGTTGTGTGAACATTAATGAGGGAAAAATAAACACAAATGATTTTAGCAAACGGTTGCAATATAACAAAGAGTGAAAAGTTTAAAAACACAGAAACGTCCGTAATGCACCTACAGGCCGACAAAAGCTTAAATACACACATGACAGAGTGACTCATCATACCTAAAAAAAATGCTACATTATGAAAACTGAACCTTGCTAAATAAAATGATAAGTAGAAGGCAAGTTATAAGCAGTTATGTGCCAGATACCGATCAGCTTATTTTTAGCTTAAATTTTTAAACTAGTTCTACAAACTCTTTACCCTTCAACGACGGGTACTTATGTTAGCTTCTCTATATTATCCCCTGTTACACGAATGCACTCCAGTGTTTCACTAGTGCTTGGATGCCATTAATGTAGAAGCCATGATCAGACTGCCTGCTTCACTTCTGAAACCCTAGTCTCTCAGGAACTCCTTTAATTGCCCAGACATATGGAAATCTCTTGTAGCGAGGTCAGGCCTCTGATGTTGGGATGTGGCGATAATCTGTATTCAGTTCCCACAGACAGATAGATCTTTTACACAAAGTGGTGACAAGTTATCTGTCAATTTTACAAGGATCAGGTGTTTTACTTGATGAATGTTAATGGGAACGACTGCAGCGGTCTCAGGGATACCCTTGGCCCGATTGAACTTGCGTTGAAACCTCTCATGAATGAAGGCGTAAGAAATTAGAATGAGAGGAATGTGACATTTTTTCACAAGGCCTGGTTTGACTTGAACAGCCATATACTGTACCAAGAAACAACTCAGTTGGTGCTAAATCTGAATCAGGGAGCTGATGGGTCATTGCTACTCACAAGACTTCATATAGTTAATATAATGAATAAGGGAAACTGTCTGCATTCTCATTATGATCACAAAAATGCATTAATTCTTTAAGTAAATTAATTGAAAAGTGCTGTACTGTATAAACAGAGCTGCATACAAACTGAGTCAGTGATGTGTCAGTTGTAAATGAATCAGCTCTTTAAGATGAACGTCAAGTGATGATTTGAAAGTGTAAGTTTATTTATTTTATCATAGATATAGGCAACGCCTGGCTAAGAAGAAGAACGGCCAACCATACCATCTTAAACGGATCTTATTCAATGAGAAATCTCAATGAGCTGAAAGAGTCGACTCTTAATGGTGAGTTGAGTCAAATGATCTGACTCACTGCAAAGATCAGGAAGTTCCATCACGTCTGTGAATCAGAGCTCTTAAGTAACTCGAAGTGCCCTTTGTCTCTGATTTGCTTTTTCTGCAGTTGGGGTTCCCCTTCGTGCTTTGACACCATTATGGTAGTAAACATGATGAAAATTTGCTGAGGAAGTCAGCACTCAGCACTGGTTCTTTTGAATGCTAATCATGGCTTTTTCTTTTAATATAGATGACTGAAGTATGGCCAAGAGCGTGGCGTCTCTGTTTATTCAGATTAATGATAATGTACACTTTGTTGTCTGGGATGCTAACGTTATTTAGCAGCTCCAATCAGGACTTGGGACTCGAGCCAAAAGTTGTATTCTTTTTGACGTGCCAAGGGTCAGTGCCCTCTCCTCTGTATCACACTAAGAGAGGAAGCTCTATCTCTGGAGTAAACGTGTCCGGCTTGTGTTTGTGGGTCACAGAAGGTAGAGACGTTTCACCTTTAACAATCTGTCTCTGTCAGTCCATTGTTGTCGATTTGTTTGGGAGAGACAGGATCCGCAAGATGATGTAAATAAATATATAAATATTTGACTCTTACGCCAAACTTGTGTACAACAGGGATGTCCTGAAGTGCCTGTTGTGCCCAAGACGATGTGCTATTCATACCCATAAAAACAGCATCTGGTTGCTTATTTAAGAACCGCAAAAATAGCAGGCAGATGCACCAGATGAACTTGGGTAGGACGGTTTGTAGTCACGGTGTAAGGAATGAGATGAAAGGGCATGTGGTCTGATGAGTCCAGATAGCCCCTGTTATAGAGCGATAGGTGCGTCAGGGGAGGAAATGAACGGCATAAAGCGATGCACCCATTATGCATACTGCCTCTAGGGTAAAGATCTGAGGTTACTTCAGTCGCTCAGATCTGGGCTCAGTAACGTTATGTGAGTCAGCTGATGACCTGAAGGTACCGAATCAGCAGGTTATCACATCTGTTGAGTTTTTCTTCCCCTGATGTCATGGACTTAATTGTGAATTGTGAAGAGTGGTTCTGGGAACATGAGGATTCATTTTCACACGTGAACTGGACACCACGTTGAGCACCAAAGCGAAAAGCAGTCAGAAGAAGTTTTGTAATAATACTTGTGGTTTCTGTAGCAAACATTCATACAGGCACTTGCATAACAGATATTCCATGTAAAAAAAACCTGTAACAACCTGCATTTTTTTTTCATTTTGAGAGAGAGAGCTACATGTTTATCGATTTAAATGAGAATAGTAATAGTTTTATATATGTTTGTCTTCTATCATAAAAAAATGAATAAATTAAATTGATTTGTTGCATTAACATTCACGTTTGTTATTTTTAACAAAAAAAAATCAAGAAAAAGTTATTAATAATATTTGCAATGATCAATTCTTATACAAAAATAACTAAGCTATGGCTGCCTCTCCAACATAGTTTAGAATGGACACAAGAGTTGCACAATTTGAACGGTTTTATCAGTGTTGATCAGCTGCAGGGACAGGACGGCTGGTTGAACTGATGATTTTACAATCAAAATGGTTTTATAGTTATCTTATGAAGATTCTCAGATAAGGAAATCACATTTCATGCTATTTCTGACTAGCCATTTTCAATAAAACATATTTATCATTGCACTTTTTTTTTTTTTTTTTTTTTTAAATAAAGAGCTTTATGTTATAAGACTTATTTACACACCATCCCTATTTGGTGGGAAGGGTTTTCACCTGTCGACTTCTTCACAATAGCGCTGGTCGTTGTCGCCATGGTGTCTACCCAGAATTCCCTAAAGCTGATATACTCATCACTGCACGCTGCAGCACCGGTGCCTTCTGGGCCACTACAGGAAGAAGGGCATGGCCGACAGGAAGTGACTTTTATTTATGCCTACTGGAGCCAGGCTGTGTCTTCAACCGATGGCTGTCTTATTGATTACACCATTGTGTCTCTTCCTGCCGAAAACAGAGTGTGAAAAATAAAGTATGACAAAGAGGAAAGAGGGACGGCACGCGTCATTGTTACCGAGTTACGGCAAATCTCTAAATAGGATTTATATTTAGCGCTAACTATATTAATAACATTTTGTCTTATTGTACTGTAATGCTCAGAGCTAAGAATTATGACATTGAACTAAAGCGTTCGTGCATCAGTAGAGTGCAATTTAAGTGCAGACCTTCATTTTTTCACCCACAATTAAATGGTTAAGAAAAATGTCAGTAAAAGAATGAAGTGTATCATGTAACAGACCACCTTTCACCGATGCCATTCTGGGACCTGTAAAGGACAAAAAGTGTGCAGAAGAACCATACCACGTTCTCCAAAATGCATGCAACACCCACACATGCTAAAAGAACTAATGCAGGGTGGATTTTCCTTCATATCATATGATGTCTACTGTATCTAGAGTAGACACTACAATTCTGTGAACTCCGACTGACACCGCGTCGGACACAAAAAGCACTGGATATGGTCTAGCCCCTAATTCTAAACCCCTGAGGAAGATAATAAGATGATGCAGGCCAGCTGGAGTTGCTTTCCAGACATGACTGTCACAGGACGATTAGACTCGTCTGCTCTCTGCTCTCTCAGCCGTATGTCTCTTATTCTCCAAATTATTTTCCAATCCCACTCTCCTCCTCCACCCTGCATGCTGGGAACAGCAGGGTCAGTTTAACACCCCAACTGGGAGATAAGAGGTCGAGCAGGAGGCCTCAGATAAGAGCACACACACACACACACACACACACACTCCTGCGGTCAACACAAACACCAGCAGCAGTAAAAATTCTAAATAAATCCCGAGGGTCTTCCTTTTCCTCTAAGCCGGTGTGGGGGCTTCAGGCAGCCACAATCCAGAGAACACACACACACACACACACACACACACACACACACTCAATCACTCATATACACATAACCTCTTGATCCCCATCAGTCTCCATCAATTAGCAGCTTAAATAGAATTAATTCTTATATCCTAGCATTTTTCGTAGTAATGTTCCATATAAAGTTATCAAAAGTTTTGGAAATTTGCACCCTCGCGCTTTTAATGAATTAGAGTATAAACAAACTGTATCATGTGGTCACAATTCCTGTTGCTATGCAGGTAAAATTTGGACACCAAGCACAGTCTATCAGGCAGCACGGTGGTGTAGTGGTTAGCACTGTCGCCTTGGACTGTCGCCAGGGTTTCATGCCCGGTCAGACTCGTCAGTGTGTATGGATTTTGCATGTTCGACCTGTGCATGGTCAGTTTCCTTCAGTTTCCTCCCACAATCCAAAGACCTGCAGATTAAGCTAATCGGTGTTCCCAAATTGCCTGTAGTGTATGTTCAGGGTGTCTCTTGGGATAGGCTCCAGGCCCTCCGTGACTCTGAATACAGGATAAAGCCAGACTATCTTAAAACTAACCATTAGCCTAACTACCACTATTAAAGATGACTATTAAGTCAGACAATGACAACTGAGGCTAACAAGTCAAGAGGGTAGAACAAAAAGTTATAAAAAGTGAACATGATAATACAAAGCTCCAGTGACCCCCCGGAAATGAAGCAAAAATATTGCAAATGTCAACATCGTCCTCAGATGTGTGGGTAAATTACACAATATAAAATTAAAATTAAGTGCAATTAGTGTTTTGAATGCGAGGAGCATGCAAGCTAAACCGGGAGTTTTGATCATGCAGAATGACGATACATTTAGGAGAGTAAAAACACTAGTGCTTGGATACCATCTAGGTGGAAAGTTTTCCTAGTACATTGGATTCATGATCAAGCTGCCTGCTTCATATCTGAAACGCTGGCCTCTCAGGAACTCCTTTAATGACCCAAACATGTAGAAATGGCTTGGAGCGAGGTCAGGACTGGGATGTGGCACTAAGTCAGAGTCCTGTAATGTGAAAGTGGTGTTGGTGACTGATTGTGTGATTTTCAAAAAACAGATGCATCTTTTTCTTCCGCAAATTGGTGACATGTGTTCTGTCGATTTCAAGGCGTTCGACTCGCTGAATGTTCATGGGAACGACTGCAGAGTGCTCCGAGCCACATCGGCCGGGATCGGCAGTCATTGATGTACGGCCTTTTTTAAAACGTTTGCACTGTTCAAATGTTTTACTGCAGTTATTTAAAATTTAATCACAAATCACTAAAAAAAATGGTGAATAGGTCTCAACATGGTTCCAGTAATCCTGGTCCTTCGTTTGCATGTCTGCAGCCAATTGTTTGCGAGCTTCTTGTGCATCATCTTTAGAAGAGGCTTCCTTCTAGGATGACAACCATGCAGAGCAATTTGATGCAGTGTGTTTGCCGTACGGTCTGAGCACTGACAGGCTGACCTCCCATCCCTTCAATCTCTGCAGCAATGCTGGACGCTAAAACTCGTCCGTCTGTTTTCCAAAGCCAATCTTTGGATCTGACTCTGAGAACGCGCACTCAGCTTCTTTGGCCGACCATGGCGAGGCCTGTTCTGAGAAGAACCTGTCCTCTTAAAGCGCTGGATGGTCTAGGCCGCTGGGCTGCAGCACAGTTGCAGAGTGTTGGCTACAGTATCTTCTTATAGCCTCGGCCATCTTTATGTAAAGCAACAATTCGTTTTTTCAGGACTTCTAAGAGTTTTGTTTGCCATGAGGTGCCATGTTGAACTTTCAGTGGCCAGGTTGAGAGAGTGGAAGAGCTTTTATACCAAATTTAACTCACCTGCTATCTGGTGACACCTGAGACAGTGTGACACTAATGAGTCACATGACAAAGGGGAAGGAAAATGACTAATTGTGCTCAATTTGTACATTTACACTTAGGGTTGTACTCACTTTTGTTGCCAGGGGTTCAGCTATTATGAGGATAAGGCAATTAAATTGACAAATGGTGAATTTGTCATATTGTTTAATTGTAAACACACCCAGTAGTTCGGTCACTAAGGTGGGGTTCAACACAATACGCTATTGTACTGTAGGATCAGAGGAGCTGCAGCCATATGGCTTTGCAATCAGTTCATTTTAAAATGGAGCTCTTAAGTGGTCAGCCCTGTCGTATATCCGTACGTCCATCCGTCCACACACACGCACACACAAATGTCATCAGTGGAAAAAGATGGCTATAAGCCAGGCAACAAGATTGAAGAACATGCATAAAAATTTGTCCCACAATTTGCTGTCCCCATAAAAAAATCTTTATGTCTCTTTATATTTCAAAGATCTTAGTAGGTTGTTTTGCATACTAGCTCAGCCTGAGGTACCGCTGTAGAAATTCACTTAAACCATTTCAAAGATAAAGCTCCGTAAAAGATGTCATACATCACAACTACAGACACATTCGCTTGTTCAATTTATATCAATGACTATACAGATCACAATTCTGATTTGGACAATATACATCACGTCCCAAAGCTTGCGATTTAGTTGCCAACAAATTTTTTTTTACATGGAGGCGGCCATGTTTTGTTTTGTTTTTGACACTTTTAAGCTCAAATGCAGAGACGACGAACACGACATCATTCTGAAATTTGAAAGCAGCATAAGATACCTAAAATGTAGAGTTGATCATGAATAGGTTGCTGGACATGGCTTGATGCAACGTTGGCAATTAATCTGTTCATTCCAAAACTATCGGTATCCATTAGAACAGGCAGAAATGATTTAGAAGATTTAAAGATTCGTGTGTAATGTTTATTTTATACAAAAACAATTACTTATGGCCTCTGAAATGATTGACATTGAGAATTAAGAATGAAATGATGAATTTGTGAAAGGAACATCTGAATGTTCTAAGCGCTTTTTATGTCTGTGCATGTCTGTGCGTGTGTGTGTGTGTGTGTGTGTGTGTGTGTGTTCCAGGTTCTTCCTGGATGCATCTCAAACCACAAGCTAAGGTCTATAAAACCACAAACACCACTTGCTATTCAGTATGTATTACACTATTATAGCCTGACACACTGTTTAACACAATGGCATGTGGTTTGGGATATAGCCATGCAGTGTCTGGAACACACACACATACACATACACTATTTAAATGCAATGTGGACGACAATTGTATGACTTCCCTGCTACATGAACCCACTTAAAAAAGCACATATCTTGAGGTAGAATTATTGTAACACTCTTTTTGGCATTTATAATTATAGTGAAAATGAGCAATATTTAATCCTTTTGGCCTGGTCTCTTTTTGACACACCAGTAAAGATTTTGTGCAACAAGAGCAGCATTGTTCACACATTCACTATTGAATCTGAAGAAGCTGACATCGACTGGTTAGCTTAAACCATATGCTACATAATAGATGTTTGCAAAGTTTGCATGTCTGGGAGATATAACGCAAGACAAAATAGGCAACCTTCAGAAGCCTTGCTGTCTGGTAGGTTTCGATATCGATCTGAAAAATGTTTAGCGATTTCATGGCAGCGTGACAGGAGTAGTGTCGTGACCTGACGCCAATCTCAAAGGTCGCTGATTTGAACCTGAGCTCGGGTCACGGTCTATGAGGGGTTAAACACGATTTCTATGTGTTTATGTGGGCGTCCCAAAATTATGACCGTAACTATGAGTCTCATACCGGGTAAATTTATTCCTTGATCATTGATCAGGATAAAGCATAAGGATGAAAGGATGATCGTGTGATGCCGGGCCAGCATGCTAGTGTAGTGAAAGCATGTTAGTGTTGCTGCCTTATGTTTTTGAGGTCTCTCACAGTTGCCAGTTGGTAGGAGGCGTGCAGCTAAAAGAAAGAATGAATGAATGAATGACCCTGGCTCACACTGTTACTCTGCTGTACCTTACCTTATGACTGCAGTCTTTCTCTGCTCTTATCAACCCTCAGTCCTTCCTTAAGGCCAATATCCCTTCCTCTATCTATCTTCACAAACTCCTGCTCACCACCACTCTAGTTGCCCTGATCTCGTGTGTGTGTGTGTGTGTGTGTGTGTGTGTGCACGCATGCTGTATCTACAAGCCCAGTTTCCTTGCCGAGGAGGAAGACGGGAGACAGCAGAGCAACAATGCCAGGAAAAAGCCTCCAGAGATTAGTGTGTAAAAACACTGCTTAAATTAATGATAAACACACTCCTGCGACCCTCACTCACACGCGCCTGGAAAGTGTGCCGTTAATACGGGGGGGAATTACGCTCCAAACACACACCCACACAGAGTCAAGAAACAAAGCTGGACTGTGACTGTAAGCTTAATTACAGCACGACCGTAAAAACTCGCAGGATGTGGCCGAGGTTCGATTTGTACAGCTGATTTCCCTCAAATTGACAAGGTGAGCGAGAGAACTGAGAAGAACTTTAATTACCGTTCTGGGGTAATTTCACACTAAACGTCGGTTCTTGTTATTTAGTAACATTAGTCTAGAAGCTATTTGCGAAGTTCAAATTCTGTCTTGCAGTCACACTTTTCAACATGTCATACATACACATACAGGTGAAAGTCGAAACATTTGAACATCGTGCAAACGTTCATTTATTTCAGTGATGCAACTTAAAAGGTGAAATTAATATATGAGATAAACTCATTACATGCAAAGCGAGATGGTTCAAGCTGTGATTTGTCATAATTAAGATGATCATTTCTTACAGCTCATGAAAACCCCAAATCCACAATCTCAGAAAATCGCATTTGGAAACCATGGACCAAGAGTCTGGAGGAAGAATGGAGAGGCACACACTGCAAGAGGCTTGAAGTCCAGTGTGAAGGTTCCACAGTCTGTGTTGATTTGGGGAGCCATGTCATCTGCTGGTGTTGGTCCACTGTGCTTTCTTAAGTCCAGGGCCAACACAGCCGTCTACCAGGAGATGTTGGAGCACTTCATGCTTCCTTCCGCAGACAAGCTTTATGGGGATGCTGACTTTCTTTTTTCAGCAGGACTTGGCACCTGCCCATACTGCCAAAAGCACCAAAACCTGGTTCAGTGACCGTGGGATTACTATGCTTGATTTCGCCAGCAATCTCGTCTGACCTGAAGCCCATAGAGAACCTATGGGGCATTGCCAAGAGAAAGATGAGAGACATGAGACCGAACAATGTGGAAGAGCTGAAGGCTGCTATTGAAGCGTCCTGGTCTTCCACAACATCTCAGCAGTGCTACAGGCTGAAAGCTTCCATGCCACGGCGCATTGAGGCAGTAATTGCTGGAAAAGGGGCCCAAACCAAGTACTGAGTACATATGCATGATTGTACTTTTCAGAGGTCCGATATTCTTCTCTTCACAATTCTTGTTTTATTGATTGCATGTAATATTCTAATTTTATGAGATTGTGGATTTGAGGTTTTCATGAGCTGTACGCCATCATCATCTTAATTATGACAAATCACAGCTTGAACTATCTCGCTTTGCATGTAATGAGTCTATCTCATATATTAATTTCACCTTTTAAGTTGCATCACTGAAATAAATGAACTTTTGCATGATATTCAAATTTCACCTGTATGTATATATCTTGGAGGTGTGTTTGGGGTCATTATCATGCTGGAACGCTGCTCTGCGGCCCAGTTTCCGGAGGGAGGGGATCGTGTTCTGCTTCAGTATGTCACAGTACATGTTAGAATTCATGTTTTCCCTCAATGAACTGTAGCTCCACAATGCCAGCAGCACTCATGCAGTCCAAGATCATGACACTACCAACACCATGTTTGACGGTAGGCAAGACACACTTGTCTTTGTACTTCTCATCTGGTTGCCGCCACATTGCTTGACACCATCTGAACCAAATAGGTTTATCTTGGTCTCATCAGACCACAGGACATGGTTCCAGTAATCCTGGTCCTTCGTTTGCATGTCTGCAGCCAATTGTTTACGAGCTTCTTGTGCATCATCTTTAGAAGAGGCTTCCTTCTAGGATGACAACCATGCAGAGCAATTTGATGCAGTGTGTTTGGCGTACGGTCTGAGCACTGACAGGCTGACCTCCCATCCCTTCAATCTCTGCAGCGATGCTGGACGCTAAAACTCGTCCGTCTGTTTTCCAAAGCCAATCTTTGGATCTGACTCTGAGAACGCGCACTCAGCTTCTTTGGCCGACCATGGCGAGGCCTGTTCTGAGAAGAACCTGTCCTCTTAAAGCGCTGGATGGTCTAGGCCGCTGGGCTGCAGCACAGTTGCAGAGTGTTGGCTACAGTATCTTCTTATAGCCTTGGCCATCTTTATGTAAAGCAACAATTCGTTTTTTCAGGTCTTCTGAGAGTTTTGTTTGCCATGAGGTGCCATGTTGAACTTTCAGTGGCCAGGAAAAGCTTTCATACCAAATTTAACTCACCTGCTATCTGGTGACACCTGAGACAGTGTGGCACTAATGAGTCACATGACAAAGGGGAAGGAAAATGACTAATTGGTGCTCAATTTGTACATTTACACTTAGGGTTGTACTCACTTTTGTTGCCAGGGGTTCAGCTATTATTTGCTGTATTTTTAGTTATTTTGAGGGGACAATAAATCTACACTGCTATACAAACTTTACACTGACGACTTTTCATTGTGTCAAAGAGTCATTTATGCAGCGTCGTCCTATGAAAAGATATAACTAAATATTTGCAGAGATGTGAGGGGTGTACTCACTTTTATGACGTACTGTAGTGTCCCACAGCCCACAGTGCAGGATAGAGAGCCGAAGACTGCTGACCCGCCCTCCAAAACTCCCCAGATCTCAATCTGATCAAGGGATGCTCCAGACGAACAAGTCTGATCCACGGAGGCCCCACCCTGGAGCCTCTGCCAGTGTCCTGGTGCAAAACACCACAGCACGTGCCCAGAGGGGCCTCCGCTGTCCTGGTGGCACAAGGGGAACCCAAAATGTACAGTAAGTGGTTTTAATGTTATAGCTGATAAAATAATGGTGTTTATTATCTAACTACAGGGTGGGCCATTTATATGCCTTGGGGGCCATTGAACTGGCCCACGATGACCAATCCACTTTTCAGGAAATAATGTGGTGGTTCACCATCTTGCTGGAAAAACTCGGGGAACGTGCCAGCTTCAGTGCATAAAGAGGGAAACACATCATCATGTAGCAATTTCAAATATCCAGTGGCCTTGAGGTTTCCATTGATGAAGAATGGCCCCACTATCTTTGTACCCCATATACCACACCATACCATCACTTTTTTTGTTCCAACAGTCTGGGAGGGATCTATCCAATGTGGGTTAGTGTCAGACCAGTTGAATGGCCCCCAAGGTCTCCCGATCTGACCCCCTTAGACTTTTATCTTTGGGGTCATCTGAAGGCAATTGTCTATGGTGTGAAGATACGAGATGTGCAGCACCTGAAACTACGGATACTGGAAGCCTGTGCTGGCATTTCTCCTGCGGTGTTGCTATCAGTGTGTGAGGAGTGGGAGAAGAGGGTTGCATTGACAATCCATCACAATGGGCAGCACATTGAACACATTTTATAAGTGGTCAGAAACTTGTAAATAACTCGTGAAAGAATAAAGTTACGTTAGAACCAAGCACACCATTGTTTTTCTTGTGAAATTCCCAATTAGTTTGATGTGTCACATGACCCTCTCCCTATTGAAAAAAACAAAAGTTGGATCCAAGATGGCCGACTTCCAAATGGCCACCATGGTCACCACCCATCTTGAAAAGTTTGCCCCCTCACATACACTAATGTGCCACAAACAGGACGTTAATATCACCAACCATTCCCATTTTATTCAGTTGTATCCATATAAATGACCCACCCTGTACATTAAATACCTTAATTATTTCATGAACCTGTTACATATTCAGACATAATCCAATAAT
The DNA here is from genome assembly GCA_013621035.1 of Clarias magur. Lineage (NCBI taxonomy): Eukaryota > Metazoa > Chordata > Actinopteri > Siluriformes > Clariidae > Clarias > Clarias magur. The sequence goes on from QNUK01000150.1 coordinate 1,197,051, forward strand.
CCATAAATATGTAATAGGTTTATAAAATAAGAAAGGTATTATTAAATATAACAGGTTCCTAGTTTTTTTTTTTTTTCAGCTTGAAATTATTTTCCTCTTCTTTTTTTTTTTTTTTAATTTCAGCTAGTGAACCGTATCTAACAATAGATTTGAGTCTTTTTTCCACGTTCCTCTTTCTCCCCATATCACATACATGAAGAAGTTCACTGTGTATGATCTGTGTATTGTTTTCGGAGGTCAGGTTTTATTGTACTACTTACAACTGAACTGCAGGGTCTTATCTAAATCCAGAAAGTCCACAGAGACATAAATCTGATGAGATAAACGTTAAACATGCGCGGGGCAGAGGTCGAGGTTGACCGTCCGTTCAAACAGTCCGTTCGGAATCGTCCTGCGCAAACAGTAAACAGGCAGCTCCACTTCCTGTCTGCTCCTAACAGCAAAAGCATCTGTCTGACCTTTGACCTCCGCTAACTTCCTTAAGATGGACACCTTCGCACACACCGCTGGCTGACACACAGCCGCGGGGTTTTCTTTTTTTATCTTTGTGTATGTAAACGAAATGGTCAAAAGTATGCGGACACGTGATTTTGTAGCCTTAAAATTCCCCTTCAAACATGACACTGCGCACAGTGAGATCGATGAAGATTCGAGTGCACAGAACCCTTGAAATGCTTTTAACCTCACTGAACACCTCACTGCATCTTAGGCCAGTGTTTAAAACGTTAATAGGAACACCCCTCGATTCCAGCCACTCATGTAGCGGCGGTGCTGCTATAAAATCCTCCAGGTGCAAGTCAAACACATCAGTTAATGTTCACGTTATAGAACAGAATTGGAGAAAGAAAATGTGATGTCATGACTTTGACTATGGAATAGTTTTAGGCCTCCGAGTGGCGCAGTGGTTAAAGTGCTCGCCCTATCATCCAGAGATCGCTAGTTCGAATCCCGGGTGGTGCTGTAACCTCTCGCAGCCGGAGGTCTAGAGAGAGCTGATTGGCCGAGCTCTCTCAGGGGGGAGGGATGAGAAGTACATAGTGCTCCGACATTAATCACGGCTCACGGGGCGTCTGTGAGCTCGCGCAGCGGAGGGAGCGGATAGCGCTGTCCTCCGAGTGTGTTACGCCGCCCCCAACGGTGCACGAGCGAGCAGTTCGAAAAGATGCGGTCGGCTGGCGTCACGTGGTTCGGAGGAAACACGTGATAGTCTTCGGCCCTCCCGGCTGAGTGGTAGTAGTAGCCTTAATGTGGAGCCCCCTAGTGACGGGGAGGAATTGGACACGACTAAATTAGGGAGAAAATCGGGGGAAAAAAACAAAACAAAAAAAACCACTATGGAATAGTTTCAAGGATGAGGCTGGTTTGAGTTTTTTTTTTTCTTTTTATTTGAAACTGCTGATTTTCTGGGATTTTCACACACCTACTGTACATCTCTAGAATTTGCACAGAATGGTGCAAGCAACGAAAACCACCCAGTTACGTGGTTCCAGCTGCTTAAATAAGCACCATTTATAAAAGTGATGAGCAGAAAAGCGTCTCAGAATATGCAAATGTGAAACACTAAGGATGGGCTGCAACAGTAAGATCAGGTTCCAACACGATGCTCCACTCGTTTTCGTGGCACAGGCCTCCAAACACCGAACTGCTGAAGATTGTTTAGATGAATTAATAAAGGCCGAATTCTTTTCCCCATACAGCAGCTTTTACAGCTCAGTCTTTAAGACACTTATTTTTGCCACGCTTTTGTTTCCTTTCTCTGTATTTGAGAGAATAAGATTTCAGAGCAGGAAATATCTTCGCTCCCTCTGTTCACTCCCAAATACTGCACGTTCTTCGGCCATGTCCGCTCGGAGCACGCGAGGTCGAACATGTTCCTATCAGCTAACAGTTACCAGACTCTTTACATCATAAATAAAGTGAGATAAATGTGATGTGATGAACGCAGGAACGTGTCCGAAAGAAACCAGGAATGTGTTTTCGCATGAAACCACCTCAGTTCAGCTCAGTTTGAGGTTTTAGCTGGAGTCGCATTTGTGATTGTTTTAACAACTTCAGACTGAGTTTGCACCAAAGACAACATTTGTGTGGTCAGTTTCCCCCTAATCCCCCCCCCTCCCGTTCTCTACTAGTCTAGACAACAGAGCGTGAAAAAGATTATTCAGTATTTTCAGCATATTTTTTTTTAGTTCATATGACAATGTTCAGTTTCTGTATGTTCACAGTACACGTACATTGCATTACATCACACCACCAAGTAGTTACTTACATTTTACCAACATATCTAATATAATGTTGATGTTAACTTAAGGTAGTAAATCGCTACCTTAATAAAAAGACAAAATTCCAACAACAGGTTGAATTATGACTGAACTGTGATGGCTGAAAGAAATGCTGCAGTGTGTAATATGTGAATATTGAAAATGTAAATCATCAGGGCTGTAAAGTGTGACGGGTTCACAGTGGCGGCGGAGGGTTTTGTGGGTCTGTTTCCAAACATGTTACATGCATGACATCTTATTACTGTAAGTCTAAAGCTCTCATAGTTTAAAAATAATAAACATGCTAATGATAATAATAATAAATAATAATTCATCTCCTATACGGTATATCTGGGACAGGGCTACGGGGATGGGGGGGGGGGGGGGACTTAGGGCACGAGGCGGCATACACCCTGGACAGTCCATCACAGGCCACACACACACACACACAGACATACACATCAGGCAGTTTGGGAATGCCAGTTACCCTTACCTGGGAATCCTGGAGGCGCGAGGCCACAGTGCGAACCATTGCGCCACCATGCTGCCATAGAAACAATAATTCATTTAATTGATATATTGTGTGACACTTAAGTTTGCTGTTCTCATGCAGAGAACAAGTCCTTTTGACTGGGTGATGGCATTCCATATTTTAGAGGCTTCTGCACTAAAGGATCTGCCTTCTGGAGTCAGGAGTCCAACTAGGCGTGTAGGTCTGGAACAGCTCAGGTCTACACAAAGTCATAGACTTTCATCTTTCATTCAAAGGGATTCAACAAAAAAATACCGAATTAACTTTTCAGGAATTGCAGTCATTTTAAATTGATTTTGCATTCAGCAGCTGTTCATAGAAACTCTCGATATCCAGTCCAAAGCATTAATTATAAAAGAAAAGGAGTCCATCATGAGCCTCAAGAAAGACGGCAGAACCGTGAGGAGTGGACAAATGAATAATTCTGTCCATTTTTAAAAAGAAGAAACGCACTGGCGATCTCACCGAAAGTTCTTGAATGCCATGGAAAAGCTCAAGTGGATGGTTGTAGCATTCTTTCCTTAGCAAAGAAACCCTTCACAAGATCTAGTCAAGTCAAGAACACTCTTGGGAATGTAGGTGTGTCATTGTGAACAAGTCGAATCAGGACACATGTGCATGAATGTAAACACAGAGGGTTTAACTGGAGAAGCAAAGCGAAATGTTCGTAAAGAGCCGAGTTATTCACCCGACCTCATTTAACTAAGACATAACAACCGCAAACAAAGGTACAGTACTGTAGGCGCATCCAGACTACAGGCAGTCAGTACAGTAGATAAAACATTTTTTGTTCCAAGTATTAAAAACTGCCTTTATATAACTATGACTATAATAGTTTGTCCAATTACTTTTGATCCTGGGAAATAAAGCGACTTAGTTTTTTTTTATTTTTTAAGTGGGGCGGGCGGGGGGTGTTAAATGCATAATGCAATATTTTCTTTTTTGTTCTTCGGGACCATTTTTCATTTCGAATGTTTTTGTTCTTTCAGCTGCTCGCGTTAAGGGGTCGCCACAGCAGGCCTGATCCGCACACTCAACTTGGCACAGTCTTTATGCCAGATGCTCTTCCTGACGCAACCCTCCCATTTACCCGGGTTCGGATAGCCTGAGAAGCCGACGACTTGGCCAGCAGTGCCCCATCCTTCATTTTTAATATTCAAGAGAACAATGCGGGTATGCCGAGCTGAGGCAGTGGTCAGCGATACCAGCTCACAGCTCCAGCATCCTGAGCTCAGGTTACTCAGGGGTGTCTAACGTCCTCACTGTGTGTTACATAGTTTGATTACAAATTAGCGTTTCTCTTTTCTTTTTTCTACTCCTTAAAAAAAAAATCATGCACCATACATAGGGTTAATGATGTGAAAACAGGAAGTAGGAAGTAGCCAGAATGTGTAATAGGACGGAGCTCATCGTGTAAAACCTGCAATGAACAGCACAGGAAGCGAGAGGTGGTGCTGCGTGAACGGGGGAAAAAGAAAGGGAAGAATCAAAGAACAGATAGGTGTCAGTGAGGCATCAGGAGGGATGCACATCCGCTACACCTACAGCAGGATGAAGGGCATTATGGGCTAATAAATCCACACCAAGCTTCCTCTGTACGCTGACCGATAGAGTTAAACCACAGAGCCACATAATAGAAGTGTATGTGCATGCGTGTGTGTGTGTGTGTGTGTGTATATGAGAGCGAGAGATTACAGTCCCAGAACATATGCAGTGCAGTCACGTCACACACACCATAAAAGACAAGAATGACATACAGTTGATCGGCTAACTTCATTATTTGCCTCACAAGGCTCCGCCTCCTAAAGTTGGACGAATTGAGAAGGATTATGCAGTTTTTCAAACTTTTAAATTTGTAAAATGTAATATTGGGTAATATGATGTCATTGATAGAATTCACCCCTGATATGATGCAACACACACACATGTTCACACACTCGCTCACATCCAGGGGCAACTGAGCCTATAGTATTCACCTGCCTGCATCTTTTTAGGATTTCGAGTAAATACACATAGACACGAGGAGAGACACAGAAACTCAGCGCACAGTCAGCAGCGTGAGCTCAGGAGCGAAGTGGGAACCTCGCATCTGGGAGGTGATGAGGTAAAGTTCTGTATCTTTTGTCTTTCCAGCTCGATGACACGGTCCTGATTCAGCAGAAACCTGACAAAAACAAATTAATCATCTCAATGGATTTCCTTTTCTCTTTGTCTAAAAGTGAGATGGGCGAGAAATATGATCTATTGTGATTAAACAGAGGAGGCAGCTGCACAGCTTCCTCAGGGGTGTAAGAAAGAAAGAAAGAAAGAAAGAAAGAAAAAAAAAACTCAGCTGGAGAATGCATGCTGCCTGAATCAATATACATCAACGAGAACATGTAGAGATTTATTACCAGCATGGATAAAAAAAACAAAAAAAAACTAGAAGGTGAAAATCCCAAAATGTGGACAATGCAAAATACACTGAAGTGTGTTTCAGTCTGCAGGCTGACGCAGCTAAAAAGGTTAAAAAAAAAAAAAAAGAAAGAAAAAAAAGAAGAAGCTTAGAGCTACCAGTTTAACATCATAAGAAAAACATGTTTAAATCACACTTGCCAGCACAATTTTTTTTTTTATTTAACATCCAAATCTCTGTATAACATTGCTGGCCAAAAAAAGTGTCACCATTTCAGAAGGGAGAAGTTATTGGGTTGGATCAAGCAAAGAAAACAACTAAGGAAAATTGAAATGAAACCTGGAAAGACGGAGCTGAACTGTCGACTTTGTGGAAAAATGTGATCGGAAAGAAATCATGAATGGTGATCACGTAAACACTTTGAAGAAGTTGCATGGTTAAAAAAGAAATAATTAAAAAAAAAATCCATATGCCAGACCATCCATTTCCGTGGGCATTTCCGTACACACACACACAAACAATGTGATGAGAACTAAACAGCTGTGTGTGCAAAAGAGATCCATTTGACCCGAACAGACTGATCAGATTGATCCTCTTCCAGAGCGATGGGCGTGTCAGGGTAAGAAGGGACGCACATGAAGCGATGCACCATCTGGAGGCTCTGGAGACATCCAAGGATGCTTCAGTCACTCAGGTCTAGACTCAGCAAAGTGAAAATTAATGACGTAATTAATGAAATAAAATGAAGTCAGCTGACGACCTGAATGCACTGAATGACCAGATTATCACATCTGTGCGGTTTTTCTTCCATAATGGCACAGGTAAACTCCACCACTCAGAGTGTGTAGGAGTGGTTCTGGGAGCATGAGGAATCATCTTCACACTTGAACTGGACATCACAATGTGCACCGGAATAAAAGCTAAAGGAGACGGAATGAAATCTCCTTTCTTCCCCCCTAAACTGCCAGGCAAATTATATAACTCTGTATTTCTCTGTTTTATGTCTGCATGCTGTCCAGCTAAATATTTAATTTCAATAATTAACCTTTAGTTTTTATTTTTGTATGTGTTATATTAATAATGACATACTTTGTACTTGAATGTTATGAGACAATTAGCATGCTGCTTGCTGCAGGCACATTAAAGTTAGTGTGTGTGTGTGTGTGTGTGTGTGTGTGTGAGTGAGAGAGAGAGAGTCATATCCGCTGAAGGATGCAGCAGAATGCTGGGAAAGGAGGGAGATAGAAGACAAAGAGGGAGACAGGGAGAGAGGAGAACACCAGCACCGTTCAGATGCAAATCTTGACATCGAGCCTAAAGCGTGTGAGAGGACCAGGTGTCCGGGGGAGGACGATTCACACAGAACGCTCTTTCACCTCTGCTATCCCGCGCTCAATCTCTCTTTCTTTCCTGCCTGATTGTGAACGACTGATTGAGCACTGAATGAGACAGAGAAGAGGAAAATAAAAAGAAACAAACTGAGGATATATATACATGTATATATATATTTTTTGTAAAGAAAATCCTATGGCACTTTTATTACGTACTAGTAATTAAATTCCATACTTTCTGCTCCACAATGTATGTCCAGTATCCTCCAGGTTTCACTAGTGTAACCAAGTACAAGGGGTGCCAAGACTTATGCAAAAGTCTACAGTGACCGACTGTACCGCATGTATTGCTGTTACGTAAACCATGTGGACGTGGTGATAACAGATAATATACATTGCTGCATGTGTGTGTTCTAACCTGCATGTCGCTAAATATACAAGTAGTTCAGACAAAAAAAAAAAAAAAAAGACAGAAAGCCTGTAGAATCATAATCATCTTTTCATTAATAGTAAATTTAAAAGGCAAATATCAGATCCATATAAAGATAAACATTTCAGTTCCTAATGTAGAAATTGATAGTGTCCAAATATGTGCATGCTATATACAATAAGGAAAATAGATTTGTCAAGATAGAAAAGATGTTCTGTTTATCCAGAAATGAAAAAAGAAAAGCAAAAACTGAGGGGAAAAAAAAAGGTGCAAACCATGCTGGATCTCTCCGACAAACTCAACACACACATGCACACACACACAAAATAGAGCATGAATCTACTTCAACATCGACACACACACACACCGATCAGCCATAATATTAACACCACAGAAACATTACGTATCTATTATATGTTATATATCAATAAACTGGTCACATGATCGTGGGTACCGAAGGCTGAGTCATGATTTAAGACCAGCCTGTCTGATCAGATCCCACAGAAAAGCCAATGTAGTAGAAATCATTAAAACACTCAAGGCTGGCCACGAGGGAAAGTCACCGAACACAAAGCGCACCAGAGGGCCCAGCAGACACAGAGCTCCAGGCTACGACCCGGCCTCCGAAATCCCCAGATCTCAATCTGACTGAACACCAACGGGAACAGTGCCAGACACCACGGCACGCTCGCAGAGGTCTCGTGGAGTCATGAGGGGTCAGAGCTGCCCCAGTGGCACAATATTGGGAAGAATGTTGTGTGTTTTGTAATGTTATGGCTGATCAGTGTGTGTGTTTACAAATGAGACACATAAACATACTTTCTACTCATTATCAGGATATTCACCTTTTGTAAACTCAATCCATTTTCTCAAGTGTACACTCCTCCCAAGTACACTTACAATAATAATAATAAAAAAAAAACACACTCTTATTATAATTTCTCCATATTAAATGATATTCTTGACTATAAAACCTAATCAATGTCTTTAAACAAGGGAAATAAAGTCTTCATGTAAGAACAATTCAAATCTCCGTACTAGCCATGTGCTAATATTCGGTCATACCGATTATATAGTACAATAATTCTGGAGATCTTTAGTCTGTCAAATGTATATTAGTGCACAGTTTATATCAACGCATTGTCGTTTCACTTTTACACTCGAGAGGTGCATCTCTCATGGAACAAACTCATGGCATGTAGTGGAACAGAGTGGGGTTAAAAGGAAGTGTGTGTTCTGTGAGGCTGTATAAGAAATACTTTTGGTGTAAATTCCTGATGAGGATAATCCGCAGCAAAAACAGAAAGCATTCCATCGTCATAAAATCACAAGTTACATCTGTACCGGTGGATTTATTAGTTTGGCACGAGTCTATAAAACTTCCTTAGTGACTAGAGACCCTCACTTGTCTCACTCTTTGTCTTTGTGCGACTACACCTGTTGTATTTCCTCTTTTTATATGATACTGATACAAATCTAACATTTTTTTTTAATTAACTTATAATTAAATATCTGCGGATGCTGTTTCAAACTGTGTCAGTGCTGTTTTTCTCTTCAGATGGGATGAACAATTGCTTACTTTATTCACCTGTTTGACAGATCAGAACTACTAACATCGATAAAGGCCCGATACTGAGCGATGCACCAGATCAGTGCATTGATGGTATCTGTATTATAGCTTAAAATGCTGGATTGAACATGACGTGTTACACACACGAGGCTGACTAAGTGTTTAATCCCCGGTTTAAATTTTTCAAAATAACATCTTTATCTCATTAAGAGACATGCATTTCGCTCCTACTTCAAGTTAAGATAAAAGACATGCTGCACCATCTAGTGGTCAAAACCCATGACTGCATGCAGAACACATCGCAATAAAGTTAAAACAAAAGCATGCGCAGATTAATCATGAGCCTGGGTTTATGTGATTTTCTTGCAACATTAAAAGTAACTAAAACTGGATAAGTTTTTGTTTGATAATATAAAAAAAGCATAATCCTGTGATCTGAAAGGAACCCGTCACTCCAGAACATGGTGTTACAGGACAATAATAAACACTAATGTGGTGGTGTGACGGATTAAAAAACTGAAGTTGATTACAATATCAGCATACATCAGTATATACCAAGTCATCTGCATTATGGCAATGTATTATCTCAATCTTAAAATTGTCCCAAATAGAACAAATAGAAAAAACAAAGCTTCTCAATTAAACAGATTTTATCCTAAAAACAAAACATATAAATGGACCGATGTTTAAACAAGACTGCAATAACAGCTTTGTAAATCTGTTTTTGGGGGGCAGCCGGTTCACATGTGCATAGATTTTGTCATTAAACCAGCTTTGTAAACCTACAGTATATACAGAGAAACATGCCTAATGCAAATCCAGCTAAATAGGCACTTGTTTTTTGTTTTTTCTTTTGCTGCTTATATCAAGCCTCAGCTTTTTTCCAATATACCAGAAAGCGGATACTGCACACACACAAGTGCCCCAGTAGTCTTACTGATATGTTAACATCATTCAGCTCAACATTAAGCTGCTAAAATGCACCTTTTGATGAAAATGTCAGCCATCACACAGTGATGTTTCAGAGTCTGTAGAAAAGCACCACACTTTCCAAACTATAAGTCACTCTCGCTTTTTTTCTACTTAGGAAATTTATTTTTATTTTAGGTCTAGGGAAACTTATAAAATTACAAAGAGCACCACTAGCATGATCCAGAATGCCTGCCCCTAAAATGAGGCTTTGGTGCTTTGTCCTGGTGTAGTCTAATTGAATATATTTTCTGTTTATTTCAGAGTTACATGATCTTATTGTGGTTGCTATGTCAGTGATGTCTGTGGCAAAACAGACAGATGGGATTTTCAACATTATTTGATGCTAGTGTACCGCCCCTCTGCTGAAGTTTTACGGCTACTAAATAAAATCTCTATTAAACGTTGCGCCCTATAATCTGGAAAATTGGATAAGTAACATGGCGTTTATGCGTTCTTGGTCCTTAAGATAAAAACTCCCATACAAATTTCTTCGTAAAGCATGTGGTTGTGAAGTAAAGGAAAACTAAACCACAGCTTCTGCTCCCATTGCATTCTGGGAACCGCAGTCGACAGATGCAGAAACCTGAGAGAGGGCCGTTTTGGGCCAGAATTCTTCAGTTAGTAAACATTCACAGGTCGGGACGACAGCCACGGTGCACGCTACAGGTACGTGTCATGTTCTGTACTGCTCAGACTCTGATTGGATGCATGAAGACTTGTGTCTTTTAGTAGCTCCTGTGATTGGCTGGGTGAAGACCGCACCTGCAGTGCCTGGTCCTGATAAGCTGTGTCGAGTGAAGAGTCGTTCTTGTTCTTCTTTTTATCTGCTTTTCGTGTCTTTTTCTCCTCTTTCTTTCTCTCGACACCTTCAGAGCTTGTGATGGTCTGCGCCGATTCCACGATGATGGTGGGTTTTTGCTGCAGGTCCTGTCGGCTGGGAGGCTCGGCGGTCATGATGGCGCGAGCGCCGTGCATTCTGGGGGGAGATTTGCAGTGCAGTTCTCCGTGTGCTTCTTTCCAGCGGCGCAGCTGGGTGAGATGCTCCTTCTCGATGTCTCTCTCTGACACCGGCAATTCCAGAATCTGAAAGAACAATTGAGGAACAATTAATGATTCTTTTATGTAATGATTTATTATGTACTTTGATGAAGGGGTGTGGCTTGTAAATCTGTTAAAGTAAAGGAGGAAGAGTAGTCCGTCAGTGTTAGTGAAGGGGGTGCGACATTGTTTCTGTCAGTGTTAGTGAAGGGGGTGTGGCTTCTGTGTTGGTCAGTGTTAGTGAAGGGGGTGTGGCTTCTGTGTTGGTCAGTGTTAGTGAGGGAGGTGTGGCCTCTGTTTCTGTACAGAGTCGTAGGAAGCCTGGAGCCTATCCCAGGGGTCTTGGAGAGCATTAGGAGGGTTACACCTAGGATGGGGTGCCAATCTATCGCAGGGCACATAAGCACACAACGGGCAGTTTGGAAATTAAAATTTGTCTCCTCCGCATGTCTTTGGACTGTGGCAGCAGAACAACATTCACATTTAAATCTGTTATTTTTTGTGTTGAATATGAATACTTCCTGTTTCGAGCATTTCTGATAGCTGGTTAATAAACAACAATCAACATACCAAACCCAAATTTGTATTATACAAAACAGTCACTGCAGTGCACAAAATATGACTGTTTACAATTATATACAAAATATTTTGGTGTGCATGGTCCCATGTCTTGTATACTGTGCGATTGTGTGTGTGTGGTGGTGGGGTGCAGGTATATTGTATCGGCCTCATCGGCTTTATAAGTCAATCCAGGAGCAAGATGATGAAAAAAAAAAAAAAAACGCTGTCCTGTTATACTGTCTCAATGGTGATTAATCCAACTATGATTCATCCGCAAAGGGACCAAAGGATTCACAGTCTTAATGGCGAACAGTTGTAGAAGCATAAACAACAATGAAACCTTAGCCTCGCACTTTTTCTTTAAACATGGTCAGCTGACTTCCTTTGGAGGGAAAATCTCACAAGAGTAAAAACACCGAAACAAAACACAACTGGTGGGGCAATACATCATATGGGGACAGATTATAAAGTATCCAACACTGTATACAAAAACTATCGTGAGCTTTAGAAAAACTCACTATGTGCGCTACATGTTATTAAAGACGATATCAAGAGGAAAACGGGACCAGTTTCGGTTTCCAAAATAAATTTTTCATATTTTACTTCATTTACATCATTTGTAAATGTTTAGATTTTTTAAATATGGAAAAATAGTGTGTTAGAGTGTTAGAACTTGGTAATATTGGTAATATGTTTTGGGTGGCTGTAAAGAAGTATCTGCATTTACACTATTTCATATGGGAAAATGTGCTTCACAATACAAAGTTTTTACTTTTTCTGTCTTCGGGAACGAATTAAATTCAGATGATGGTTCAGGTGATGGTTCTATGGGAACAGATTTGTGTCTTCCAGTCACATTTAAGAACTGAACCCCAAAAGTGGAGCAAAATGACATAGATCAATGCCTCAGTCATACTTTCCTTAAACGAACTGGAAAACAGAACAACAGCACAGGAATTTGGCTGTGCGGCTAATTTGCATAATAAATGTGATACAGTAATGAAAGTTCAGTCTGGTGAAATGACATCACTTTATCAATGACTGCGCATTGAATTATGATGAGATTGTAGCCAGACACAAGTCTGCTTGAGAATGACAGCATATCACAGTGGCCTTTAACCCTGGTCCTGGAGGAAACCTTGCCCTGCACATTTTAGTGTTTTCTCTGCTTCTAAATCCCACCCTTTTCCGTTGCTTATAGTGAAGGCACTAAAATGTGCAGGACAGGATGTCCTCCAGGACCAGAGTTAATAGCCACTGGCATATCATCAGATGGCATCAATCCCGCAATGTCACACACCGACCACTAGATGGAGGTATGTGGTTACTTTCTGTGATGGTGCCTCGATAAAGCAGTCATGGCCTGCCTGCCTGCATGTGAGAGGAAACCTTATCCGCTCTGAAACAGTTTTATGAAAACTTAGCTGATAATGATAACACACATCTGTTCACAGAGTGGGATGAGTGTACAAAATGATGTGTCTGTGAAAGAAAAATTAGAGGAATTTTTGATTCTCTTATTCAAAAATAACCAGAGTGGGTTTCAATGCTATGCTAAAGTGTGTGTGTGTGTGTGTGTGTGTGTGTGTGTGTGTACGTGCGGCACCTCTTTAATAAGGAAGCCCTCCTGCATGTAGCGTAGCTCTACAGCCCGGAGTCTCTCCATCGTCTCGTACTGGCCCGGACACGCCTTGAGCTTCTCTTGCGATCCCAGCATGCACTTCAGGAGCACCAGGCCCACACGGAAAATGACTTTGACTCCTAAACAAACCCAGACACACAGAACAGAACTGTTGTTTAAATCAACCATTTGCATCAGCTGGCATTAGGTTATGAATCTCCATGTAAGAACGTAAACTACTCGGTGAGATAAATCATTTAAAACGAGAAGTTGTTGAGAGTATCAGCTAGACCTCCGAAACAGAAATAGGTGACATAGTAACTACATGTAGTGGTCAAAGAACACTTTCATACATAAGGTTTTCCAGGCCATCAGTTACCTGATAGGTCACAATTATGAAACGTATACTAAATACATAGAGCTCTTAACTGTGAACTGGGTGTGTGCGCATGTGAAACGTGATAGCAGTGGTGTTAACCGGAGTGAGAAACCAACCCTCGCAGAAGAAAATATCCCAGACGCGCAGCACCGATGACCACGGGAGCGTGCGCGAGAAGGCACACATCAACCACTCTGTCATGTAGAGCACCGGCTCGATCTTGTGCTTCTTTAGGTGTCGATGAGCCACAGGAGACACGCGCTTCAGTAAAGAGAACAGGATCTCTCCATCCAGCTGGATCGCCTCCTAACACATACCATGTTGTTTTGTTTTTTATACATGAAGATATAAATCTCTAATGCATGGAGATGGGGTTGAACGTCTGGAGTAACTAGTAGTAGGAAAGTGACAGAAGAAACCTGGTTCACTATTATGGTGTTCTGCTTAGTGTAAATGTTCTTAATAATGTATGAAGTTTATTAATTTTCTCATTTTATATTACACTTTACTCATTCGTTTATCTTCTATACCACTTTATCCTGTGTGCAGAGTTGCAGGGCTATCCCAGGGAGGGACTTTGGGCAGGAGGCAGGGTACACCCTGAACAGGGTGCCAATTTATCACAGGGGTGTGCACACACACACACTATAGACAATTTGGGAACACTCCCTCACTCTCACTCATCATCTATACCGCTTAATCCTGTATTCAGGGTCACGGTGGGCCTGGAGCCTATCCCAGGAGACTTAGGGCACATGGCAGGGTACACCCTGAACAGAGTGCCAATCCATCGCAGGGCACAGACACACAGACATACACTCACTCATTCACACACTACGGGCAATTTGGGAACCCCACTAAGCCTAACCTACATGTTTTTGGACTGTAGGTGGAATCTGGAGTACCTGGATGAAACACACTAAGCACAGGGAGAACTCGCAAATACCACGCACACAGACGGGAATCAAACCCTCGACCCTGGAGGTGCAAGGCGACAGGGCTATCCACTAAGCCACCGTGCCACATACTGCTAATTGAATGTATTAAAAGTAGGTTTATTAGCTTTATCAGTTAAACATTACACTTACCCAATAAAACAAGAGCTACTAAACAGGGTGAATACGAACACATGCTTGTTATAAAAGCGCGTTCAGAGCAGGTGTAGCTCAGCGGTTAAGGAGTTGGACTAGTAATCGGATGATCACAGGTTCCAACCTCATTAACATGTTGCCTCTGTTATGCTCTTAATTAAGGCCCTTAAACCTCAACTGCTCAGATGTATGATGAGATAAAATGCTCTGGGTAAGGGCGTCTGCTGGATGCTGTAAATGTTGAAGTTTAAATTGCCTGGCATGGTGATAAAAATGTCTTCATGTTGTCTTTGAGACACATATTGTTTATGTCAGTTATGGTCAGACTCAGAGCTCCAGTAATAAACAGCGTAAATCAGCTGATCTGCCGAATAGGTTTGAACTTTATACCCGGAGGTTAGTAATTTCACCTTTTGTGCTTTGTGCTTGTGTTTGTGTGTGTGCTCTCTCTCTCTCTCTCACCAGGCCTGCGCTGTAGTAGCCAGGCAGATATTTCTCGCAGATTTGCACCAGACTCCAAAAGGCATCCTGAAACAACAAACAGTTGCTCAAAGCTATTAAAAAACATAAAAAAAAAAAAAACATTAAAAGAACAACTGGAAAAAAAAAACAAAATGCAAAAAGGAGGAAACATAACCTTACATAATAGCTAATAACTCAGCTTTGACTTTACGTGTATATTTATAATCATGTTTTCGTGCACTGCTTTTGAGTCAACACAAACAAGAGGCCAGTTGTTAATTGTTAACTTATTTACAAGTGTTGACAATCATTTTTAAGTGTGTGAGTGGGTGTGTGTATTAACCTCAGCAGGCATATGCATGAGCAGGACAGCAGCGATAGGAGCCTGAGCCTGACAGTACCCCTCCTCTGGACGGTAAAGTGTGTAAGCCTTCAAAACCCGGAACAGATCCTGCTGCCTGCATGCAAACACACAAACACAGTCATTAAGACAATGGAAAAAAACATTCAACACACACATTAACCACTTATACATAAAGACAGACAGAACCTATACAAACACGCGCACAAACACACAAACGGAGTAAGGACAGGTTCTGACCCGTGGCCTCCTCGTGCGGCGAACATCTCGTGAAAGGGAAACTGACGATGGAGATCCTTCTCGATCACATCCACCCATTTTGGCTCTCCACACTGACTGTCCAATTCCTAACACATGTTCATGCGCACACACATTTTAATTTAGCACACTTTATGGAAACACTGATGAAGAAAGAACACTCAGTATGTGCGGTCGAGTAAAACGACTCCAGGCAGGTTGAGAACTTGAGATGTTGAAGAGACAGTGAGATGTACAAATGATGACAGTGTGTGATCTCTCCTTACCTGGAACCTTCCCAGATTCTGCTCCCTTTTCACCTTTCCTCCAGACAGATAGAGCCAGGCACGACCTCTCAAAGACGGTGGAATGCCTTTCTGGCACCGCAGCTTTACCTAGACAGAGAGAGACAAACAGAGAGAGTTAGCGAATTTCTGGAAGATGTTGCGGAAGTTTCTTGAAATATCACCAGTAAAAGTGACAACATGTTCTATATTTTTACTGCTTCTGTCTAATGGCACAGAGTTCAAAATAACACTTCCTTCTGTATCTTTAAATATGTTCAACTATGGTGAGAATTACATCATTACATTTATATTTATACATAATGATGTAATTATTACATTACATACATTTTTATATACATTTTGAATTACATAATTACATTTATATACATACTGTAATGATGTAATGATCACATACCATTATTAGAATTCCATCAATTTATATATAAAATGTAATACCATCTCTCTCTCTCTCTCTCTCTCTCTCATATATATTATATATATAAAAAATGATACACTCACTGTCCAAAAAAAAAACTGTTTTTGCATGGTCAATTATTAGCCTGCATCAAGCATGCCATGCCAATGACCCAGGGCACCATTAATGCCTGAAAGGACAGTGCTGAATTGTCAACTTCACAGAAGAAATGTGGTCAAAACAAACACGAATTATAAGGAACTGAGATCTTGGTAAAGTTCATAGCATCAAAAAAAAAAAAAAAAACTGATAGGAGAAATCAGAGCGATGTTTAATTTTGAAAGTAAGTGCACTTTCACACACACGCACACACCATATGAGGAGAACTAAACAGAGACTGAACAGCTGTGTCTATAAGAAAACAACTTGTTAGTGAGAGTAATCAGAAGAAAGGCTCAAGTGGTCTGATGAGTCCAGATTGAGCCTATTCCAGAGCGATGGACGTGTCGGGGTAAGAAGAGAAGCGCATGAAGCGATGCACCCATCACACATAGTGTCCAGTGTACAAGCCTCTGGAGACAGTGTTATGATCTGAGGTTGCTTCAGTTGAACAGGTCTAGGCTCAACAACGTTATGTGGAAATAAAATGAAGTCAGCTGACGCCCTGTATGTACTGAATGATCAGGTTATCACATCTATGGAGTTTTTGTACACCGGCACAGGCATATTCCAGGTCACAATTTCTGAGTGTTTTTGGGAGCATAAGGAACCATTTTTACACACAAACCAGCCTCCACATGTGTGCTGCAATCGAAGTTAAAGGCGATCAAAAGAACTAGGTGTGTGTCTTTTTTGATCAGACAGTTTATATTTAATATAATTCTATAATTATTTCAAACACCCATCTGAGGAGAAGGATCTTTTCGCTAGGACCTATTATAATAAACAGTCACAAACAGCACTCTACGGTCGGCATGCCTGAGCTTACCTTCTTGTGTTTCTTGCTCATCCACTTATCCCAGCTGTTGAGCATCTCCAGCCATTTAACCTCTCTCTGTCTCAGCACCTCTGGAGGGACGTCCTCGGCCCTGTGGGTGACATCATAAAGCCATTAATCGTCTTATACACACATTCACACAATGCACCATTTACATCTTACCAGAATTAACAGAATTCAATGACCGTACAGGAAATCAGCCACTACTTTCCACTTTTTAAGGCTAAAACCTGGTTTATACTTGGACAAGAATGGCAGACTCACAATCCTTGTGATGCACACTTTAAGACAGTCAATTAATGGCACATCAGAGCTGAAACATCTCCGTCCATCATTTCAAAATGTGTTGAGCAACTTTACATACAGCGATGTAAAAAAAAATAAACTCAGACTTTTTCTTTAAAACCTTCCACCATTATTGCGAGTGTCATCCCAAACCTTCACTCAAATCTAAATCTCTGACTTTACTTTAAAAAGTAAAAAAAAAAAAAAGAATTCAATTATCCTTTGAATGCGTACTGCAACAGGCAAATCAGGTTAGTCTTAATACTCAGTAATGTTATGGAATAGTGCAATGTTTTCCAACCACTGGGCTGTGGACTGGTACCGGGCTGATGATGATTTGGTACCAGGCCTCACCGATATATATAATTCAACATATATATATTTAAATTTGATTTCCATTTTATTGATTAATCAGATTACTATAGTCACAAGTACTCAATCGCTCTTACTTAGCTTCCAGCTCTAAATTTAGCTTGAAGTTGTTTTGTGCATGTGGCTTC
This sequence comes from Clarias magur, assembly GCA_013621035.1. NCBI lineage: Eukaryota > Metazoa > Chordata > Actinopteri > Siluriformes > Clariidae > Clarias > Clarias magur. Next base: position 1,214,773 of record QNUK01000150.1, read on the forward strand.
ATTAAAGGTTTACTTTACTGACAACAGAGTAACTTTCCTCATGAAGCAATGCAATAACTATTAATTAAAGCTTAAATATGATAGACAGCAATTATGGGAGTTATATAGTGTTATAAAAGTGGAAATATTAAGAAAACTGAGATAAAGTCTGAGGTGAAGTTAAGGGCCGAAGAGTAATGTCAATGAGAAAAGAAAACACACTTTAGAAGAATATAGCTTATTAATGTGTGTGTACGTGTGTGAGAGTGAGAGAGAGAGAGAGAGAGAGAGAGAGAGAGAGAGAGAGAGAATGCTCCTGCAAAGCTCAAAAGCCAGCAATAATTTGCATATATGAATTTAACTTAAAATTCACAGCCCCACACAGTCAGTAATTATCCACATTCTCTTTGGGTGTGAATCCTTTCAAATTAACGTGAGAATTGTCTTTCACAAAGTGGCCACGTTCCTACCAGTCATTCCATCAGATTCTAGCGCCTGTTTTGCTCGAGTTAAAAGTGAAAGGTCTCCACAATTTTCCTCGCTTCACTTCAATTCACTCCAATTCACTCCTCACACCTTTGTCAGAACGCTCACAGTTCATGTGATGACGTCATGAACAAATCGACAACTACATTTGTTTATCCATATACTAGCATACAGCATTAACCATGACAACCTTTTTTTGTTTAATGTCATGGAGGATGATTCAAACTTTCAGTGATCCGGACATGAGCCTTTGAATCTCAGCTTGTTCCCACTGTCGGGTCAGAGAAGGTCATGTTTCACAGTAACACTCCAACCGATTCAGTGTGTGTGTGTGTGGGAACGACATCCCGAGAGATATCCCAGAACTTCTGGTGATGAAAAGCAGTCTTTATTAAACACACCCTTATTGTGGAGCTGAGCATAATCACATCAGTAGTTCTGTGAGTGGGAGAGCATGGAAAGAACCACATCATCATCATCATGAGACAAAAAGTAAAAATTGAGCTCTCATCAGGGATGTGCATTACATTGAGTCTTCACTGTGCATCTTGACACAATTAACAATCATAGGTATTAAATTTGTTGCACTACAGTGTGGAGATGTTAAACTTCCTTTGCTGCTTTACTCTAAAGGCATTCAACTCCCTCATGAAATCTTCTCAGAAATGTTACATGTCGTAAATGCTCTTTTTTCTGAATAAGATTTTAACATCTGGATCAGAAAATATACAGGTTGATATACTGAGGAGAGAGATACATAATACTATAGCAGGTAAACAGAGAAAGAAATAACCCCACAAAGACAGACATGTTAGTTAAAATCCCACGTGTAGGACCCTGACTTCACTCTGTGAAGGTGGATTAAAGGGCTAGATTATCATCCTATCAGATTACAGGATAACAGCCCTGTACGGTCAGGTGAAAGTGAGACACTGAAATGAGACCCAGGCCGATTGGGTGTTTTAGTGGTTTGTGATTAAATGCAGCGCAGTTGCGGCCGAGGAGGCCCGTCACTGCGGCCCCCCACAGGAAATACACACTCGGGGCAAACAGGAAGCCCTGAGCCAATGGAAAGAACTTTCCCCTTGTTCTCCTTCCTCCTCAATGTACTTCCTGGAACTAAGCACAAAACTTAACACATCAAACCCACCAGCAGAAGGAAGAGAAACTCATTACAGTAGCATACAGCTCGTACTGGTACAAGCAGTTCCTCTCTAATCTTTTCTACAGGTAGAGAAGGAAAGTGAATGAAAGGGTGAGATGAATAGGACTAAAAGGAATAAACTGTGGCAAGGAGTAACCTAAGGAACAAAATTACAAAATTTAAATAGAGAGGAAAGAAAAAGCAAATACAAAAAAGAAATGAAAATATATTAAATACAGTATATAAAAGTTATTGTATAGAAACAAAAAAGAAACTTAATAAATACTGAATACTGCATACCCAAAACATGTTTTTTTTTTTCTCTACCCCCAAACTGTGTAAATTTTGCAGACTGAACTGGTCTCTTGGTATTTAACCGACCGAAATGCAGTTTATTGAATACTAAATTGCGTTTCATTTAATCTGAATTTTTATCTACCTGAATGATCAACACACAAAACTAACTATACTTGGAAGAGGATGTATAGGCTCATTAGGGGTGCATTTAAAACATTTATATAGTTTTGCCAAAAAAATATATAATAATAATCCAGGTAATAAGATTCAATTACAACTTCACAGACATGTGACTAAAACTCGTGAGAGTCCTTGTGAACCAATCCTTGGGATCTACTATGAGTGATGGTTAACCAAGTTACTGCTTACCTGAGCTTTTTCTCTTTTTCCACCTACTGTAAATGATTTAAACATCAAGTCAGCTGCTTCCAATTACATAAGTGTGTTTCAGAAAAGACATATTTGTTAGCTCAAGTAACTTAGTTAGCATTACGAGCAAAATTCAATGCTGTAATAATAATAATAATAACACTAATATCTGTATACCATTTAGAGTAGGGACGGGAATCAATAGTCGCCACCTGATACGATATTATCATAATACCCAAGTGCCTATATCCTTACAATGTTAAGACTTGAACCCTTGAAGTAAGTTTTATACTTTAGCTTTATTCAACAGCTTCACACCTAAACTGAACATGAGCAATTAAATCAAGCCCATTTCTTATGACTTTTTTTTTCCTTTTAAAAGGCAGCATTTAAATAATTTACATTTAACTTTATATTGAACAAAAAGCTACAATTTTACTGAACAACATGTACCCCCGTCATCCGCCATAATTATTATTTCTAAACAAACATAGCAAATAATTCACTCTGACCACACAGGTTGCCAGTGTGTGTGTGTGAATAGTTTAGAGTGGACCAGCTATAGGAATATAAGGAACAGGCGACGTTTTACCGCCTCAAATGCCTCTAAAGTCTTGAATATTTGTAAAGCAATTGTGACAACACGTCTTCAAACATCTGTGTTTTGAGACTAATTAGTGCTCATGGTGTTTTGAGGCTGGTGTAAGCGTGTGTAATGTACGGGTCTGAGATTAATTCTGGCTAATTGACCAGACATTACTGTACCAGACATACTGTAGACTATAAACATAAGAAATCATTAGCGAGTCAACATGGCGATAAATTAATCAACCGACAAAATAATCACAATTAATAACTGGATACATTTACCCCCATCTCTAACAGAGTACATCATATCAATAATAATAGCTGACCCGATAAACACGCCCAAGGCCTGACTGTCTTCATCATGACCTTTTTCTCACCGTTCAGAGTGAAAGGTCACTAGGACTGAATTGCCTCAATGTTTCATTCTGCTTTCTATCTCACATGATCCGCCTCCACATACTCTGGACATCTTGAGAGCTAAGGCCAGGAGATAGTCTTCCTTTGAAAATAATATTCTCAGTAGAAAGATTATACACACTATACAGCCAAAAGTATGTGGACACATGTCCACAGCTTACCAAAAAGTTATATAAAATTTCTTTGTATGTTGAAGCATTACAAGTTCCCTTCACTGGACCTAAACCTGTTCCTGTATGTCGATGCAGGAAGACAAGAAGTTAAGGTTGATGAAGGTGGAGGAGCTCAAGATCCTGCACAGAGCACTGACTGAACCCAACTCCGATGAACGCTTTCAGGATGAACCGGAAGTGGAGCCTCCTTGACATCAAAACGTCAGTGCTTAACCCCACTAATGAACACAACAGCCACACTAGCAGGAAATCAAGCAGGAATCCTTCCCAAAAAAGTAGAGTTTATTACAACAGGAAAAAAGAGACTAAATCAGGAATAGGACGGTTAACACGCCCACAAACGTGACTGGTCAAGCACAGACAATTTTTTTGGCCATGTGGTGCATACCAAAAAACTTCCCTCTGTCTGAAGAATCACTTGGTGTTCCGTGTCTGTGTTTTAAAGCAAACACTGTTTATATTCAAGAACCATTTTTCCCAGATAAACCTTGATTTTCAATCCACATCCATGGTAACAATGCTGTATGTTGAATAACACGATACATCCTAGAAAGCACCAGACGCTCATCAACGGCTCAGCTGACTTGATTGAACCTCTCTTCATGAGAAGGAGTTCAGACACAAATGTGGAATTGTGCTAGATACACAACAGACCATTCATAGTGAACATGCTTGCCTTTTAAGCCTTTAATTACCTCCAAATGTTAAATTGATTTGAGTCCTGTAAGTCCAGGCCTCACTGGAAACAACAAGCTGCGTTGTTTGAAACCCACTTCAATTATTATATCAAACGGTCTCCAACGTCTGGTTGCAGTGGAGAACCGAGATTCATGTTAATAAGAATCAGGGACTAATTCATGGGCATTGAACAGAGTCCAGAGGCTACTACATCTCCGCTTCAGAGTTTTACTTTTAGCTTCAGCAGCGGCCAAACTTTATGCAAATAGCTCAAACAAACAAACCATCACAATCGACATTAATACACATTCAAAGAGTGTATGTCATTTAGCGCTGGCTCAAATATCACAATCGACATTAATACATATTTAAAGATTGTATGTCATTTAGCGCTGACTCAAGCAGAACCTACACACTTCATCTGGTGATTCTGAATTACTGAAAAAATGACTGAATAATAATTTTCATCGTAATAATGTAAAAGCTGTACATGTCTCGATAACTGTGCAATACAAGTAATACTTGTTTAAAGAAAAATAAAGAAGTGTACCCAACTTTCAGTTCTCCAATGTTATTTTAAAATCATATTTCCCTAGCAATAATACATTTGATCTTTGATGCAAAAGGTATTTTATACTTTCATAAGAAAGGTCGCAGAAGAAAACAACATTCATCCAGAGATCACAAGTCTGAATCCCTAAGAGCTATCCGCAGCTGGTGAGCCAATAGTACAAAATTGGCCGTGTACTGTGTGTGGAAAGGGTATTTTCCCTCTCTCTCTCGTCAACCACAGCCAATCATCTGTGTCTACAAGCTCATGTACGCAGAAAAGGGTGGATACAGCATGGGATTACTCAAGTATAGGATCGGGTTCATGTTTTAGTTTTGCGCATATAGGTTGAAAGACTGACAAAACCCACATAATAGTATGAAAGCAGAGCTGTTTCTTTGTATCCTAAAATGACTTCCTCTTCGACCCATTTACCCAACCATGACGACCATTACATTATTAACTTCCCTGTGATTGTGTGGGTGCAGTTTACATCAGATATCAAAGCTTCCAACTGTAGTCTTTTTCTGTAGTTTTGAAACTGTCAGATATACTACAGCTATATAAATATCTCATCGCCTATTTATTTATCTAATCATCTATATTTAACTAGCTGAGTACTGTTTATCTAGCTAGCAGTTTCCAACTGTGACACCATGACAAGTCCAGATAGAACACCAAGGACCAGTAACACATTCAAACAAAGATCCATGAACCTCTTGTAGAATAGTTTGACAATGTGTGTGTTCTGTGCACATGATTAACTAAGCCAACCACAGCTAACCGCATCCACCAGAGTCCGATTCCTCCTATTTACTGGCTCAGAGCAGGCGCAGCACCTGTTTTACTAATGTCGACAGGGACATTGTTCACATACAGATGATGGCTTGAACCTCAAGCAAGTCCTACAGAATTGTTTTCTCATCTACACTTTATCTCTTAATAACTTTATTCACATGACAACCAGTTTTAATAGCTTCTTAATTTAAAAATCAGCTGGTCGTATCCATCTATTCCGATTACAGATATAGCCTATAACTTTTATTAATGTAACTGTAATGATCAGACACCTCACTGAATCTCACTCAAATCACTCAAATTTAACCAAAGCAACTTGAGCTCGGGTCACTCTCTGTGTGCAGTCTCTCCCCTGTGCAGGTTCTCCGCTTAACTCCCAAACATATGCCAGTACGTAGATTTGACTAATACAAATCTGCCTGCGTCATTTGGGCGTGTGAGAATGTGTGAAGCCCTGGGATCCTAAACAGAAGAAATAAATTCAGGCATGGACAAATGGATAGATATATGAACAAATGGAAGGATGAATAAATGTATGGATGAATTAATGTTTTTGTGGATGTATGGATAAATACGTGAATGAACTGATGGATGCATTTCCTCCACAAACTCATGGCACTGCTCAGAAACCAAAGAACTACGTTACTAAAGCATTTCAGCAAGGATGCAAACTTTCAAAAGGTGTAATAATAAGTAATAAACTAAAATAATAACTAATAAACACCTTACTATTGTTTAGTAACTAAATTATAAACAAAAACCGCTTTAGAAAGAGGGCACAAACTTTTGCACTCCATTCCAGAAACTCATTATAACCGCGTAAATCTATCAAATGGTGTCTGACCTCCTAACAGCAAAGCAGATCAGGTTTTTTATGATGAAAGATGAAATAATAAACTATAGTAATAATAAAATAAACTAATGAACAGCTCACAGGTCCTCGGTGCTCTGCTGAGATCCGCCGATGAAGCCGTACTTATCCGCCTGGGTGTCCGGGATGCCGTTCAGCTCCAACTCGGAGCCCGAAGACTCGCCTTTCAGTCCGGATGAACTTTTCCCATCTTTAGCCTGAAATCCGTTTCCTTGAATATGAATTTGAGACATGTTTGTTCATCCGGCTTCTCGGAGCACGACCTACGCTAGCGTCTCGCTAATCAGCTTCAGCGTCTGGAGCTCCACCGACTGGCAGCGCGCGCGTCTTCCTTATGGATGCTGCGATTAATTTAGCTTAGCTTAGCTTAGCTTAGCTAGCCAGCGTTAAAGGAATTTACCTGAAGTGTCCGTTTTATAATTTTTTTATTATGGCATGTCTGTCAAAACTGGATGATAGTTGAGTCCCACTAATGTATTTCCCTGCAAACAAGTGTCGTCTTGAAAACGCAACCGGACTGTACACAATAAATAAATAACCAAACAAACAAACTATGAACTCTTAACTGTCGAGTTAAGTTCCTAAGATAGCGAACTGGCTGACTGGCGCACGCGCGCAGCGTATAAAGCGTAGAACGTTCCAGTTAGTTGCTAGGCAACTGGATTTTATTTTATTTATCGTTAGCTAATCTAGCTAATACTAAAACTAGCCGATTATTATGACTATACATGCCAGCCAGCCGTGTCTAAAGGCTTTGCTAAAAGATTCCACAGCATTAAATGCTCGAGGTAGCACTAAGTTAAGACAAAGTTATCTTTTCGTAATATTAACGCATCTATCCATTCTATCTAATCTAATTCCATTCATTAGCTCCCAAACGTTAGCTCATGCTAAATAATGTCAAGCACTGCTTGGAGGCCGGGTTGCCAGATTTTACACTCAATTTTAAACTCCATTTTAAAAATCCAGCTTCACTTCTACAGAATCTCCTCCTAAATAATTTAACAAACGATATAAACAACGTTACAGTATTTGGATTTTTAATTCATATATATTTTTTTGTGTAACATCCACAAAACATGTACATTTATTTGATCACTCATGGCAAATAGTAAAAAAAAAAAAAAGTTCCTTATATCAGTCTTGCAGTTTAGTATATGACAAACGACAACCTTGTCTGGAGAAGATTAGGATTTAACAAACAACCTGACTGTTACAAAGTACTGAGACAGGAGACTTCTTCTATGTCAAATAACCATTTCCTAGAAGAAAATAATTTAAACAATTATACATTTTGTTAAAACAAGCAAACAAAAAACTATATACCAGGTTTGTTCAAGTCAAACTGGGAAATTTCTCATGAATTAAGGAGTTTTTTGATTGACATTTACAAAAGACATCTAGAACAGTACAATGATGATCGCGCTCTGGTATAGAATGGAACAATTGTTCCCAGTGAGAAAACGCCATTAGTTGCAAGAAAACATTCAAATGGTGCAAACATTTTAAAGACGGTGGTACATCTGTAAGTGATGATCCTGCCCGTAGTGGCTCAGAGCCCACTGTACTGTATTCGTTTCCATGTCCGTTTTCCACAGAATGCACAGGTTGCCATTGTTGGGCCCTTGAGCAAGGCCCTTAACCATATCTGCTCCAAGGTTGTTGTCTAATGGTTGACCCTGACCCCAGCCTACAACCAAAAAGCACTGATATGCGAAGAATAAAGAATTTTATAGTATGAACAGGAGGAACATTGACCCACATTTGACCCACATAATTAAGCACATATGAGTCGCCCAGATATTATTTACAATAATGTTCAAAAGGTAGTACATCCTCATTTCATTCATTTTTTTAAAGAGAGCTGCACATAAGTGAATACCCAAAAACCTCAATGAACTGAAGCAATGCTGTGAGGAAGCAAGGACCAAAAAAAAAAAAAAAAAATGGACGAAGCTTTTAAACCGTGGAGGTACTTAGTGTCGTCCCTGTGGGTTTTTGTTTGTTTGTTTGTTTTGTTTAATTTTTGTTAAATAAATAAATGCACAATCAAAAAACTTTTGAACATAATTGTACATCTATGTACAATGTGTGATAACTTTTATTTTTAAGAAAATAAAAACAGAACAGAAACACACCAGAAACTCTCTTAGGAAATCTGGAATTCCTACCAGAGAAACCAGAATGGGTTTTAGTTCCAGATTTTCTAAATTTCTGTGGAAGAGGCTCGATTTAGGGCTGAGTTTGCTGTACTGTGTGATACCGATTGGACAAACATTTTACACAATAATCCACCTACAATATATGTTGTGTGGCAAACTGTAATATTTCCGCAATGTTTTTGTTTTTACACAAGTGAACTCCAAGCATGCATTATATACTTGGGGATGTAATTAACAACATTCCAAAGCCATTGTCATTTAAAATAGCATGGATATGATCCAATCTGGCAACACATGAAAAATCATCGTTGCCTTAGGCAATGTGTTTTTGTGCTGCTTTGACAGCTGATATATTTAGATTCTCATTAGGTCTTCCTTTGAAGTAAAGAATCCAACCAAACAGGTTATGCGAGTTTGTTGCTCTTTTCTTCAATTACAATCGGGCAATTGTGCGTTTAAAGATATGAAACCTGCAACAATAATAACCTGCAAGGAACAATGACTGCAGTCCTTGAAGCATAGGCAGATAACCCATTGAGCATAGGCAGATGGCCCATTGAGATTTAGTTTGTCCAAATTAGAAATACAAATTAAATTTAAAAGATATACATTTTAACGTTTTCGTGTTTTCTTAATATCAGCATGGCCGTAACGCTGTCAAACAGCGTGTTACAGGGTGTTACAGCCATGCTGATATTCAGCACAACAGCGTGATCCCAAGTGTGATATTGCTTTTATACAACAGTTCAACAAACACCATTTGCTATCGACATGATTTGTTTCTTTATTTAACCAGTTATTTTGCTTCACCAACACAAATACCTCCGAGACTGGCACCACTGATGACTGAGAGTTAGCGATCGACAGTTAGTGTAGTTAACAGGGCTGAAAGTAGTTTTACATTTTTACAGGTACAATGTAGCCAAACGGTGAGGAGAATAAACTGTAGAGGCGCTGGACAATCCTGTAAATACAGTAAATTTCTCTTTATATGATCACTTATTTCGCTTTTGAATATCAGCTATATTAACTTTCAGGCTCTGGGGTTAAATCCCAAATAGCGTTAAATGGAATTCAGTGCTGTAGCTTGATTGGTCCACCATTTGGGATTTAGCCTTGTATTAGAAGCTAGGTAGCTTGCATCAAGTATAAATAAAACAAGACGGAGACCATTTGGAACAACTTAGAAGAAATTATTAAGTAGACAGTGTGTTGTCTAAGTTGGCATAAGGTTATCAGATTTGTGATCTTGATGAAAATGCTTCTGTGACGGGTTTTAAATGTGGGTTTTTGGCAGGCAGCTGCTCTCTCCTCCTCACTTACACACCTAATTTCACAGTTACGACCAACAACAGTATAATTAATGGTTGTAAAACACCTGGGACACGTAGAGATACATAGAAAGGCCCAGTGCTGTTAAGCCTCTCAGTGCTGTTACTGTCCATTATCACCACTTTGTTAAAGCACTAATCAGATCGCTCGTTTGAAAAGAACTGTTGTATAATTTTACAGTCGCGTAGAGCATTCACGTGTTGTAGATCAAAATGTAAATTATTTTTTTGAGTGGTTGCTCTGAAATCTTTTCATGATGATGCCATGCATGGTATAATAAATGTGTATAATAAGTTACACACTTTTAATTGGCTGATTTCTTTTGATTGGCTGGTGATTTTGATTGGCTGGTGGTGGTAATGGTTAATGATCATGGGCAATGTATTATAGGTTCATTGGCTAATATAAGGTAAAAAGTTTGGGAAGGCAACTTCTGTTCTGCCATGACTGTGTAAAGGTTGTCAAATTTCAGTAGATTCTAAGACTTGAAATGTTTTGAAGAAAATTGAAAATGGCAGAGGGGTTTGTTTGGGCACAAAATGGGTGGGGTCTATACCAAGTTATTCTAGTGATTCTATAAAAAAAGTTCTACGTAAATTATTATTATTTCTTTCCAGTTCAACAGGTACCTGCGTTATAAGCCAAAACGTAAAACACAACCCAACAGCACCTCCATCAGGCCAATCGACGTACTGAATCAAAATAAGATTTTTATTTATTTGATTGAGGTGTAATTACAATGTGGAAACACTAGATGTCAGTCATTCATCAGTTATGATTTATATTTAAATAAATGTAAAAAAAATTATAGGTTCACCATGAATGATTTGGACACCTGAAGCAGTGATTAATATGTTTTAGTTTTGTAAATATAAAATAGTTGTGATTTAGTTGTGTAAATATAAAATAATAAATGTTTTGAGAAATTTTTTACATTTATTTGCACTCTTAATTTAGTACTTTGCAGCTGTTTTGTCTTGTTAAATTGACCTCTGAATATGTTTTAAAAGATATTACACCAGATAAGTATATATTTAAATCTTAAAGTCTTAAAAGTAGTTTATCTTATGTGAGGATACCAGCACACGCCAACGACTCAGTGTAGATGGAGGTAGAAACCTGAACCATAAGCACACTTTACAATTCAATATAAATACTAGATTCCTTTAAATCATTTACTAGTTTATAAAAAAAAAATACTTAGCTATTTTACATACATTTTACATTATATATTTGTTTGTTTTTAGTAATTACTAAATGGAAATTGGAGAAAACTTGGGTAGAGGGAGAATAAATAAAAGAAAAAAAAGAGAGAAAAACAGAAAGAGTGAGAAACAGATGCTGGAAATGTGAAGACGAAGACTGACAGAAAGAATAGGAGGAATTAAATAAGAGATCAGGTAGGGGAAACAAAAAAGGAGAAATAGATTATTATTATGTTCATTTAATATGAGAGATGGCTGCGAGACAAACCAAGATTTAAATGGAAAGAACTAGAAATGGGGGGAGGGGGGGGGATTCAGAGAGACTGAGAAAGAGGCGCAGAGAAGCAGATGAAAAAAATGAGGTGAAAATGAAAACAGAGACAATATAAATGGAAAATTTACAACACACACACACACTGAGGAAGCTTCATTTAAAATGCCACCTCTTTATTATTAACATAATAATTATTAATATAACTTTGAGACTTTATGATGAATTGGTGAAAGAGAAAGAGAGAGATGTGAATGAAACAAACATCTGTATGTTAAAACTTAACACACCAGTGACTCACGCAGTGTCACACAATAGGCACACAAACAGCTACACATGAGGAGTTTTCCAATTTCTTAATGAAACACTTGTGATTTATTCCTTTACCTTTAGTAGGATTGACTTATCATAATATTGTATTAAACACTGTCTGGCCAAAAGAAAAAGTCACCACTTTCGAATTGTCAAATTATCGGCCGGCATTAAGCATTACATTACACATGGAGCTTAGTAAAGATGCATGGTAAAAAGAACTGACTGGAAAAATAAGAGCTATGTCTATTCGCGAAAGCAAGAGCTTTTCCACACACACGATTTGACGAGAATTCACAAGATTGGGACTAAACAGCTGTGTGTTTATAAGAAAGCCACTTGATAGTGAGCTCATGATTGGACATGGAAAAAGGTCATGTGATCTGATGAGTTCAGATCGATCCTATTCCAGAGGGATGGGCGTGTCGGGGTCAGAAGGGAAGCACATGAAGCGATGCACCCATCATGCGTAGTGTCCACTGTATAAGTCTCTGGAGACAGTGTTATGATCTGGAGTTGCTTCATTCACTCAGGTCTGGACTCAGCAATGTTATGTGGCTATAAAATCAAGTCAGCTGACAACCTGAATGTACTGAATGACCAATACATCACATCTGTGGGTTTTTTTTTTTCTTCTGATGGCACGGCCCAATTCCAGGACTCAGATTATGTAAGTGTGGTTCTGAGAGCATGAGGAATCGTTTGAATTGGACATAACATTGTGTTCTGTGATCAATTGGAGTGTTCAGCTTTTTTTTTTTTTTGGCAGGGCGGTGGATATTCATCATATTTATCATTTATTATAATATTGTACTTAAAACAAGACAGTTCTGTTTTTTTTTTGTCCTGCAGATTGCCAAGAAAAGAAATCCCAAAAAGCACATCTTTGTCAAAACAAAGAAAGATAAAAGATAAACATCCTAAATGGACATTAATCCTCTCTGCTTACACAGCCTCCGGTTTGAGTGTTGTATAGAAGAAAGGAAAGAAGAGAAAGGACGAAGAATGTGAGGGAGACAGACAGAGAAAGTGAGAGGGAGAGAGATGGGCAAGAGAGAAAGACAGACAAACAGAATTACAGAAATACAAACTCACTAAAGGCAGACAAACACTGCAGACGTATAGACAGACAGACAGACAGACAGGGAGGGAGGGAGGGAGGGAGTTTTGGGTGAGAGAGACACACACATAGGCTGATATAAAAGGGACAGACAGACATACAGATGAGAGGAAGAGACAAAAAGGAAGAAAGAAAGACAGAGAAACACAAAACTGAGACAGACACATAAGGACAGGGACAGACAAATACGGACATATAGAAGGAGAGAAACAGAAACTGACACTGAAGGATATATATATATATATATATAGAGAGAGAGAGACAGGCAGAAGAAAAGGTCCCTACACACACACCTAAACACGTCCCTAGACACACACCTAAACACGTCCCTACACACACACCTAAACACGTCCCTACACACACACACCTAAACACGTCCCTACACACATACCTAAACACGTCCCTACACACACACACCTAAACACGTCCCTACACACACACCTAAACACGTCCCTACACACACACACCTAAACACGTCCCTACACACACACCTAAACACGTCCCTACACACACACCTAAACACGTCCCTACACACACACCTAAACCCGTCCCTACACACTCCCCTAAACACGTCCCTACACACATACCTAAACACGTCCCTACACACACACCTAAACACGTCCCTACACACTCCCCTAAACACGTCCCTACACACTCCCCTAAACACGTCCCTACACACTCTCCTAAACACGTCCCTACACACACACCTAAACACGTCCCTACACACACACACCTAAACACGTCCCTACACACACACCTAAACACGTCCCTACACACTCCCCTAAACACGTCCCTACACACTCCCCTAAACACGTCCCTACACACATTCCTAAACACGTCCCTACACACTCCCCTAAACACGTCCCTACACACATACCTAAACACGTCCCTACACACACACCTAAACACGTCCCTACACACTCCCCTAAACACGTCCCTACACACACGCCTAAACACGTCCCTACACACACACCTAAACACGTCCCTAAACACTCCCCTAAACACGTCCTTACACACACCTAAACACGTCCCTACACACATACCTAAACACGTCCCTACACACACACCTAAACACGTCCCTACACACACACCTAAACACGTCCCTACATACACACACCTAAACACGTCCCTACACACACACCTAAACACGTCCTTACACACACACCTAAACACGTCCTTACACACACACCTAAACACGTCCCTACACACTCCTCTAAACACGTCCTTACACACACACCTAAACACGCCCTTACACACACACCTAAACACGTCCCTACACACATATTTACCGAAACCTAATTTACACTCTGATAGATGTGCGGCTTCTCCACCTCCTGCCTGTACACTGGGGTACACTACCTAGAAAAGTTCCACACACACCAGTATTTCCCATTCAACCAGTAACACCACACTGGTACAGGATTCAGTTTGACTTTGATCTTCACTTCTTCAGCCGACTCTCTCAGTGCTGATTTAATCCACTAGTCTTTTAACCCTGGGATTTTCCTTTGCTCAGTGACCAAATATGTAAAGTGATTTATTTATAAAATCTGAAACAGATGCTCATTAGGCATGTGCCGAGTATCAGTTAAACACCACAGAATAATCATCACATCACAGACAGTATTTCATTATAATTGGTGACATGATGATTCCTGTGACTTGATGTTGCTTGCAGGTCATAATTCTTACATTTCACTTCTCGTGACGGGTTCGTACATCAAACGACAAGAGTCACATCTTTTCTTTTGATGTCTTATTTATTCAGAAAAATAAAGTCCATCTTTACACATGTAATCATTCTTTAATACAATAGCTCAACAATATTGCAAACCGTGAGAAAAGAACAGACAGTCTTTATGATTTCATCTCGGCACATGCCTAACATTCACTTTCTAACAGAAATGCAGTAAAAATGAACGTGCCGTACTTTCCGGACTAGAGGTTGCTCCAGAGAAAGCAAGAAGAAATATACACACTTTGTCATTGCACACATTTGCATTGTGTATGGGGTTTATATTTTAGCATTTCACATAAATTTACATGAATTAATACGTAGCAGATATGGTAATTCTGGTTTAGTGCAAATGCCGCAAGACCAAAATGTATCTTTTATACAGAGGTGGCCAAAAGTATTAAGACAAAACTGAAATTCATGGTTTCAATGAAACAAGTCAAAATTAATTAATTTGTTATTATATGAAATAAAATTGCTATACAACAATCATGATTTAATATGAAGGCCTTTATTCTTCTAAACCTGCTGGATCCGGCTTGGCAGCGGGTGACAAAGGCGTCTGCATTACTCTGGTGTCACTCGCTCAACCCATGCCTGCTTGATCGACTTCATAAGTTCACAATTCACTTGAGAATTGCAAAGTTTTGAGCACAACTCTTCTGCCAGTGAACGTATTCATGACAGCCTTGTGCACGGAGAGAACTATAACACATGGCACTTGTCATCTTAATACTTTTGGCCACCGATGTGCGTTTGCACTTTGTTTATTTTGTACTTTTAAAGATTCCAAAAATGAACGTACACACAAAAATCTAAATACATGACACACAAAAATATGATTTTTTTTTTCATGGGGTTAAGGCCAAATTGTCATATTTAGATTTTTTATAAGAGGAAACTTTCATAAAATACCAAGTGTGGAAGTAATTTGTTGTTTCTTAGGCCCCGTTTTTTTCCCCTTTCTTTTTCATATTCAGCTAAATAACTCTAAATAAATCTAAATAATTTACTTGTTATTTAGATGTTCTTGTAGAATGGCCAGTTTAGCCCTTTTGTACCCCGTCTATGGATTTTTCTGCACTATAGTCAGAATTTGCACTTTCTTATTTGTTGTTACTGTTTTATCGTTGGAAAAAGACTTTCATTGAACACCTAACAACCTCGGAACAAAGTCTTGCTGCACAAAGCGCCGCACGGCCCGGGAGGGTCCAAGTCCAAGTGAGCAAATTATGTGGGAAATTTTGGTGCCAGTTAAAAAAAAAATATATAAATATATTAAAAAGTGGTTCCCTTTCTAAGTTACTACGTTATATTTGCTACTCAGCTACAGCAAGAATGCTAAAAAAAAAAAAAAAGGTCATAAGAAAAAGCAACATATAGTCCGGACATTATGGTAAGAACACACACGTACATGTACGCGCGCACACACACAGGGGTCATACATTACTGTACTGCGTATTGCTTTGCATTTCTTAATTCAAATATACAAAATAAGACCAAAAAGATTTCATAATAATGAAAATAATAAAATTAAATAAAAGTAAGTGGGTGCATGTCTTTGGTTCACCCAAACTCTGGTAGCTTATGAACAGCAGGATAAATTAATAAAATCAGCCAAATTGAGGATTTTCCTCCTCCTTTTTTCTTCTTTTTTCATCCTCTTCTGTCAATGTACATCCGCTCTCTGGCACACGGTACACGGACGTATTAAATACATGATCCCATGTGCGCACAACTCATTTACAAAATAAAAGTAAAAGCAGCAGGTAAGAAAGTCCACTAGGTTTAAAAATAAATGACAGAAACACACACACACACACCTAACTCTCCTCTGACACATCTCGAATTCTCAGCTCTGCTAAAAACGAAGAGCTTATAAAAATAAAACTTTTTTTTATTTATTTATTTTTACATACCTGACCTAGAGGATTTCATAAACAGCTTCCACATTTGTGTTTTGTGCGCGTGCAGCTCCTCTAAAACACACATACTCTACTACACTATTAGGGGGCGCTACACACATCGGTTCGCACTGCGATTTGGACTAGACGACAGAGTCCATCGGCGGTGCTGTGTGGCTGGAGAGGCAGCGAGTCATCAACAATCTCATCTCGTTTTTCTTTTTGCGACAATATAATCGACCTATCGTGACCTACAGTTCATGATCCCGAGGTCGGGAGAAAGAAAGCGTCAAACATCAAACAGGACGGAAAAACGAACCGTTCGATTGAAATAGGATGAAGTAAATTAAATCCTGTACTATTTAACACGTTGAAGAATTTCATTAGCCCTTTTCTTTTCACACCGATTGGGAAGACGAGACGCTTTCTGAACAGCGCGTGAGGACGATGTGGTGGCGCTATCGTGGTGTTGTAGAGGTGTGAATCAGGTCCCGCATCCTTCAGGACACGAACCAAGGAATCTTGTGGTTAAATATCTAAAAGACTGCTGAAAGACGTGTTGGAGACGATTAAAAAGATTTTAAAGATATTAAAAAGATGTCTTTTATATAAGGTAGGTACCAAAAAAATTCATTTAAAAAGGTGTGATACAGAATGTTCAGGGAAATGACAAGATTTTGATTGCAATTTTGACAAATACCAATTAATAATAATAATAATAATAATAATAAATATATATTTAGTACAACAGCACGACTTTGAGTGCGATATTGCTTTTATACAACAGTTCCAAAACCACCATTTATCATCAACAGATTATGATTTGTTTGTTTATTCAATCAGTTCTTTTGCTCCGTCAAAACAAATCCCATGTGACCGTCGGAAATGACTAACCGCAACGAGCCTTGTTTTAAGTTCTTACCGGTACTATGTAGCCTAAAGGTGAGGAGAATAAACCGTGAAGGGAGTGGACCATGGAGTCCTGTAAATCTGAATTCTTCCTCTTTAGAATATCAGCTCTGTTAACGTCCAGTTCCAAGTTCTGGGATTAAACTTCAAATAGGATCAAATGTTAGGCTAGTGCACTAAGTAGGGTGCACACATCAAGTAGTGCCCTAGATCAGGGGTTAGAGAGGGATTTGGGATTCAGCCTTGTATCAGGAGCTGGTTAGCGTTGTAGCTCGCGTTAGATGGTTGAGATGCAATTAAGAACAAGAACTAAGGAGACGCCGTGTTGTTTAAGATTACAACGTTATCAGATGTATTTTCTTGTGACTGGGATTAATTGTGGGTTTTGGCGGGCAGCTGCTCTCACCTCAGGACTGCAGAATGTACAGACTTACTTTCACCCATGCTGCGAGAAACAGTTCATTAACCGACACCACTTGTGTCTCTTGTGATTGGATGACACTTTTAACCGATCAGAGTTTGTGAGAGTTTTCGCCTCCCGAAAGACCAGAGAACTAAACTAAACTAAACTAAACTCAGAGAAAGATGAAGTTAGAGATACAGATGTGATGATGAATCCATGAACAATACCAAAGCTAAAACAAAATGGTCTGCATCATAATATTTTAAAACACGATCAGTGTTTTGTGTTTACACAGAGTTTGTCGTACTGTACTCGAGCCACACAAGACCGGGAGATGGACAAACAATCATCCGGAAAATCGCATACATTTTATTTTGCTTGGGTAAATCTGGTTCAGACTAGTATGGCTTTTTAATGGATTATTACACAAAACTTATTTTCATCTTTTAATAATCCGTCTACAGTCATGAAGTGCTGCTGAACCCATTTACCCATAATGCAGTTCGTTAAGCCGTTAACGCCGCTCTACACTCTTGGGCGTGTCATAAACTTTAAACTCACTCGGACACACACTTTACAGTATCAGCTTCCAGTCTTTCTATGACAAAAAAAAAAAAAAAAAAAGCAAACAAATGACCAAAAACCAATTTTGCATCTTTGTCATGCTTCTTCTTTGCTGTGCTCCGCTGGCCACGCCCACATTTCAATATCACCATGGAGATGCAGGCCTGGCCCGCCTAATTTTATTTTATTTTTTTTTAAAGGGGGCGGAACCACATCAGCAACATCCTGAGCTGCGCTTGCTGAACCGAGTGACATGAAACAAACATACACGTTAACCCACCAATTACACAACACACACACACAATCTTAAACAGACAACCTTAACCAACACTCTCTCACACACATGATTTACATTCTCTCAGCAAGAAAAGAGGCTATAAATAAAAACATCCCCTATAGTGTCCGTGCTGAGAGGTCGCTCTCTTTTAGAAGCACCTTGAAGAACTTAATCACATACGGCGGAGGCGTGAGACGAGCTGATGACTCATCCTCCCATGATCCTTTGGTGCACAAGCACAAAGCCTCCTATAGAAGCGTTGTCCGGCCTACAAAAGCGAGTCCATGCTCTCTTCTTCTTCTCATGAGCTATTCGGGACGAGGACGGATAAAGTAGGGGTGAGGTGAGGGACGGTTCCAGACGAGTGGCGGATGAAGAGGAAGACACGAGGACGAGAGAGAGAGAGAGAGAGAGAGAGAGAGAAAGAAAAAAAGGCGACCAGCTCTGCCGATCGAGCTCAGTCCGTGTATTCCGCCACGATGGAGAGCAGCACCGTGATGTCGTCGGGTTTTCCTCCTGAGGACGAGAGAAAGAGAAACAAATAAAATCCAAAGTTTAATTTAATGAAGTGTTAGAACTCAATTAGTCAGTTCTAATTAATTTTATTTTTTAATGAGCTATGTTTTTCCTCATAGCCCTAGCGTGAAACTACAGAACGTCAGGAAACATTTCTTAAGACAAAGTTCTTTCTGGTTCTCACCTCTGACGTTGAGTCCGTTATCGCAGGCGAACTGGGCGAACGGCGACATGTAGTTGGGGTCGTAGGCGAGCTCGTGGGCCTGCTCCGCTATACTGCGCGCCGTCTGCTGGACGCTGTCGTAATTTGAGTTCTGTCATTGAAAACAGACGGTATTGTAACCGGACACCTTTTCACACATACCTCATACACAGTCCTTTTGTTTGTCCCTGTGTAATTTGTGTGCATGTGCGTGCGTGTGTGTGTGTGCGTGTGTGTGTGTGTGTTTGTTAGGGCTAACTTACCTTGAGCTTCTTCAGCTCCTGCAGGATCATGTAATCCGGCATGTTGTCGAAAAGACCGTCAGTGGCAGTGAGGATGATGTCACCGAGCTGGACGTCAAACGAAGACCTGTCCGCCATTTCAGGACTGAGAGAGAGAGAGAGAGAGAGAGAGAGAGAGATCACTACAGCACGGTGATAAGAGTAATGTGAAATCTGATGCGTGACGGCATGTCCTTCCCTGTCCTGTCCTGACCGGACCTGACCTTTGCCCCAAGCTAACAGAGCTAGTCTGACTTCCAGGAAACAGAATCGGAGCCTAACCCCGAGTTTCCATCTGAGCCGCTGTGGAAACACTTTACGAGGAGGAAGAGCATGAGGACGGATAGAGTTGCACTATGGGAGGCGATACGAGATAGATCAAAGCTACAGGGGCATGATGTCCTGACAAAGCACGGATAGTCCATCAGTTATACAACATGTTCCATCACTGCCTGGCAAACAAAGTCACACAGACCAGGGTTTCATTTGTCGCAGTTAGTGCATTCGTTACTAGACCCGCAGGGACAATATGTGCGAGAATCAGTGGAAATCCTTATCAAGCAATCAATACCAGACTGGTGAGTAAGAGTTATAAGGACATGGAATTTAAACAAGAACGTTTGATTTTTTACATTTTTTTTTATTTTCCCCCGATTTGTCCAATTCCTCCCCGTCACTAGGGGGCTCCCACATTAAGGCTACAACTACCACTCAGCCGGGAGGGCCGAAGACTATCACGTGTTTCCTCCGAACCACGTGACGCCAGCCGACCGCATCTTTTCGAACTGCTCGCTCGTGCACTGCTGGGGGCGGCATAACACACTCGGAGGACAGCGCTATCCGCTCCCTCCGCTGCGCGAGCTCACAGACGCCCCGTGAGCCGTGATTAATGTCGGAGCACTATGTACCTCTCATCCCTCCCCTCTGAGAGAGCTCGTCCAATCAGCTCTCTCTAGACCTCCGGCTGCGAGAGGTTACAGCACCACCCGGGATTCGAACTAGATGATAGGGCGAGGGCTTTAACCACTGCGCCACTCGGAGGCCCACAAGAACGTTTGATTTAAAAAATAAATAAAATAAATGCGCTGATGTAGAAACTACAAAAAAGGTGCTACAGCTAAGGTGCTAATTAATATGTTTTCAAGTAAATTCACTGTAAATCTAGACTGATGCAGTTACTGTTACTCTATAGAGTACTTGATCATTTTGACTTTTTAGCTTGCTGTCTAGAATTACAGTTTAAAATTGTTTGTTTATTATGCATCATGTCGCAAACGTGCACTTAACTTGCTTGGCTCAGTTAAATGAGGGAAAACACGCTTATCAGCACTCACTGTGCAGCAAGTTTGGAGTCAAATGAGTTCAAACCAGATATTGGAAGAAAAAATAAAAAAAACAAAACAAAACAAAAAAAAAAAGAGCCCCGGAGTGATTGTTCTTCTCCCGAATTCACCTCCGTTACCAAGAAGGGAACCTCTACCTTTTTTTCACAGCTGTACTGATTGTGTGTGTGTGTGTGTGTGTGTGTGTGTGTGTGTGTGTGTGCGCATATTCACAAAATCAATACACTGATGATTAGATTTATTTATTTTGATTTCACCCCACAACTCAATCTACAACCCTGTCAGATTTAAACTTGTGAGTGATGCTACCAACGTCTATAAACTTCGGACATCATGGAAATAAACCTCACAAATAAACAGATATTCTTTCTGTTCCTCAAATTACTCGGTTCCTTGGTAAAGTCCTAAAAAGGAGTCTGGTTAAAGGCAGAGAAATAGCCGAGATGTCTCGTGTCTGATGACGCTGTGGGAGAAAGTCAGGTCGGAAACTCTTCCACTACATAAAAGATTAAAATGTCCTGTTTAAATTTAGCGTCACATGAGGAGCTCAAAATAGTCTTGCGTCTGCCAAGACTGACTGGGGTTAAACACTCTGAATGAGGATTGGCCGAGTTGCCCGAGTGTCTGCTTCCTGCCTGCTGATTGGCTGCTTGGCTGCTTTGGTCTGCTGGCAGGACAGTGAAGTTGAAAGGACAGTTACATGCCTCTGCCTTTGGCTTTCGTGGAAAATGCAATTGCTTCTCCTGAAGTCATTTTCTAGGTCCCTCTCTCACTAGCTCTTCTCTTGTGCTTTAATGTTTTGCTTTAGTCTCAAGATTGGCAAAAGTTGTTGCCATGTTTACAATAAAAAAATTTAAGCAACAAACTTGTGCATGCAACTCGCCAAAAAAAAAAAAAAAAAAAAACAGAAAGAAAAAACCAACAACAACAACACAGACTTCATCACTAAACTCATCAACAGACAAACCATAAACTTTCTGATCCATTACCAGCTCCCTCAGTTAATCACGGATGCCTTGGCTCCCTTAAGAGTTACCCCATTCCCTCACCAACATTCAGACCACCACACCAACTTCAACTACTTGATGATGCCATGACCCCCCTTTATTAGCATCCGTTACTCTCTCAAATGATCCCCAGACGCCTTTATCTTTCTCACTTGACAAACTCTTGGTCCCTTACTGGCCTCTGCACTCTCTCAACTATGCCATGATTCCCTCACCATTGATAATGAGACAACACTTTGCCCTCTTGACAGCATCTTGAGTCCTTTACCACCCTGACTACTTCTCGCCTATGCCCAACTATCCTTATCAGCTCCCTCACTGTCTTGAAGATACTACACTTCCCTTACCAGCTCCCTTCCTCCCTCAATCTTGCCCAGAACCCTTTATCAATTAACTCATTCACTTCCTAACAAATGCCCTGACCTGCTTAGTAGCTCCGTTTCCTCGCTTCATCTTGGCAACACCGTGACCCAGTAACAACTCCTTCATAGCGTCAATGATACTCCCAGTTTATTCCATGCACGTATCCCTGGCCAAAACACACTTGACTTGGCAAAACCCGTGCAAACGGATCCCATGGCCTGGTTACACAGTACCGACTGACTACAAAAGCATGCGCGTCCCTGATGGATACTTCACCGAGAAGCGTATCGATCGCTAGAAACCTCTGATCCTACATCCTCTATCAAGTATGACACACACAATGTTGTAGAGATTGTAGTAGAACATAACATTAGAGTAGGTGTGTCAATCCAAAGACTCCACCCACCTGTCACTCAGGACAGACCCCTCAGCCCCCGGTGGGGCGATTGACAGCTGAAAGGGGGTGTTGAAGTAGTGCTGTTGCTCGTCGGAGCGATGGACCACCTCACCTCCCCGGACCACCAGGAACCCCGAGTCGCCCAGATTACACGTGTGGATTTGATGACTCCTCCGGTCCAGCACCACTATACATGCCGTACTGCTGCCTGCAAGGAGGAGAGAGGAAAGATCTGGGCATTTTACATCACAATCAACAACAACAAAAATATATATGTATATATAGTTGCAAGCAACGATGAGCGGGCCGAAGCACCTTGTGCCATTCCCAAGTAGATCACATCAGTCTACAGTTTAAGCAGACTGCTACCTAGCTGAATAGCATGCTAGTCATTTCTAGGCCATAAGGCTAGCACGCTATGTATTCTAATAATTTATGTAAGGTTAGGTTCTACCTAGACACTTAGCAGTTACTTAATACCTTTGAATATTTTACTTGTTTACAAAAGCTAATCAGTACACTGGTGTGAAATATTATCCCTCGACTCTGAAGTTTACACGGGTAAAAACGCGGCATCTTATGAGCTGCTTAGCGCTGCGTGTTCTGCTACATGTGACTCAGATTTCCTTCTAAGCACACACAGCATCAGATTACACATAAACCGGCCTCTGATTTGCATACGACAACCGTCAAAGTCCAGCATCATGGGATCTCTCTCTCTTACACACACACACACACACACACACACACACACACACACACACACACACACACACACACACACACACACACACACGAAGCCACAAACCTTTAAGTCACTCCGAAGACATTCCCAGAAAGTGTTTTGTAAACTAATTTGTGATGCATGCGTATGAGTCATGATGTGCTGTGTGTTGTTGAACAAGAGCAGGTTTGTGTGTGTTCTGACCCAGCAGGCACACTTTGTACAGGAGAATTCCACAGCTGTGAGCTCTGCATGTGTGTTTGCGTGTGTTCCTTTACGATGGCTTGCAGGGAAAATATGCTGTATTATGACTAACAAAGGGTCCGCTAGCCATTGTGCTCGTGTCCCAAAGGCACGCCTGATGATGATCGTTTAAAAAATCCTTTTGGTTTATATAAATGTTTCATCCTCCAGCCAAACGGTTTACCCACAATGCATTGCGGGTGTTTTTTTCTCTCTTTTTATTATAAAAAACATCTTAAAGTTCTGTTCAAGGTTTCACATTTTAACGAATGAAAGGGAAAACAGTGGTAAGTTATGCCTGTGTGTGTGTGTGTGTGTGTGTGTGTGTGTGTGTGTGTCTAATCAGCTCAGTTGCGGCTTTTCTGACTAATCACTTTTATCCTATAATAATCCACTACTGATGGGCGTGGCCTCTTCCATGATGACTCCACCCCACACACACACACATCAAAGCACCCGAGAACTCACTGAATAGTCTCAGTTTTAAATGAGTCTTTAAATGAAAAAATCCTAAAAGACCTTCATTACACCCCAGCCCCCAACTGATCACATGGTTAACACCCAAAGTCCACTCCGTGGACCGGGAAAAAATAAAAAATAAAAAAAAACAACAAAAAATTTAAAAATGAGAACCTTTACAGTGGCACCTTACTAACACACTTCATGTTGTCTTTACCTTTACCGATTTGTGCACACGTGTGCGTGTGTGTCCCCTTACCCAGCAGAGGTACTTTGTTCTGTAGGAGCTCGTAGTAGGACGAGGTGAGGATCCCTACGGGACAGCTGGGAGTGAAGCGTCCCTCCTTCACCAACCGCTCGCATGTCCTCATCAGAGTTTCGGAAAACTGGGACGGGTCGACGCCGTAATCGCGCCATCCGCCGACTCCGTCTGCCACACCTACAGAGGGTAAGAGAGAGAGCACGACACACAATTTAATCGTCTTCAGTAACCAAGAGAGACGGGAATCCCCCCCCCCGCCACTCCGTCCATGAGACGCCAGTTTAATGCAGGAGAGAAGCAGAAGCTCTTTATAAACTCTGCACGTTAATGCACCAGAAGTCAAGCATGTTGTTTAGAAGCTTTTGTTTGTTCAGCTGCTTGTACTTTTTAAGATGAAGTAAAGAATTATCACATTAGAATTAAACTTCCATAGGTTGGCTTAAAATATCAATTCTATTATAAGAAAAACATTGCATTACCATTTTTACCCTGTAAATTAAATATAATTTGTATTGTACGAGACGGAGTCAAAGATTTTCTGCACTTTCGCTGTAGAATTTATTTAAATAAAATTTTAGGATCATTTTTCAAAACAGTTTGTCTGTCTGGCAACAAGCTTTCGTATTCGCTCATTAAAAAAAAAAAAGTTTGATGCTGAGCTGCGAGCCACAAATGCACCGCTGTCTTCACTTCTTCATCAGAAGTGAATCTTCATCCCCGTAGGGCTGCTTTCAGGGGACCAATAAGGAGGATGCTTTAATCCCTCGAAACAAAGTTATTGCAGAGCGCAAACCTGGTCCTCTGGGTTCAACCCGCAATTTAGCCCAGCACTGGTGATGGTCAAACCTTTTTCCTGATAATGTTGAGTGCGTCATAATAAGTATCAGTCCAAATCTTGTCTAACCAAAACTGTACTTATTTTGCAGGTAACTAATTCGCTTCGGAACCACATACATCCTCAGACCACAAAAACAAAACAAAAACACAGACTCCATCAACAACCTCACCAACAGACATCGCATCCATTTCTGCACCGCAGTTACCAATGAACAGATATAACACATTTATAGGTCACAGGGGTCACAGGGGAGGCAGCAGCCTGGAACAGGAAGCGCCGACAGGACACACGTTTTATTATAACCAGAGTGCGGATAATTTTCGACTTACTCAGTATACCTGTAGTTGACCTCGTAATAACTACCCGTTTAATTTCCAGGAAGTGCTTCGTACTAGGAGTCACACTAGATCGAGAACAAATCGCTGAAACACCGGACAGACACACACACCATGGATGTGACTACAACATACTTTCACATTTTGTCACTGGAACCTGGAAAACCAGCATAGACCAGCACACAGACCGCTGGACACGAGAGAGGCGTGACTCAGGACCGAACCTGGGACCCTGAAGATGTGAGCTGAAGCCAAACTCCTACACCACTACACCAATAAAACACGCACAGATCCACCAAGGCAAAATATTCTGCTCAGTTTTGGGGTATAATTCCACAAGACCTCTGAGGTGTGCTGTGGTGTCTGGCATCTGGAGTGGTTCGTCTGGCACAGCCAGGTTGGGTGCGGTGTGCAGCAGGCAGTGGTGTACTGGGGTGTTCTGGTGCCTTTCCATCATGGCTAGTGTCTGTGCTGTGCTGCGGTAACTCACTGAAAAGGAAAAGCGGGAGGACTAGACAGCCTACTGTGACTTTTTAAAAATCACTCACGATAAAAGCACTGAAAGGAAAAACAAAACAAAATCATCATACACTTCAACACACTAGTCTGAGGTAACTAGGTCATCTCAAGGATAAACCGTTCTCTCTCATGAGTCAAACACAGTCTTGACATCAGCAGGATGCGCTCTTATTACTTCCTCTGCAGAGTGAGACACTCCTCCACGAGTGTGAAGAACAGCTGAAAGATAAAAAGGACAGACAACTCTAAAGAGGCATGAAGACAGATGCTGCTGGGCCTCGGTGTGAATCTCCACAGCACTCCGTCTCACTCTCACACACTCACATGGGCCTTATGGCGCAGCTTTGTGATGCTAATCTACACGGTGGAGACAAAGCTTCAGACGGATCAGACTTCACTCATCGCTCGATACAGCAGAACAGAGAGTCTCAAAGTAACATCATAAAAATAAGAACAAATAAATACGTGGGTGCAGTGGGACGCAAGCTTAATGCATACACGTCTGATTTCTGATCCTGTCTAACGTTTCAGATGGTTTTAAACCTTTCTGGGGGAGGGGAGGGGACAAAACTGGCGTCGGTGACGGATTTACAGGAACTGGTTGAATGGCATGTGTGAGCTTAAGAGCATCCGGAGTTTACGACAGAGCGCTCTTGAGTAAAAGTTAAGAGTTAATGTAAAATGTCCGGTGCTTACACACAACATACACAGACTCTCTCTCTCTCTCTTTCTACTGTCGTATCAGTGAGTTAGCTGAACTTTATGACAGAAAAAAAAGGAAGGATGGAAAAAAGCACTACACCGGCAGTAGATGTCACATGATATCTGATATGATAGGTCATGATAGCAGTAACACCGGCCTGTAGATGTCACACTAAAGAAAGTGTAGAAAACGTAGAAATCCTCAATCGGAAAGCAACATGAAATGTGGTGGCCAGTTCAGGTGTGAAAATGAATCCTCATGCTCACAGAACGACTCTTTCACAATCCGAGTCCTGGAATATGCAAGGAAAATCTCCACAGATGTGATAACCTGCTGATTCAGTACATTCAGGTTGTCAGCGGACTTCATTTTATTGCCACATAACATTTCTGAGTCCAGACTTGAGCGACTGAAGCGACCCCAGATCATATCACAGTCTCCAGAGGCTTGTACAGTGGACACTATGCATGATGGACACATCGCTTCATGCGCTTCACTTCCTACCCTGACACACACATTACTGAACAAACTGCACAAACTCGAGCCTTTTCCCTGATGAGTCTCATTAACAAGTGGTTTTCTTATAAATACATGACTGTTTAGTCACAGTGTGTGTGTTTGTGTGGAAATGCTCTTACTTTCACTATTAAACACAGCTCTGATTTTTTTTACTACACATTTTTTTTTTTACCATGCATCTTCACTAAGTGATCTCCATTAACAATTTTTTTCCCTGACCACATTTGTTCTTACAGGTTTTAATAAAGTATTGGAACCCAGTTCCAGTCATTTAAAATCTCCTTAATTGTTTTCAGAATCCGGCCCTTCTGAAGTAAAGTGATGACTTTTTTGTGGGCCAGGCAACTTATTCTGAAAACGCTAAAAAGTTGCTAAAATTTGACAAACTGACCACACACACATCCTTTGTGTTCAGGTAATGCGTAACGCTGTGAAATCTCCCCAAAACAAGTCAACAACTACAACAGCCTTGCTTTTTAACTATTCTTAAAATTTCATAATGGAGAAAAAAAAAAAAACTTTCAGTCATGTGTGAGAAACGAGATCGCCCAGACGTCCCTGTTTCAAGGACTTTCCCACAGCAGAAAAAATTCCTGTCGCATACACAGCATCTGTCCAAAAATGTTAAACAAACATTCCTTCACAATAAAAAAAAAAAAACTTACACCATACAATCCATACTATGTGGCGGACAATTGGAACGAGCGCATTATATAATATATACATGTGATTTGGCAGAGCTGGTTCATCACCTTTTGATCAATCAGAACAGACAGAATGGTAGTAAAAACAGTTAAAGGTAAGGGATGAGTTTAACGTGGAGGTGTACGCTATTTAAGACCTGTGGACGTTTAAAATGGCATTGGGTCTAATTTAGCACCTCTGCAGCAGAGTTATGTTTATAATGCAGTCCAGTCATGCATGCACACACACTCTCACGGAGCTGTTAAATAATTGACGCTGGCTATGATCTGTTCAAATAAAACAACCAGTCCAGAGGACAGCACCAAGGTCACATGATGCTTTTTTCCCCCCTTCATCTGGTAAAATGGACCTATTCTCAAGTGGTCAAATGTTCCCTGAAAATGCTGCATCCTAAAGTTCTTACAGATAGTTCACATTACAGGAGCTATTCTAGACAGCTTCATCCATCTCGCCGTCTCTACACACACACACACACATGCAATCTCCCTTAGAGAGTACCATACAAGGAGACAGGCTGCTCTTTCCTCAAACACACACTGAGAGAAAAGCAGCGTCCAAATAAAACAAATAGTCATGCGGCAAAACAGCGGGGCCAGAACTCAGGAGTAACCAGGGAGAGCTGGTGTAAACAAACATTACATGCTTCCAGCTGAAACATTGTGTTCCAGGCACCGAGTTTGACGTGTCTGGACTTAAAACAGTTACAGATGAACCACTCCAAAAGTTCACCTGCGACAGACGTAAATGATCCCCCCCCCCTACGCTTCGGATCTACACCGGGAATAAAGTTCACTCGACAGAGGTGCGGAGGAGGCGCAAACGAGTCAGTGCTCAGAAGGAGACGATCTTTTGAAACTGTACAACATTGACTGTTTAGGCATTATTTTATTCACTGCCTTTTTCTCACATTTATAGCTTATATACGTGTACTGTGTAAACTGCATGTCTGAACCGCAACCTCGGCTACTCAGCTTTACTTTCTGAAAACAACACAATATAGTTATACTAAAATAAGGAAACAGCGTCATTAATAAAAAGCACCATATGCTCAAACACCGTCCCCCACGCAGCCCCGTCCCCCACGCAGCCCCGTCCCCCACGCAGCCCCGTCCCCCACGCAGCCCCGTCCCCCACGCAGCCCCGTCCCCCACGCAGCCCTTCACTCTCCAGACGCCACCTCAATCTCATCTCCTCACACTCCTACGCTGCCCAGACGCCATCTCGACATCCACAAACGCTCCATCATCATCAAAACATCACCTCAACCTTTTTCCCCTCACACTCCTACTCTGTCCAGACGCCAACCTGACCTCCACACATCCTCAAGCACTCGGTTATCCAAACACCCGACCTTATCTCCTCACACTCCTACTCTGTCCAGACGCCATCCAGACCTCCACACATCCCTACCTTATCCCCAAAATGCAGAATACAAAATGCAGTTTTTAAACGATTCCATTCATTTAGGGAAAACAAGTTTTTCAACCCCAACTTTTACAATTACTTTTCCCATAGGGCCAGGTAGGTTTGGCCAGATTTCCCCCCCCCCTGCATAAATAAAATGATTATTTAAAAACTGCATTTTGTTTTTACTCCGTTTATTTTTGTGCAATATGAAAACTTGTTTTGATGATCTGAATCATTCAAGTGTGACAAACATGAGAAAATACAACAATAAAAAAAAAATTAAATAATTTACAGTACTGTGAAACAGTGATCATGATGTTCCCGATGCAGCTCATTGGCATGTAGTTCATACACACCACTAAACATAATCTACAAACAATCACGAGTACGAGTGTAATACGAACATTAGGGAATTTTTACAGCGCACCAGTTTCCTTGTGCAAACCCCACCTCATCCACACACTGAATACCTCAGATCGGCATGCCTCGACACCTTGACGCCATCGCCTCCCGTACCTGCACCACCCCAGCCTGTTTCCACACACTTTATAACAACATACTATACATAGACGCCGTCGCCTTTTACCTGTACGGCTCAACACCCATCACCACCTAACCCTCAATCCACAGCAAAAACATACAATTTACTTCTAGAATACCGTTCAGACACTTTGGGCCGCACCCCATACCGGAGTCAGATGCTCAACACTAAAGTATGCACTAAGAAAACTTTTTCAAGACATCTTGTAGTGTTGAGGTTTGTTTCACATTGGTTCTGTTTCTTTTTATACACATCAGTGCATCATAGAGTATGGAGGTAGGTAGAACTTGTTTGACATTGCATAGTGCAGGTACTCAGCAACGAAATGGAGTTTAGAATTTATTAGAAGTGCAAATAGTAGTGTAATACATCAGTGCAATATTGACATTGTGAAAATTATAAGGTGCGGGTTAAATACAGTAAGTAGAGTTACGTATGTATACAGCGTGTAACTACATAGTAAATGCAGTAAATATTGTGCATATAGTGTCGGAAAAGACTACAAGAAAAAAAGTTGGCTCAAGGTTTAGCAAACCATTGCTGTGGACAAATCAACTTGAGGTGTCTGTCTATGCGTGTGACAGTGAACTGGAGGCCATTAGTTTTCTTTACTTGTCAAACACAACAGCATGGTAGCTAAAGGCAAAACTCTAATAAAACTTACTTACGACTTAAACATATTTCAGTTGAAATGAACTTTAATTTTTTTATATACATCTACTCCTTCCTTCCAGGAAATTATTAAAGACGAACCTAACTACGCAGCCATGAGGATAATTGTTACTTAGCCTTGTAATGCAGAAAAGTAAAGAGCAAGCATGTCATGGCTGAGGTAAAACAGCTGTCTCGCGCGCAACCACGTGGTACAATCCCCCACCCCCGCCCACAACAACAAAGGAACACTATACCGGAAGTAGAAATCACCAGGGCGTCAAAAAACCCTCTTTGTGTTGATTAGGTTAAGAAGGTTTAAATACAATATACTGTAATCTCTCAGACATAATTTGTCT
Source organism: Clarias magur (assembly GCA_013621035.1). NCBI lineage: Eukaryota > Metazoa > Chordata > Actinopteri > Siluriformes > Clariidae > Clarias > Clarias magur. The sequence continues at coordinate 1,245,691 of QNUK01000150.1, forward strand.
TGCACTATAACTATAAATGACAAAGCACTGTTTTTACGTCTTTGCTAATTTATTTATTGTTTTTTGGGGGGAACAAACATGCTAACACGACATATAATAAAAGAACAAGGAACGATGTTCGTTATCCGAGAAACTGTGTAAAAATGAGTTACAGTTAGGAGGTATGTTTTAAAATAATTACCATGACGATTCATTTGAAAATACAATATAATAGATATAAAAAGGGTCGTTTAGTCAAACTATGACGCCAATGCGCATGCGCAAGACTGTCACACGTGTCTCCATGGCTACGTCGGAACTCATGCTCACATAATTTACACATATAACTAGCGACTTTAAATCGGTTTATTAAACATGAATAAAAAGAAACAATTATTATTATAATGCTTTACAAAAAAATATAATAACGTGATGCGGCACTTGTGTTAAAAGGACCGTTTATTGGTTATTTTGTTCCAACATGGCGGCCTCCAGGCGCAACCGTTCTGACCTTTAGAGGAAAAAAGGAAAAAACACCTCTGCGACATTACGTTATAAATCTACAACTTATTGAACAACGAATACAATTTAACCCCAAGTGTTTTCAATAGTGTTCAATATTTTCAAATTTTATACGTGTTTAAAGTAACGCATTAACATAAACCTCTTAATAATCGTTTACAAGTATCGCGAAGCAAAGGAGAGATCAATTTCTACAAAGCAAAAACAAAAGGGTCACAAAAACAAAGAAAAATAAGAATTTTATTTGCTATAATGATTTACTTCCGGGTTTTGACAGCTTCCTGTGGTCTCTCTGTTTCTGGGTTAAAGGTCACAGCTCCGGTAATAACCATGACAACCGTACATGTACAGTCTAAGAGAGACTTTCTTAGCGTCAGTCTGAATTAAATACAGTTATGTTCGTATTTAGAGATGATATTATAAGTACGGGTATTTAAGGTCAGGAGGTACTTGAATGCCTTTCTGCTCCCACCTTAATGACCTCGCGCGCGCGTCATGGCACTTTAACTACACCCTGAAGGTCATCCAGTGGCATGTGGTGACTTTAGAGGCAGTTTTATCTTATGTCTTAAATGTTTAACCCGTGTCTTTTTTAAACTTGAAGGATTACTGTATAATGATAAGCGAAACAACACAAAGGGAAGTGAAGACAGTGAGTGTGTATTTACCCAGGACATCGGCGGACCTGTGGCGCGCGATGAAGCACGCATCGTCCCCGTAGCACATGCCCTTCTTCAGGATGCCCTTACGGAAATCCTTGCCGAAGCCGCAGCTCGCCGAGACCAGCTTGTAATCCCGGCCGTCGGTTTGTGAGAGTCCGCCCAGGACGGCCCTGGCCACGATCCGTCCATACGAGAGTACCGATAACATCCCAGCCCCGCGTGCGCACAACCCGCTCACAATGCTCCTGGGTCCTTTTTTTAAAGCAAAAAAATCCCGTCAGATCGAGTAAAGAAAAGCTTTATGTTTTGGCAGATTTCACGGAGAAACTTCTTCCACGCTGCTGCCCCATCTCCCAGCCCGACATCTTCCTCTCCGCACTCTCTCTTACTCACACAAGCTCGCTCACACGAACAGCCGGGTTCGGTGAAAAGGAGGAGAAAAAAAGAACACTGCACACGGGCCTTAGTGTCATGTGACTCTGACGTCACGTGAAGCATGGCGGAAGTGTAGCTCCCAAACACTGAGGCTAAATAATTTTGTACTTTTTTTTTTTACACTGTGCTGTTTTATTATTATTTATTAATTATATCCTTTTGCAAAATTTCATATATTTATGTAGTACTTTTTGTTTCATGTCTTTGAGGTCACTATTTATTTATTTATTTAACTTACTAAGTGACTTTGACTTCACTTTAATTGACTTGACGTTACCCTGATCCTGTTTGTTACCTATTCAATATAATCCACAAAACAATAAAAACTATAAATTTGCCACATTCATTATTATTAAAAATAATTATTTTTTAAAATTATTGTCAAAAAGCCTGGAAAATTTTTTTTATTTCCTGTGATTTAAATTCTAAACCCTTGCCTTTGTTCCTGTATTGTTACACATTGTAATATGTGTTGTGTAGCACATTTCTCATTTGCTTAAAAAATCTTAGCCACTTTGCATACTCTTCTTGTAAACCATTACACTATTGTGCTTAAAGTATTCTATAACTATCAAAACCCTAACAACAATTTCTTTACTCTTATTAAAACAGCCTGAACTAAAAGTATAGTCAAGGACAATGGCAAGACAACAAACGCACTATTAAGGCCAAAGTTATGTGGACATCTGATCAACACACCCATATGCGGATGTAAGTCAGGAGAAGATTACAAACAGTTGCAGATCCTTCACTGGAAATAAACAAACAAACAAACCTGACAATGGCAACGACCCTGTCCACAGAGCGAGTCCATGAAGACATGGTGTATTAAAGTTGAAGAGGACGAACTTCAGTGTCCTTCATAGATCTTGACTGAAATCAACCCTTTTAAACACCTTTGGGATGAACTCTAACACTGCCTGACCTCACTAACGCTCATGCATCTGAATAAACGAAAATACGCACAGCCATGCTTGAAAAATCTAATGGAACCCTCCAATGAAGTGGTCTATTTTAAGAGAAATGAGGAGGACTAAATCTAAAGTGGCATATTAAAAAAAATACATATGTGGGATGGTGTCAGGTGTCCAGAAACATTTGACTACATATATGGTTTAGTTATATAAGCAAGACATTTATTGTATTATTTAATAATATTTCTCTCTAGATGATTTGTTGCTGTTGTCAATGGCCCCATATGGACAGCCTAAAGATCACTGAGCCTCCTGTGGCTCCTATGACTTAAAGATGGCTTAAGACTGCATTTCCTGTGAATGATTTGGCACTCAAGTCTTCATCATTAAACATTAACCTTAATTCAACAAACTTCACTTTAAAACTATAATGAATTCAGGATGAACTTTGACGGAGTTGCTCTTGAGCTAGTTAGTTACACAATTGCACATTTTGTTGTGTATAGTACGCAGTTTCACCCCATGAATTATTTATAATAACACAATCAGGTGTCATCCAGGGAGTTTCCCCCCCTAACATTATCACATCTAGTTTGCTAGTTATGGATGAATATAATAATTTAAAATGAATATCTGGAATTATTTTGTAAAGCTGCTTTGTGTCAAGGACAAGCAAACAAAATTAATTGAATCACCTCTCAGAGCATGATTATGGCAAGGAGTAAAAATACAGTAGCTAATGTGCATGAAGTACGTCAGTTTGTTATCTGTTTAAACTTCTCATCTGTTTTTAATTGATCTTCTGAGATTTGTAACTGCTTCAAAGTCTTTATTTTGCAACCAGAAGGCAGTTATTCAAACGCTACACACATTAGGCAAATATACATAATCAGTGTAATTAATAGAAGATGATCTTTATATCATAGAAACAGTTTTGTCCCTAATGGAATTAACATTGCAGATGGACTCCAGCTTTCAGGTTACACACCAATAATAACAGCAAGCTCTAGAAAGTGCTTTTTCTGCAGAAAACCAACGACTGTGTAATACTATATTCCACTTACTTTGCTCTGAACCACCTGAACAAAAAAGATCAATTGCACCACTACAGTTATTTGACAGGAACATAATCAATCATGAGGGACTAACTGGAAAAATGTCCCTATGGGGTCTGAACAGGGAGTCAATCAGCAGGATCAGCGAACACACCATAAGTTTGGTGTCCCTCATGGCTGCGTACTCGGTCCTAGGCTGTGTGCTTATTTGAGGATAGCTTAAATCACACTAAAGTGGGTTCTCAAGAACAACAGCAAGTCAACATACAGATTGTAGCAGCCTGCAGACTGGGGTAGAGACAACAATCTGTCTATTAATGTGGAAGAAACAAAGAGAGGATTGTTGATTCAAGGAGGTGGCATTGTGGTCAGTCTGCACGCCGACGTCACGGACATAGTCAATAGTTCTTTGGCTGGTTCTATGTGTTCTCCTGTCCTTAATGCCATTTCTGTAATAAAAGAAATGCCAAGGGTGTCTCAATCTGCTGCAGAGACTGGAGTGACTCACTGTCTGCTGTTTGATTTTGGATATAAAATAGCAAGGGCAGAGTTAATACAAATAAATTAATATAAGACCAACAATGTCGTGTTGAACCATACAGAGCCAGAGTCATTGTACTAATCTGTACCTTTACATCTATTACCTGAAAATGTGGACGTAGTGTAGTCCTTGTCTAATTCATGCAAATCATTTGTAGAGAAATGTCTATCATTTAAAGGTTTAATATCTGGCCTATACTAGGGCTGAAACAAAAGACTGTAGAACAATTTCAAGTTAAAATGTCATGATAAGCACCGTAAAATAGAAAATGGATCATAATACCAAATCAATTACAATAATACTACCAAAACTTGTACATGTAATTTATGTTTAATAATGCAAATTGACAAATCTTGCATTTTCTTCTGTTCCAGGTAAGGTTGATTTTTTCAACCAACCACAAGAGATATTGTGAAAGTCTCAGCTGCTGCTTTAAAAGAACGAAATACTGTTTTCTTAAAAAAAAAAAAAAAAAACATGTTTTGGCAGCTTTCACACAAGGTTTTGTGGCCAGGCTACAAGTGTAACTCACTCACTCATCGTCTATACCACGTTATCCTGTATCCAGGACCGTGGAGGGGCATTCACTACAGGCAATTTGGGACATCAATTAGCCAAATCTGCTTGTCATGAGAAAACCGGAGTACCCAGATTAAACCGACCAAGCACAGGGAGAACATGCACATGGACACCAAGGCGGGAATCGAACCTGGAGGTGCCATGTGACAGTGCTAACCACTAAGCCACTGCCCCAACACAAGTGCAACTGTAGTTTGATAATAGTTTCTCCATTCAGAGTTTGTCCATTTACTTGAATCTCTACTGAGCTGGAATAAATAATAGACATTTATTTGTTTTTATTCTGACTTTATCTGTATCGTGGGTGAATCAAACCGTACTGTAAGTCCTATTTGAGCTTTCAAAACGAGTTGTGAGCTGGCTGTATCATTACACACCTAGCCTATAAAGTACAATATCTGAGAGCCAGCAGTACTTTTATGTGTCTGCAGATGCTGCTTCGAGATAAGATATAAAAAAATATATAATTTATTTCTAAGCAAATTTCTATTCACAAGAGTTGTATTTTGTATCAGCCACTGATTTAAAAAATATTTCACACTAAAGTGGACTAGGACTAGGACCCGATCTGGACCGCTGTAGTCCTAACCTCAAAACATCTCTCTGTCAGGGAGTAACCAACTCTATGGCTTTTAGTACTTTCTTTGCAGGTGTACAGTGTACTCTCACAGAAATTGAAGGATCTCTAATTTGGAAGATAAAACTATATAACTATGAGTTAAATAAAGTCACTTTCTGTTCCTTAGACAACTTAATAATACGTTTTGAATAAGTTACAAATGCTGGAATTTTTATTTGACCACATAATTACTGCTTTTTTTTTATTTACTTTTTTTGGTGTGTGAATTCTGTGTACAATACTTAAACATAATAATGAATGGACTGTATATATAGTGATGTTCAAGTACATCATTTTACCACAGTTAATAAAACTTTAATGGTACACAACGTACACCTGACTATGTGAAGACAATATTACTGTAGGACAAAATGTGAATGTTTGAGGTTGCAACCCCAAAGAATGGTACAGTTTGGTGTACTTTTTGACCCTGTGTTAACTACTGTATCAATAAAATAAAATAATTTAGGCACATATTAGGAATCAAAAGTGATTAAATTTGAGCTAATGTGCCCCCAAAGACTAGGCAGATTTTTTTTACCATTAAAGCAAAAAATGATAAAATAAAATTCACATTCTCACATCATAAAATCATAAAAATCTATCCAAAGTGGGAAGGGATCAGATGTATGTATAGTAAAGTTATGTGATTTTAGAATAAGAGCAAAATTTGATTAAAGCTGGTGAGGACTCAAAGCTGGAGTGCTGCACAGTTTATACCGCATAGATCTGCTGCCCCCTGCTGGATATAGTGGGAAAAGCCATAATTGTTCACATACCGGTTAGAGAACACTGAATTTAATCTCTTTACATAACACAGTCTTTCCAAGGGCCATGATCAGGAGTCCCGCTATGACAGCTTGGTAGAATCAGTCTAAAATGTCTTGCATGAAAAAGTGTCCTCTATACAGGGCTCAAAAACCTGCTGGACATTACAGCGTGTCACCCACAGTCACCATTAGGTTTAAATTACTCTGTTCAATTTTATAGTCTCTATCTCTCATTTCTCAGCATATTACATAAAAGATTAAAAAAAAATGTGTGTGTGAAAAGTTTAATCAGAGACATTGTAGGTAAAAAGCTTACAGCACCTGGTATTCCCAGGCGGTAGTAGCAGAGTTAAAGCGATAGCGATAACCCTGCAGAGGACGCACTGTAATGTCTAGCAGGTTTTTGACCCTGTGTAGTGGACATTATCATGCAAGACATTTTACGCTCTCTTGTATTTTAGGTTTGGTCATGAATTTATAAAATACTTTTACATAAAAGCTGGAAATAAAAATGCGAGTGAAAAGTTTCATCAGAGACTTTGTAGGTGAAAAGCTTACAGCACCTGGTATTCCCAGGCGGTCTCCCATCCAAGTACTAACCAGGCCCGACCCTGCTTAGCTTCCGAGATCAGACGAGATCGGGCGTTCTCAGGGTGGTATGGCCGTAAGCGAGAGACGAGCAGCACTACAGCCTATTTATAGTCCAGCAGGTCTTTATTAGATGATTCACTCAACTATCGTTTCTAATGGTGGCAGCGCTGCAGAATATATAGTACAGTTTTATTTGGGGTAGCGTTTCCTGATATACTGGCAGCACTATCTGACATGTTTTAACGTCATCAATATAATCCGCTATCACTTTCTGACGTGAGGAATTAACGTTTCCATCAATCCGCTAATCGATTTATTTATACAAATAAAACGTACAATAAAACACAAAACGGTTTAAAATAAAATTCTCAATACTAATCGTGAACCCAAAAAATCTATGAGAGTAGTAGCATGGATTTATGGGCGGAGCGCTAAAGCAGAGGAACATGACGTATTTGATCTGCGCATGCGTGGTAGGCGGAGTAGCCGAGAACGATGGCACTCTCGCTTCTAGTGACTGTCACGCTCCTCTAGGTTAATTTTTTTTTTTATGTCCTCAAACTCCACAATAAAAATCTCAATTATGTCTAAATTAAAGCAGCATATTAGCGTAAGATTTGCTATTTTGATAACATTATCTGGCTATATTAACTAAGTTAGCCTGCATAGGATCCGCTCCTGTTACATAATTCTGTTACACAGCGAGTAACATAATTTTACACGATAAAAACGAACTAACTAAATAAATCAAATTATGATGAAAAAGCAAATTACGAAGTGAGTGAATGAAGTCCTGATGAACTATAAATAGGCTGTAGTGCTGCTCGTCTCTCGCTTACGGCCATACCACCCTGAGAACGCCCGATCTCGTCTGATCTCGGAAGCTAAGCAGGGTCGGGCCTGGTTAGTACTTGGATGGGAGACCGCCTGGGAATACCAGGTGCTGTAAGCTTTTCACCTACAAAGTCTCTGATGACACTTTTCACATACGTATGTTTTTTGCTTTCACGAAATGATTACTATAAAAACACATTATGTTGTCCTTGTTTATGTTTCTTTCCCCATTAATTTTCTTCATGTATTTATTTATCTATGTATTTATTTATGTTTAACATAATTTTTTTAAAGCTGTTTTATTATTAGATTAATTTAGCACCTATTGTCATTTCCTCAGTGCCCCTTCTTTACGTTTTTGGTTTTCCTTTGTAATAAAGTTTATTATTAATTCTGAGAAAATTCCTTGCTTTCCTGTGTGAAGCATCTCCTTGACAAAAAAGTTCACCTTGACACTTAGGATTTTGCCATTGCACACATTAATGCAACATCAATTGTGAGCGTATATACCTGTACGAGGGTGAGTCGACGATAAATTATCCGCACTCGGGTTAAAAATCCTGTTGGCCACACTGTCTTAAATGTTACATCTGTTTAATAGTAAATGTGGTGCGAACAAAAATGGATGCCTTGCTTATGATTTTCACGAAAGAAGAGCAGCATGCAATGATTATTTTTTTCATGGTCAGAAGTTGTACCTGGCACTGTTATTAATCAAAGACTTTGTGCTCAGTATGAAAAAAAGTGTTTTGCCACGAAAAAGTGTGTATAAAAGGATAGAGAAGTTCAAGGAAGTGTTAGCCATCAAAAAGCACTTCAGTGAGCGATTGATAAACGTCTGCACATTTCTGCCCACATTGTCAACATTCTGCACAATGTCACTTTTGAGGTCTTAAAGCATCCTCCCTATAGTTCTGGTCTTGGTCTAGTGGACCTTCATCTGTTTGTTCCACTGAAAGCAACCACACGAGGATGAAGATTCACTTCTGATGAACAAGGGGAAAAAAAGCACAATTATTTCATGAAACTTACAGAGCTGTGATTAAAGATGGTGAGAAATGAAAGCTGGAGTGCTGCACGGTTTATACCACATAGATCTGCTGCCATCTGCTGGATATAATAGAAGAGGCCATAATTGGTCACATGCCCATTAGAGCACTATGAATCTCTTCTTGTAACACAGGTTTGCGGTCAGAGAGGCTTAAGGGACATGCTCATGGGCTACTGGTAGAAAATAATGATAGAAGAGGTATTGTAGGAATGCTTCTTTGCCGATCAGCCATAACAGTATGATCACCGCCCTAATACTGAATAGATCCCCTTTTGCCACCATCACTGGTGTATTCTGACACCTTCCTCCCACAACTAGCATGAACTTTTTCCTCGGTTTGATGAACTTGTGACAGCTAGACAACTGGGACAGAGCCACTACAAAACTGCAGTTCTTGTGGGATGTTCCCAGGTTGCAGTGGTCAGAACATATCAAACTTGATCCAAGGAAGGAAAACTGGTGAACTGGCAAAAGGGTCATGGGTGGCCAAGGCTCACTGATGCACATGGGCAGCGAAGGCTGGCCCGTCCTATTCACTTTTCATTCCTATTCAATTTGGGAAAAGTTTAATGCTGGTTTCAATAGAAAAGTGTCAGAACACACAGGTCATGATGTTTTGATGTAAAAGGGGGACCTACTTAATATTAGGTGGGTGGTCATAATGTTATGGCTGCTCAATATATATTGTGTCGCTGAAGTGTTCCTTGCCACTTGCATCATGACTGTGTTTGGGCCTCCGTAGATCAAACTCATTTGTCGAACGCATTCCATGGGGGCTTGATCAGATTGGAATCTGGAGAATTTGGAGGCCTTGGGCTCTTTGCCTGCTGGTCCCCACAAGTTTTGGGCTGTGATGCACTTGGTGTTCTGGTGCTTTTCTATCATGGAAATATTTAAAGAAACAAGATTTACAGGACTGTCCACAACCTCCATGTTGTATTCTCTGACATCATCTGACAGTTTGTGACAAAGACATTCTAAATTTCATCCAGTAGGTTAGGGGTCTAAAAGTTCAAATCCAGGTTATTTTAGCTCCAAGGACTCTGTAGTAAGGATAGGACAGCAGACACATTAAGTGTCTTGTGTCATTTACAGCACCAATATAGTTTTATTTCATCAATTGATTTTTTTTTGTTATGTAACTAATATAAAATATGTAAGTTATAATAAACTTTCATGAATAAATGCATAAAAACAGTATTTATCCCAGTGTAGATGTCAAATCCTGAGGTGGAGGAACAGTTATCTCAGGAGGTTACCCTAACTGAATTAATGGAGTAAACATGCCAAGGAGCTAAAGGATCTGGTAAATACACTATAATATTACCTCTGTATAGTACAATACACAGCATCACTTGTTTTATGGTTCAGGGTAAATTTCGTTCTACTGAAGTGTATGGAAGCTCAACTTGAATATGAACAGTTTGACAGTACAATGCAATAAATTATTGGTTTTGGCTAATTATATTTTGATGAGGTCTATTACAATAAACTGCAAACTAATATTAATAGACAGGCCAAAGTCAAACACAAATTTACCAAAAAAAATTAAAAATCTATAAATCTAGAATTTGTCTCGAATTCAGGAAAGCTGCCCTCTGGTGGTACGATAGTGAATGGATCTGACACATGATATACAGTACAGGAGTCCCACACATTATTCACTCTCTACAGAAAAAAAAGTATTTAGATTTATTCATAAAAATGTTTTTTAAAATAGCATATTTGATCATTATCCCCCCCCTTATTTACCCAAATTACACCTGTACACCTGTGTTATTCTCCTTGTCTTTAATTGTATGCTAGCACAATAAACATGTCTAATGTGAAGAGGTCTCATAGATAAAACAGCAAATCAGATCAGATCAGTTCCGTTTAACCCTCATGTTTAAATAATACTGTTAATTTCTATCATCTTTTTCATGGAGGAATTTGTATAATGCTTTTACATAAAAGATTTTAAAAAAACATGTGCGTGTGGAAAGTTTCATCAGAGACTTTGTAGGTGAAAAGCTTACAGCACCTGGTATTCCCAGGCGGTCTCCCATCCAAGTACTAACCAGGCCCGACCCTGCTTAGCTTCCGAGATCAGACGAGATCGGGCGTTCTCAGCGTGGTATGGCCGTAAGCGACAGACGAGCAGCACTACAGCCTATTTATAGTCCAGCAGGTCTTTATTCACTCACTTCGTAATTTGCTTTTCATCATAATATGATTTTTCTTTGAATTTGCATCATATAAAATGATGTAAAATTGGACTTGCTGTGTAACAAAATGATGTATCTGTAGCTGGACTAACGTAATTAATATAGCCAGATAATGTTAGCAAAATAGCAAATCTTACCCTTATATGCTGCTTTAATTGAGCTTTATTTTATTTTTTAAAGATTTTGAGGACATAATATTTTTTTTTTTAAACCTAGAGAAGTGTGACTGTGACTGACAGCGAGAGTGCCATCGTTCTCGACTACTCCGCCTACCACGCATGCGCAGATCAAAATACGTCATGTTCCTCTGCTTAAGCGCTCCGCCCATAAATACTACTACTCTCAGTGACTTCTGGGTTCATTTTTAGTATTGAGAATTTTTATTTTAAACCGTTTTGTGTTTTATTGTACATTTTATTTGCATGGTAAATTTGCAGTCGAACATCGAACTGATAAATAACGTTAACTCGTCACGTCAGAAAGTGTATAGCGGAGTTAAAGCGATAGCGGATTATATTCTGATGACGTTAAAAGCGTGTCAGAAAGTGCTGCCACTATGTCAGGAAACGCTACCTCCAATAAAACTGTACTATATATTCTGCAGCGCTGCCACCATTAGAAACGGTAGTTGAGTGAATCATCTAATAAAGACCTGCTGGACTATAAATAGGCTGTAGTGCTGCTCGTCTCTCGCTTACGGCCATACCACCCTGAGAACGCCCGATCTCGTCTGATCTCGGAAGCTAAGCAGGGTCGGGCCTGGTTAGTACTTGGATGGGAGACCGCCTGGGAATACCAGGTGCTGTAAGCTTTTCACCTACAAAGTCCCTGCTGAAAATTTTCACACGCAATTTTTTTATGTTTAACATAAAAGAATTATATAAATTACTTCATTATTATTGTTATTATTATTAGTAGTAGTATTATAAAAAATAATATAAAATATTCAGAAAACACTTTTCTAACCACAGAAAAGCCTTGAAATTATTCATGTTGCCCTTGTTTGTGTTTCTTTCTGTATTAATTTTGGTGTAAGTATTTCTCTATATATTTATTTAGATTTATCTTTTTTTTTTAAATAAAAAAATTAGTATTAGTTTACTTCAGCAGTGCACTCTTGAGTCCGACGTTCTTTAATTCTTTGGTTTTCCTTTGTACTGTAATAAAGTTTCCTGTTAATTCTGAGAAATATCTTTACTTTCCTGTGTGAGAGATGGTAAAAGTTCTCCATGACACTACTCTGTCCTCTTTTATGTGTAATTGAGGATTTCACCATTGTACACATTAATACAACAGGTGTGTGTGTGTGTGTGTGTGTGTGTGTGTGTGTGTGTGTACTGTCTGCTGTCTGCCGTCTGCTGTGTACAACCGAAGGTAAGTGAAAATTGAAACACACACTGGTTATATTAAAACCTCTGTTGGCCCCACTGTCTTATCAGCGCTTTCTGTTCAAGGCTACTGTCTCCCAAGTCACTGCTGTACACGTGGATGCCCCCCACTTTTTTTTTTTTTTTGCGCAAAAGAAGAGCAGCGACGATGACTTTTTCTTGTTCAGAAGGTGTACCTGGTGCCATTATTTATCAACAACTTTGTACGTGGTATGGAAAAGTGTTTTGTTTGTACAGATGGATGGGAACCTGTACCACAACTGGGGTCTGGACTCGGGATGGATCTCTTGTATTTATAAAATTTCTCAAGAACATTTTTTTTTCTCAATTTTTTTTTTCATAGATGTGTGTATAGGTCCTGAGAGTGTGTAAGTTTACAAACCTAACACTCTTTCTTTCATGATGAACTGTTTCTGTTTGCACTGTTGTACCCGGAATGTGTGTTTTTTTACGGCCATATTTATACCATAAATGCGCCTTCTGTGTATAAGATTAGCCATGTCTAATGTTTTCTGTGAATGAGTGAGCAGGATGATTGTCACATCATTTTGACGCAAAAACTCCAGGCTACAAGATCCAGTTCACAGACGTCTTGTACAAATGTTATGAATGTGTCCTGAGAGTGCAGGATGGTCTTATAAGGGATAATTAAATTAAGATGTTTAGCTTAGTGATGTAAGCCATTTGCACACATTTAAATATATTTAAAGCAATTCATGAACATATGGTAATAAGGGCAAGGACAAGGACAAGATTCGAACTTAAAAAAAAAAAAAAAAAGTACAATAATGTACCAGCAAGTTTATAAAACAAAAAATACATTTTGGTTGCCCATGGTACAAATAATGTCCTTGATGGTACAAACAGAACTGGTATAAATTTGTTTCTCTATATTAAGGTAAAATTCTGTGCCCTTCAAAGGTCCTGCCCCAGTGACAATGGCTTGTACCTTCATTAGTACAAAACTGTACCTTTATTTCTGAGAGTGCAGGGTTTTTGGGCCGTAAGTGAAAGACAAGCAGCACTACAGCCTATTTATAGTCCATCAGGTCTTTATTCCTTGATTCACTCGCTTCATAATTTGCTGTTGCTTTCTCTCTTTACATCATCATTTGGTTTGCGTAAGTTTGTATCATATAAGAATGTCTAAAATTTACTTGCTTTGTATCAAAATGATGTAACTGGTGCGGATCCTAGGCAGGCTAACTCAGTTAATATAGCCAGATAATGTTAGCAAATTAAAAACAAGCAGAATTATTTCATATCAACTTTCAGAGCTGTGATTAAAACTGGTGAGGAAGTAAAGCTGAGTGTTACACAGTTTATACCACATAGACCTGCTGCCATCTGCTGGATATTCTAGAAGAAGATTACAACCTTCTGAGCCACTAATGCCAGGGCTGAATTAGAACCTTTTTACAAATCTGCAAAGACTTTAGTCCTCATGACCAAACCTAAAATACAAGAGAGCTTAAAATGTCTTGCATGATAATGTCCACCACACAGGGCTCAAAAACCTGCTAGATATTACAGTGCGTCCTCTGCAGGGTTAAGTAATACAGTTAATTTCTATAATCATCTCTCATTTTCATGAAGGAATTTATATAATGCTTTTATATGAAAGCTTAAAAAAATGCATGTGAAAAGTTTCAGTAGAGACTTTGTATTTGAAAAACATGACGTATTTTCACTCTGCGCATGCATAGTAGGTGTGAGTAGTGGAGAATGATGGGCGATGATGGAGATTTTTCTGAATTAAGTGTTAAGCCTCATTACAGTAAGTCTAAATTGAATTTAAATTAAAAAACTATATTAACTAATTTAGCCTGCCTAGTATCAGCTCCAATTAAATCATTTTTTAAATCAAATTCTACATATTTTCATATGATACAAACTTAAAGAGAATAAATAATGTTTTGGGCAAAATAGTCTACGTGGTTCATATCCATGTTTAATATCAGCTGTGGATGTCAACAGGCATAGAGCTCCTTCCTGATGGCTAACACTTCCTTGTAAATCTCTATCCATTCATACACACTTCTTTGTGACAAAACACTTTTCCATACCACGTACAAACTTGTTGATAAATAATGGCACCAGGTACTGTACACGTTCTGACCAAGAAAAAGTAATCATCGCTGCTCTTCTTTTGTGCAAATCACATGTGGGGCATCCACGTGTACAGCAGTGACTTGAACAGAAAGCGCTGATAAGACAGTGAGGCCAACAGAGGTTTTAATATAACCAGTGTGTGTTTCAATTTTCACTTACCTTCGGTTGTACACACACACACACACACACACACACACACACACACACACACACACACACATACAACTCTTGCATTAATGTGTGCAATGGTTAAATCCTCAGTTAGACATAAGAGAGGACAGAGTAGTGTCATGGAGAACGTTTACCATCTAACAGACAGGAAAGCAAAGACATTTCTCAGATTTAATAATAAAATTTATCACAAAGGAGAACCAAAGAAGTAAAGAAGGTCGGTATCAAGAGTGCACTGAGGAAATGACCATATGGTGTGCTGAATTAATATTAATAAAATAAAAAAATAAAAAAATCTAAACAAATATATAGAAGAATAAATACACACACACACACACACATAAAAATAACAGAGAAAGAAACACAAAGAAGGGCAACATGAATAATGTGAAGGCTATTCTGTGATTAGAAAAGAGTTTTCTGATGAAGACCTAAGCAGGGTCGGGCCTGGTTAGTACTTGGATGGGAGACCGCCTGGGAATACCAGGTGCTGTAAGCTTTTAACTACAAAGTCCCTGCTGAAACTTTTCACATGCATATGTTTTTTGCTTTCATAAAAACACATTATGTTGTTCTTGTTCATGTTTCTTTCCTGTTTCTTTCCTGTTTTTTTCTTTCATGTATTTATTTATCTATGTATTTATTTATGCTTAATATTATTTTTTAAAGTTTTTTTTACTATTAGAAAATTGTACAAGTTGTACCTGGCGCTGTTATTGATCAAAGGCTTTGTGCTCAGTATGAAAAAAGTGTTTTGCCACGAAGAAGTGTGTATGAAAGGATAGAGAATTTCAAGGAAGTGTTAGCCATCAAAAAGCATGTCAGTGAGCGATTGATAAACGTCTGCACATTTCTGCCCTCCCTATAAACATTCTGCACAATTTTACTTTTGAGGCCTTAAAGCATCCTCCCTATAGTTCTGATCTTGGTCTAGTGGACCTTCACCTGTTTGTTCCACTGAAAGCACGAGGATGAAGAGTCACTTCTGATGAACAGGGGAAAAAAAGCACAATTATTTCATGAAACTTACAGAGCTGTGATCAGTGGTGGTTCTACACTGATTTACTCCCTGGGCGAGACCGCCTCTGGCCCCGCCCCCCCCTTCCCCTCCGCTGCACACAATAAAAAAAAAATGTATACAAAATCATAATATTGCAGAAACAATGTTATTTTCTTGCACAAATCACTCAATAATCACAAAACAATATCACAAAAAATCTTCGAACTTAAATAAATTTACTGTCTTTTACATAATACTTTTATTAAGAATAAAATACTGATAAAATATAGTTAAATATTGTGTAAATAAATAAATTATGTAAAAAGCACACCACACTTCAGAAAAATATAAATTATAACACTGAACTTGATACAAAAAAAAAAAAAAAACAGAAACTAAAATCTGACCTTTCTGGCCTTCCTTGATGCAAAATCATCAATAATTTTACCGTACAACACCTGCTCCCCTATTGAGTGATCGATACTGATGATAGCGAGGCCAGTGAGGCGTTCTTGAGACATGGTTGATCTCAAATAGGACTTGATCAACTTCAGTTTTGAAAAGTTCCTCTCTGAGCCACAGTCACTGGCAGAGTAAGTGCGATCCTGAGAGCAGTTCAAAAGTTGGGGTAGATCTCCGATAGATCCTTTTCATGAGTAAAAGTGATGAGCTCAAGGACGATCATGGTTTTTGATGGCAGGGGAGGGAAGTTCTTGATTTCCTGCACAAGCTCTCTACTGTCCAAATCAGAGTACTGTCCCTTCACAGTGCAGTGTGGTGCCTAGTGTATTGCATTGCTCTGCCAGCTCCTCATCTGCAGGACTAGGCTAGCAAGACGGCTAACAAACCTAACGTTATAACACTAATCATACAGAGGGAACGCTGTTGCATACCTTCATCATACCTTCATCTTTTGCTCGTTTCAAAGTCAGGAGGTAGGAGATAGGTAGGAGTGCAGACTGATAGAAGTATATATGTTTTTTTTGTTTTTTTGCTGCTGGTAGGAAATTTTGCCAGGGTTGGAAATATTGATAGAAGAAGTGTTGTAGGAATGCTTCTCTACTCCAGTGAAAAAAGAGAGAAGCTAAATTCAGTGTAAATTTAATTCTACTGAAGTGCATATGGAAGCGCAACTTAAAAGAATATGAACAGTTTGACAGCAAAATGCGATAAATGATTGGTTTTGGCAAATTATATATATAAAAAAAGAATCTAGGAATTCGGGAAAGCTGCCCTCTGGTGGCACAGTAGAGAATTTTCCCAGACGGATCAGACGCAGTACACTGTATACACTACAGTAGTGGCCCACATTATTCACTCTATACAAAAATTATTTAGATTTTTTCATTAAAAAGTTTAAAAGAGCATATTTGATAATTATACACCCCCTTATTTACACAAATTAGACTAAATTAAGCAGGGTACACCTGTGCTATTCACCTTGTCTTTAAGTGTATGCTAGCACAATAAACATCTCTAATGTTAATAGGTCTCATAGATAAAACAGCAAATCAGATCAGTTCTGCTTTCAAGAAGACAAAGGAACTGCCTGTGAATATTTTACATGAATTGGTCAGTCAGTAAAAAGCTGGAGAAAGAAGTTATACTGCAAAAAATATTCACATCCCTTAAACTTTTTCCCATTTTGTCATGTTACAACCACAAATGTAAATATATTTTATGTATGTGATAGATCAACATAAATTGGCGCATAATTGTAAAGGAGAAGATAAATGTAAAAGGTAAAAATCTGAAATGTGTGGCCGGCATTGGTATTCGGCCCCCTTTACCCTGCTACAACCCAGTGGAAGCAATTGCCTTAAGCAGTAAAAGCCACGTGGAAGAAGGTGTTCTGCTCAGATGAGACCAGAATTGAACTTTTGGCCTAAATGCAAAATGCTGTGTGTGGTGAGAAAACTAAAACAGTGCATGGTGGTGGTAGTCATCTTGTCATCTTGTCATCATCATGTTGTGGGGATGCTTTTCTTTCAGGGACAGGGAAGTCGGTCAGTGTTGATGGGAAGATGGATGAAGCCAAATACAGAGCAATCTTAGAAGAAATCCTGTGAGAGTCTGCAAAAGACTAGAGAATGGGGCGGAGGTTCACGTTCTAGCAGGACAACAACCCTAAACGTACAGTACAACCAGAGCTACAATGGAATAGTTTAGATCAAACTAGATGTACTCACTGTATAATTCAAGGAGTTATAAAGCTCAGGTTTGCAATAGGAGAACTTGTGTAGACCTCAAATGTCATCATCTGGCCTCTGTGAGAGCATTGCCAGAAGGAAGTCCATGTTAGAAAAAACAATTGGCAATTATTTTTTCTTATGTGGTAAGACTAAAGTGGAACTAATTGGTTTGAAGCCAGAGCTTAATCTAGGGTTGATTTTCATTAGGAGGGACACAAAAGGCTTGTTGCCATCGCAGAGACAAAACAAATGGAGGCAGCCACTTTCATTTAACGACACTGCTGCAATTAGGGTGAAAATGTCTGTTCCAACAAGGCAAAGCCCAATCAGAGGGTGTGTCTTGTGTCTTTCGCAATATTCATGTCAAACTGGTTGGCCTAAATCTGAAATCTGTGGCAAGACCTGAAAATTGCTGTCGATCAACATTCCTCATCTAACGTACTTTCTCTAAGTTGTAGAAAACCTGCGTTAATGAAAAAGAAGAGAATGCCAAAATAAAAACGTGCAAAGTTAGTAGAGTTTTTGAAGCGAAGCAACCCTGAAAAAAAGAGAAAAAAAAGAAAAAGAAAACGGTAAAAATCAATCGCAGCAAATAAACCTGAGACTCATGTTTGACTGACACCAGCGCTGGCTAATTCACGCCATCCAATTGGCTAATTGTCTTATTAATCTCCTTTTCTCATGCCTTTTCAACATTTTCAAGCATACACTGACAATCAACTAACTGATAGCATTGTAGGTGGGATTTCGCCCTTGTAGTTCTCACACCTCATTGTCTGTACACTCAGCTCAAACACATCAGCTTCTAAATCTTGAACTTTATTCATGCATTCATTACACGATGCATTTATTACCGTTAGTAACTAAATTCACAATCATGGCCGTTGAAGGCCATTTAATCCCTAAGTACCTGAGCCAAGTCTCAGTGCAACTGAATCCCGAAGCTGCACTGCCTTGTTTGCTCTCTTCAAAGCAAGAACCATGACGACAATGTTTACCAAAGTTGGCGTGGTTGTCCTCGCGTGAACTGCACACAACGCTGACTCCAACCCCACATAACACCTTTGGAACGAATAGTGATACCTCATTAAAGCTGTTGTCCCTGAAGGAGCACAAATCCCCACAGCCACAGTCCAGTATATAATGGAAAGCTTTATCTTAATGTTCATGGCTTTGGAGTGGAATTTTCAACAAGTCCATATGTCATGTGATGGTTCGTAACCTTTTGTCAACATAGTGTGACATTAAACTTTGCTGGAAAACAATGAAATCTGACTATTATCCATTATTTCCAAAATTTTTTGAACTGCTTTCTCCAATTAAACTAACTAGCGATACCAGTATACTCTTGTGACATCAGAAAGGCATGCAGCGACTCCCTATTGGTCAATACATCACCAATGAACAAATGGTCAATAAGCTATCATAAATTTTGCAATCTAAATGTATTTATTGTGGTTATCTGTCAATGTTTCTGGAAAAGTAGGCGTTGGTTAGTTATTAAATCTTAACTTATGAATCATAGTTCTATTTTAAGGTCAAGCGTTACATAGTTTTATTCAGTACTTGTGAACTCCGTTTGGTTTTTCCCAGCAGCTCCATGGATATCTTCCTTCTCAGATGTCCTGTTTGACAGTGTCTTATTTTCATTTCTAAAATACTCCTTACTTCCTTTTAGATAGCTTGTGTTTTCTTAGTAAATCTACGTGCAGGACTGTCCTGCAATAACCTAAACACATCACTATGACTTACTGTGTGAATCCTGTGAATTTTTGTTTATGTGTTTTTGCAAGTACACTAAAAAAGATTTTTTTTTTAAATGTTTGCATCTATAATATAAAATATTATAATACAATATATATATAATATCATACTGTATGTAAAATAGAACGAACTCTTCAAAATAAGTGAGTAACAATAAAGAAATAAAGATGTAAGCGTGGTGTATGTGTTGTATGCACACTGGTATTTATTTGAAATGTAAAGTTAATATACAATTTTGGACAGCAGGTGTTGTGCTGATGGTTCTAGGCTCCTTCTGCAGGAAGCTTTTAAAGGTTGTATGAAGAACCCAATGACAGCGCGTTATCACAAGGGGTGTCAAACTGTGTATCAGTAAACTTAAATTAAAAGCAGGAATTCATAGTCCCGTAAAATATGTAAGTTGTAGGGAAAAACAAACAAACAACACAAAATAATGGTAAATGGTGGATTTAGAGATGGATGACATGGGCGGTTGCCCAGGGTGGCATCTTGCCATAAGCTCCAGCATTGAGTGTGAGGAGAAAACTGATGATGATAACATTTGCGTTACTGGTTTTGTATCATTTTTATCTTTGTATCAGGTTATAAATGTTTTGTAAGAGATGATGAGGTCGGTGGCTAAGTGGATAAGGCTAAGGCCTTTGGGTTCCCAAGTTAGAAAAAGGAAAAGGGAAAGGAATTGAGAAGTTGGCAGGAGATAAAGGAATGAAGTAATGTCATGCATTTATCAGTATAATATTATGTATGCAGCTTAATAAAACAGAAAAGCGTAACACTTATTTCCCACACCACTCAGGATGACATTCATGTTTCTTCAATACTTGGACTAATCCGCCCCCACCCGAAAGGGAAAGAAAAAGAATCCCCTTTCCAACTCTGTTTGACTGATGACACGTAATAACCTAGTAACCTAGTCACACTGGATAAGAGCATCTGCCATTTCAGCTTTTGTTTGTTAACCCGGGTTGCTATGTTGCTTGCTTAAGCTAACCCTACAAAACATTGGAATTTTTTTTGTTGTTATACATGTGTTGGGGGCGGCACGGTGGTGTAGTGGTTAGCACTGTCGCCCTGCACCGGCAGGGTCCGGGTTCGATCCCCGGCCAGGCTTGATTCCTGTCTCTGTGTGCATGGAGTTTGCATGTTCTCCCTGTGCTTGGTGGGTTTCCTCCCACAGTCCAAAGACATGTAGGTTAGGCTAACTGGCGTTCCCAAATTGCCCGTAGTGAATGTGTGTGTGTCTGTGCCCTGCCATGTGCCCTAAGTCTCCTGGGATAGACCCTGAATACAGGATTAAGCGGTATAGATGATGAGTGAGTGAGATACATGTGTTGGATTATTTATTCACGTTGTTCCAAATGTTGGAATAAAACATCAAAGCAAGGTTAAAAACGGACAAAAAGCGTTCGTTCATTTGTTTACATTATTTGTTTGTTGGTTGGGACCGAAGGGGAGTCATACACACCACCTTGCACCACCAAACACTGAAAATAATGATAAAAAAAATGAGTATGTTTATGTTAAACCAATTTAATACAATTACGTGTGTTACAAACCTAATTTACAGTATATGAGTTACATTTTCATATTGTAAAAATCAACATGTTTTTTGAGTATACTCAAAATCGCTAAAAGATATTATGAATACCAAGAACCCTTTGAATGTCATTTTAAACAACCTTTTTCCTAACAGTGTGTCAGTTGTATATAAACAGTTAAAGATGCATTTAAAAAAAAAAAAAATTAAAGCCTCCTGGTGCGTGTAAGATTAACTGCAGTTGCACAGTACAGTAGATACACAGACAAGATTTCCTCTGTTGGAAACCGCATTGCAAAAGCACCATAACATTGGCTGAGACTATGAAACTAGTGTAACCCAGCATGAGGGCAAGTCAGTTATCTATAACATTGATTAACATTGATACTGTAGTACAAATTCCACCCTTACATACTGACATAAGTCCTGGTCTCAGATAAGCAAAGCAGCTGATTAGGTGACAGGTCTAATCCTTAAGGCTCTAATCTTAGTCGTAATCTTTGAG
Source organism: Clarias magur (assembly GCA_013621035.1). NCBI lineage: Eukaryota > Metazoa > Chordata > Actinopteri > Siluriformes > Clariidae > Clarias > Clarias magur. The sequence continues at coordinate 1,267,119 of QNUK01000150.1, forward strand.
ACCTCGTTTTACATCTTTAGTCACTTGTCGCAGTAAAACATTTGTTTTTATTTTTTCAAATTTCATCTGAATTTAAAGTTTCACTCGGTTAAGAAGGACGCTACAATGTGAACCGAACTTCGTCTTGAACTGAACGTCTGAACTGAACGTGTTGACTTGTTGCTAGAAGAACATTAGCAACTTTCTGTGCAAGTATGGCGCCGCTCATGCGCTGTCTTAGTTTCAGAATATAGAAAGAGAGGCTTTTTATTATAATTCCTTTGAATCTTTTCTGTTCTGGTTTCCATTTTTCTGTTTCCTATTTTGAGCTTTATGTAATAGTTACAAAAAGTTTTCAAGACTGCCAGAGAGCCACTTATAGTCTGGGACACGTTCACCTTGGACGTAAGACGTTAAGCCCAAATGAATCGGTATAAATCTAAACAATTTACCCACAAACATTTTAGAAGGAAACGAGAGATCAAATAACTAATCATTTTCCTGCAGATGAAAAACACTCGAGAAAGTACACCTTGCAACCATCATTTTGTTTGTGTTTCTGGCATAAAAATGTAAGATGTAAAGCTAGTATGGTCTAAGTGAAAACCTCAAGACGTTGCTGTTTCTTGATATGAGACATATATGGAAAAGCAAGCTTCTCTCATGGGCCTGAGGATGTTTCCTAATGCTGAGCATTTGCCTCTTGCATTATCTTCACTCACCACAAACGTGTGTTAAGCAGCTGCAATCTTTATAAGCATTCATGCATTTCTCAGTTTATTGGTGTTATTGTTATAAAAGTTTGGAAATTCCCTTTACCTACTTTCTGCACTATAGTGTAATACAATATAAAACAACCCTTTCTGATCAAACAGCTGTGTGCCGCGGTCAAATTCCATCCCACATCACTAATGATCTTGTGATATGTTTATTTAAGGCTGTTTAATTTTCTGTTGTTTTTTTTCTTTTTCTCCCTGATGACTGGGTTAAGTATTAACTCTCTTAAGCTATGAATCACTCCATCACAGTAACTCCCCAAATATTTATCTGCACAAATAGTTCCTCGTTCCTGACACAAGGATGATGGTCAAATGCAGGTCACAGATTTCCAGTCGGTGCTTAAAGCATAGACGAAGTCTCTGCAGGACCCCCTATTCTGCACATTTCAGTGTTTCAGTGGGAAGGCATTCGAATGTGCAGGGCTGAGGGTCCTCTAGGATCAGGTTTGGGAACCACTAGTCTAAGTCATGCACTTCTGTTTAAAATTTTCGCGATTTCCACCATATGCTATGAATTTGTGTCCCTGTATCACATGGAAAGACATTAGTCATAAAGGACTTCATAATACTTTACATCTATAAGTTAATTTAATAAGAAAGGATGTTAAGTAGTGGCGGCACGGTGGTGTAGTGGTTAGCACTGTCGCCTTGCACCGGCAGGGTCCGGGTTCGATCCCCGGCCAGGCTCGATTCCCGTCTCGGTGTGCATGGAGTTTGCATGTTCTCCCCGTGCTTGGTGGGTTTCCTCCGGGTACTCCGGTTTCCTCCCACAGTCCAAAGACATGTAGGTTAGGCTAATTGGCGTTTCCAAATTGCCCGTGGTGTGTGAGTGTGTGTGTCTGTGCCCTGCGATGGATTGGCACCTTGTCCAGGGTGTACCCTGCCATGTGCCTCAAGTCTCCTGGGATAGGCTCCGTGACCCTGAATACAGGATTAAGTGGTATAGATGATGAGTGAGTGAGGATGTTAAGTAAGTCTGGGGTTTTGGCATGATAATATTTTTCTACAGTAGCTTACTCAGTTGTGTTTTAGGCCCCTAAAATTACAGTAATATGCCAGTGCTGGATTATTTAGATTTATAAAAAAGGCATGGTATAATGTTGATCTTTTGAGTAAAATCTAATGTTGTGGAACATCTGCAAAACAACTATCTGTTAAAAACTATACAAGGGATGTTCAAGTGAAACTCCTTTAATGGCCCAAACATGTGGACATGGTTTGGAGCGAGGTCAGGCCTGCCACGATGTGGCAATAACTCCCAGCCAAGTTCCTGCAATGCGCAAGTGGTTTTGGTGAATGATTGTGTGTTTGACAATTGACGACAAAGACCTGTCGATTTTCAAGGACCAGGCGTTACACTCGCTGAATGTTCATGGGAAGGACTCTCGTGAACCACTTCGGCCGGGATCGTCATTCAGCCTTCTTTTAATACATTTTCAAAAAATACATTAATGCATTCAAAAGTTTTTCCGCAGCTAAGAGTCTCATCACCCAGCGCTTGAAGTATTCTTTGAATATCAGTCATTTCCCAGAAATTTCATCACAAGACGCGGTTTGACTTGGACACCCCTCATAGTAGCACCCCTCGTAGTCTCTCTTTAATTAATATTAAGACATAGGAAGCCCCCATGTTACCAGCAAACAGAAAAGTGTCATTACTGTTGATTGATACAGAATGATATAAGACACTGGAAAATGTTTATTAACAGTAAACACATCTTTCCAGAAAATCTCACTATGGCAACAATTACATGTTTTATGTTTTTTTGATCTGTTTATTATGAGGCATAATAATTATAAAGTATCCACCGTACAACCTCCTGAGTAAGATTTTACTATACAAACAATAAAGTATTACAATTATAATATGTTAACATTTGTTAAAGTATATTAACATAAACCTCCGGCACCATTACTACAATCAGAGAAGAAAACAGAACTCAGAATTTAACAGCACTTTGGTATACATTCATTTAATCTCTTTTAATGTAGACGTAGTGCAGAAATACTTAATAACACGAGTCGTTAAATAATCCTTACCTAATATTAAATTTTAGATGGTTGGATCTAAACAGCCCTTGTTTATAAATTGCTGAAAAAAAGGAATTTGATAGATTTACAAAATTTCCCCCAACAAACCCCCCCCCCCCCCCGCGCCGCCCCCCTCCTTAATAGGGCTTTATCTGCGTGTTGACTAACTCAAACCGTTCTGCTTGTGGTTCTCTGTTGAAAGGCACCATTGTGACACTTAACATTAACATTACCAAAGAAAAGTAAAAATAAAAGGAACTTTCTTATTTATCTTCTTCAGCTTTCTACATGAAGCAATGTTGTGTTTGTTGGTGTAATGCAGGAATGTAAAAGGCATTCACTACAAGGCAGCTAAAAGTCACACACATTAATTTTTTTTTTTTTTAAATAAATGATGTATGACTGATTATGTGTGTTGAAATCTGTTCATAATCACAGGGTGTGATTTTACAGTATATTGACTAAAAGATGTGCACTGATTGAGGTTCACGCTTGTTTGGGGAATTTAAGTACAGTAAGACTTAACAGCTTCTGCTTTGACCCTAACTTCCTTCCTTGTTGTAACATGCAAGAAAAAAAAGAAATAAACTCTCTATACACACGTGTAGTTTAGTTTTGTAGGAACACCAGTATACCTGCACATGCACATGCACATGAGTTCTCCAGTCAGCCAATCATGTCGCAGCAGAACAATTCAGGCAATAATGGAGAGACTGAATGTTCAATTTAAACATCAGAATGGGAAATAAATGTGATTTCAGTTAGTTTAACTGTGGCATGGTTGTTACTGCCAGACCCAGAAACTACTGAGTTTATACAGAATGCAAAATGGTGACCCCCATGCCCCATGTGTCACTTTTAATATTCAGTGCATTTCTGTTTTTAAAAAAAATATTTTTTATATATACACCTTTGGGAAAATGATTACCCGAGACGAGTGTCTATATGTTAATGTCACTTGATGTCTTGATTTGCAACATAAAAAAAAATTAAAAGAATTAAACTGAGTCATTGCACTCAATATTAAAAAACATATATATATATATATATATATATATATATATATATATATATATATAAAACATATCAGTCTAGAATAAATTAATTTAAAAAATCATAATAATGCTGTTCTTAAAAATGAACAACTTTGTCCTGGAGCAGTAAGTCTGCTTTGTGTCACACTGACACTGATTATTATCCTGTAACATCACACGCAAAAAAACATTCCGTACATATCAGTCTAGGACGTTTGTGTTAATAATTAGTACGTCGAGTGTCAGCATGTTTTAAACTGTATTATAACATTCTTATTCTAGACAAAGACATTACTGTGATCAGTCTGAAGGTTTCACAGAAGGAAGCAAGTGTAGAAGGAAATGTTACCTACAGGTCAGTGTGTAATCCTTATCATGTAAGCTTTTAAAAAAATATTTGTACTCGCTGTACAATCAGTACAGCATCACGAGCAAAATAAATTGGGTTATATTTAAGGGAACTTGCTTACATATTATAAAAAAAATGAATAAATGATTTGGATTAACCTCAAATAAAGCATTTTTTTAAGGATTGTCTTGGTTTGATCTAATTGGTGAAGCTGTGGTCTGTAAAAAAAAGAAAAAAGCTTTGCAGCATTAGGAAACACAGCATGTACAGTACTTTATCTCATTTCATCAGATATCAACCAGGGAAGGAGTACAAAAGGATTTCCATAACATTAGCAATACCCTGGAGCAGTGTGAAAGCCATCATCAACGCTTGAAGGAAATGGTGCACAATAACACCAAAACTTGCATCTTAAATTGACAAAAGGAGAAGAAAACAACATTGCATTGAGGGTGCCAAGAGACCCATGACAAACTGAAATGTGCTGCAGATGTAACTGACAAATACAGATCATTCCCTAAATGCGTCTCCTGTAGTCTTTTACATGTCTGAGCTGTGAAGTAGCGTGTCTAGGGTGGGGTAGGGTGTAACTGTGGAGTAGGGTGTCTTTTTCACATTGCTCCAAATCATCTAACAAAAATGCGTTATGGTCTGAGGAGACCAAGGCGGAATGTTTTGGACATAGTTCTAAAAAGTCATCTTCAGCACAAAAGCAAGACCATGTATTACCTAAAAAACATCAAATCCACAGTGAAGCATGGTGGTGTCAGCATCATGTGCTGCTTCTTGCCAGCTGGGATCGAAAATCTAGTCAGGATAGAGGGAATCATGGATAGCAAAGTAGTATTAGTTAAGGGCTGTGCAGACTAGTGCAAGTGGGTAATTATAGTTTTTTTTTTTCCTTTTTATTTTTTCCAAAACTTTTTTTTTGGTTTCACTGTTTCTTTGATTTCTTTGTTGCTATTTCATAGTCAAGAAAAAAATTCTTTTTATTTTTTGGGCTTTTCCTTTTGTCAGGGTTACCATATTGGATTATTTAAGCTACAGGTTATTGGCACAGGTTTTATGCTGGACGTCTAGTCGGAAACCCACTAATTTCTCAACGCTTAGGATGTCCTGCTTCTCCAGTGGTGGTTAGGTATGATATATGGATACGGATAAGAGCCTTGCCCGAGGACCCAACAGTGGTGGGCTACAACACCCCCCCCCCCGACCCTCCAATTAACAACCCAAAAAAACATCTGACACGATTTATCTTGGTTTCATCTTATATACTTCAAAGAAACTTTAAAAAGAAAAACAAAAGCAATTTTAAAAAGAAAAGCATGTGTAACTCCTTTATATCCACTTTGTGCTTAATTTGTCTTCATTATCCATTAATATTGTTATTTTACATTCACTTACTTATTCATTCATTCATTCATTCATTCATTCATTCATTCAACAGATCCTTTTGTATACATGGGCAGAGTAGGTCAGAATTTACCCTCCAAAAAAGATAAATAAATAAAGTATTTTATTCAATAATAAAAAAAATTTCTCAACGGTGATACTCCTAGTTAGTAACTTACCGAACCAGTATATTTTTATTTAATGATGCCAAAGCACTTATTCAAAGCACTTATATTCCCCAAATCTGCCAAATGCCTAAAAGTAAATGTAAATGTGGTAAATGAAATGATTACACTGCTAACTGCTAATCATTTTCTGCTAATGGTTGATCACATTCCAATCAATTCCACACCTATAAAACACTGCTGACCTTTGTAATTCACTTCTTTTTTTTACAATGAGGAAAGGACCAATAAAATATTGCACAATATTACAAATGTGTTTATGTTTGAAGACCTTTCGGGAAAATCTGCTTGGTTTGATTATCATTAATTCAGAAGGTTACAGATGTTTGCTGATACCAAAAGAGGAAGTAGGAGCTGCACCAGAAGGAAGTGATAAGAAACGTCACAGCCCACCAGTGTGATGGAGATGGGGAGCTGCATATATAAAGGCCCCCTGTGCTTCCATACTCAAAATCATCTGGGGAGCAAAGAGGCAAAACACACACACACACACACACACACACACACACACAGGTGAGTTGGTGCTTGTGCATCTTTAAATTTTTTTCGTTGAATTGAATTGAATTTTAATGTTTAGTGACTGTTTGTTTATTTATCCATCTATTTATTGAATAGTGTATAGTGTGTATAGCTGGGCAGGATTGCCCATTTAATGCCAACAACAGTTTTTTTTTTTCATCACTGTGCAAATTTAGTTGCCTGAACAACAAATTTTTTTCCTTTAAAACTTTCAGATCAGTGAAAACGCACAACACATTAACAGTAATTATCAGGTGATCGTAACTAATAAGTGAAGAGCAGTGGCGTCATATCTCCTCATCAAACTTTTCACATGTAGAAACCGTTAAATTCTATTTTCTCAACAGGTGTTTAAATACAAGTTCAGCTTATAGTCATATATAACTATAAGCTGTTCATATCGTTGCGCTCGTTCATCTGCGTTTTCATCAAAACACTCCAATTTGCAACCATGAAAGAACGCGCCGATGTGAGCAGCTTTATTTCAGTCATAATCTACTCAGATCACAAAGAGCAGCAACTTTTCCGAAGCATTTCGAAATGTAACATCAATAATAAAAAGGTCAGGGGTAGCTCAGTGGTTAAGGCATTAGACTATGGTTCGGAAGGTCCCAGGTTCAAGTCCCACTTCCACCAAATTGTCCCAGTTGGGCCCTTGAGCAAGGCCCTTAACCCCAACTGCTCAGGTGTATAATGAGATTTTTTTTTTTTAAATGTAAGTCGCTCTGGATAAGGGCGTCTGTCAAATGCCTAGATGTAGATGTAAAAAACAGAAAATAACATGGCACAAATACATATACTTGCTCAGAGAGAGAGAGAGTCACGAGCATACATGCAGCACAATCTTTACTTAAAATTTTCTTCTTTTGTATCAATAATGATTCTTGTGTGAAACGAATGATTTTGTCATTTTGTCACATCTGAATTCATATCGAGCCCAAAGGAGGCTGCAACGTATTTGCATAGGTCTAGATTCGGGAGCAAATTCGGCTCAGTGGAATGGAGGCCTTAAATTCAGTAAATCTCTCAAACAGCTAAAAACAGATTTGTCTATTTAAAAACATATGAATAATAACTGAATAATAATTACAATTTAGCATTATTATTTCTGATCATAATGTTCCTATTACAGGATATAAATCTTCCTAAATTATAGTTTGGAAATTCATAAGTAGACGTTTGCAGGAACACACACACATTTTGGGCCATCATCTCATTACAAAGTAACAACAATGACTTTTAACTTCATTAATTTTAAGGGGAGAATTTCTCCTTTATTATAATATGGCACTTGTTTTTTTTTTTATTATTTTTTTAGGCAGATCAGGAGAAGACACAATCCATGAGATTGCTCTGAAGCGATTCAGATATGAATCTCTTACCGTCTGTCGTCACACTGGGCCTGTGCTGCCTGCTCAGCTCTCTGTCTGTATCGGGTAAGTGACAACAGGAGCAGGAAATATTTCAGAAGCATTCAGAGGATGATTAGTGATATTGAGATAGCTAAGATGATATTGAGCGTCCAAGATTAAAAGTGCAATTATGTTTTAGCAAAACAATATGGAAATGATTTATTCACTATTTAAACTGGCCTAGGTTTTATATGCAAAGATCATGTTGTGTAACGTGGCAGTTTAGAAAATGTTGTGGTAAAAAGGAAACAGTTTGCCTAAAGATGTCAAAATCCTTATTGCAAGATTTCATCACACATTAAAAATGGGCTCATGAGAAGTGCAGCGGTTCCTCCAGGGCCAGGCTTTTGGAAATAAGCATATTTTTTCTTACTGAACAAAACTAAACGAATAAAGTGAAAAATCTACATCTTTACAGTGGAATAATTAAAATGACATTTTTTTTTCTCAAAATTGCCTCTAAAATGGCTTTAACACTTAACCTGCTCCCTGAGAGGAAATAAATACAGTAAGAGCTTGTCCATGTAATGCTAGCAGTGCCCAAGCTCTGCACGTCCCCTAGGGGGCGCATCCAGCTTTACATATGGACCAAAGGACTCAGCTACTGTCCCATTTTTGGTCTTAAAGTCCCACTCTGTATGGGGGGGTGATTATTTTTTTTCTTTTCTTTTCTTGTAATTCAATAAAGCAATTTTCAATGATCAATACAAATTACATAGTTTACAATATGTTTAAATAGTCACATGAATGTCATTGTTTCTATGGCAACTGAACTGAAAATGAACTGTTGTGTGTTTGTGCAGGATCTGAAGAGAACGGCTCGATCAGGCCTTTCGTTCTGGACGCCATCAAAGAAGCCAAACATGTTGTAGATGACTCTTATTTGTACTCTCGCCAAAAGTGAGTCAACACGTCTTGAACACGTCGCAGCAGAATCCTCACACTGCTACCAAAGGATAATAAAATAAAGGGGTTTATCCAAGAATCAGCTACACTCAAGATCAGAGCGAGAGCTACAGTATATCCAAAACCGAAATTCTATGAACAAGATGACAGACATACAAGGAACTCAGTCCGAAATCTCAAGACGATACGATTACAGGCTACAAACAATATTAAAAATAGTTTTAAAAACAGGGAGTGATTATTCTCTGGATTTTTCTTTCCCCCTGAATGTTTAACAATGACTAAAAATTGTCAGTGGGTGCAGACTTTGCAATCGTAATAATTTACACACTACTGATATTGATATTTCATCTTATTTTGTTATTTTGTAAAGGAAAACACAGTTTAACAAATATGAATAAAGGAGGGTACAAACTAATGAGCACATCTATATTTATATTTTTCTTTTGTGTGTGTGTGTGTGTTTGTGTGTGTGGTGTTAAAGGAGTCTTGAAAGGGTGCGCAGGGATGATTTCATCAAGCCGTCTGATATACTGCGTCTGATGAAGCAGCCTAAGCGGAAGGCGCGTGAAGCTGTGAGAGCTGCCGATTACTTAGAGCAGACACTGAGGATCATCTCCGAGAAATCACACCACGCACACAAGAGATCTATTAATGCCACAGGTCTGACACACACACACACACACAAACAACTATAAGTCAGGTGATCATGAACTTAGTTAAAAGTGACTTTATATATTTAAATTCACCGTCCAACGCTCCACAACAGCTACCAACGAATAAGAGCTGCTGATGCACATTTTGATGATATTCTGTCTTTCTGTGTGTGTGTGTGTGTGTATGTGTGTGTGTGTTAACCCTGTTTGTCTTTTCTCTCTCTCAGGACTGCTTACTGAAGAAGAACTCCACACGATCGAGAAGCTGACTGGCTGTGCCGCTCAAACCCTGCCACCTCCGTGCAGAACAATACCGGATCTGAACAAATATCGCACAGCCTCCAGCGTCTGCAACAACCAGTACGAGACACACATTCAAACAAGGACACACACATAGAGCAATAGATTCAGACTTAAATAATGACAAACCATGAGTTTAGTTTAAGATACTTGCAAATTGAAAACGGAATTAAAGAACTTAAAGAAATTCTTCATTCGATAGGTTTAATCCAAAACTCTACATATTTAATGCTGTGATATTCCAATATCTGACATTTTGTTTTAAATCTGTAGTGTAAATCCACTTCGAGGTGCCTCAAACACAGCATTCACTCGCTGGTTACGTCCTACGTATGAAGATAGCATTTCTCAACCTCAAGGATGGAACCCAGGAAGACGCTATAATAGTTTTGTGCTGCCTCTGGTATGACATTTTTTTTTTAAATCTCTTCGGATTTTAACCTTTGTATTGTTTAGAATTTAAATGAATAATCTTTCTATAGCAGCTGAATATGTGACGTGGTTTGAATGCTTGTATTTTTAGGAGTGTCCAGATTTTAGACATGAGGGGTAATGGAGAGGATGCGGGGCAAGAGTACTGTAGACTAAGAAAATAATTAAATGTATTAAAAGTAACTTGGAGTCCATTTTCATGTCAGGGCAATGAACGGGTAAAGAAGCCATTAATCATAGAAGCAACACAGAGGCCAGGGGTAACATTCATGATGATGCTACCACCACCGTGCTTCACTGTAGGAAGGGTGTTCTCAGAGTGATTGGTACTGTTGGAGAAAAAATGATCCAAAATGTATTTTTGTTGTGTCTCTGGTCTGCCCCTTTGTCCTGTGAACAACTTCTCCCGATCTGAGCTGTAGTCTTCCTTTTTTACATTCTGGGGTTAGTTGTGGGAGAAAAAAAAAATTCCCACAATGAGAAAGCTGCATTGGCTGCTTAGTTTAATTCATGTTGGACAGTTGGCTTGGCAAGGCTTATACCAGAGGAGTATCTGACCCCGTGTGCTGGTCACATGACCAGATCTGTGTATTTTCTACTTGTCTTCTAGAACAATTGAACTTTTCCTAAAGCAGAATATGAATACAACAAGCTTTTCCCCCCTGTTTTTGTTTGTCCTGGTTCAGGTGAGGGAGGTGTCAAACCGCATTTTCAGCACGCAGGACCGAAATGTGGTGGGAGACAGTCAGTACACATTCTTCATCACCTTCTTTGGCCAGTGGAATGATCACGACCTGTCGTTCACCCCAATGTCACCCAGCATCCGGTCCTTCAGCAACGGCATTAACTGTGATGACAGCTGTGAGCGCTCTGAGCCATGCTTCCCCATCCAGGTGCATATAAGGAGCTAGAGTTGAATTGGTTCTGAGGGATTATCCCTAACTCTATTACTATTATTATTAATTTATTTTCAAAAATTTTACTTAGATTCCTAAAGATGACCCGCGCCTGCCCTCTAACTCCAAAAGCTGCCTCCCTGTATTTCGTTCTGCACCCGCCTGCGGCTCTGGAAATGGTGCGTACATGTTTGGAGGAGTCCCGCGGGTCAGGGAGCAGATCAACACCCTGACATCGTTCCTAGACGCCGGCCAGTTGTATGGCTCTGAGGATGGGCTCGCTCGAGAACTCCGTGACCTCTCCAACGACGGCGGCCTCATGCGTGTCAACGACAGATTTCGGGACAATGGACGTGAGCTGCTGCCCTTCACCAAAGTCGTGAGCAGAATGTGCGCCACACGCAATCGCATTCTGAACACCACAAGCCTCGAGGAAGTGCCGTGTTTTATTGCAGGTGGGTTCATTCTTTGATTTTTTTCTTTTTTTGGTTCCTAATTGAATTATGGCCAATTGCCAGCTATTTTGTCAATGACAGCTACCAAACGGTGAGGACGAAGGTTTTCACATGCGTCCTGCAAGGCACGTCAAGCTAGCCGAGTGCATCTTAACACTTGGGAAGAAGGGCTTTCCATCGTCTTCCACCTGCTTGATTCCTCAGAGCATAAACAATTTTACCATGGGTGGTTGGGACACCATCAGGATGTGAACTTGCAATCTGCACTCAAGATCTGCTGTGTGGCAAATAATCCTCGGCAATTATTTATGTTTAATTAAAAGTAATTAAATTACTGCCACATTAGTGCCTTTTAGCTGTACCATCCCTGGTTGAATTGTTATTTCATTGAGAGTGCATTCACCTGCCATGCATCCATTGTTCCTGCAATATCCTTTAGATCCAGTGCAATTCTTTTGGTTATTTTTGCATATAGTAACAGGAAACATTGTAAGTGAGATAAACTCATACTATTTGCTAGCTACAATATTCTTGTAGTTCTGGTGCAAAATGACAAAAGGACTAATTTCATGCCCCAAACTTTAAACAACTGACTATATTCCAGGAGGCACGGTGGTGTAGTGGTTAGCACTGTCGCCTTGCACTTCCAGGGTCCGGGTTCGATTCCCATCTCTGTGTGCACGGAGTTTGCATGTTCTCCCTGTGCTTGGTGGGTTTCCACCCACAGTCCACAGACAGATGCCGTTCCCAAAATTTCCCGGAGTACGTGTGTGTGCCCTGTGATGGATTGGCACCCTGTCCAGGGTGTACCCTTCCTTGTGCTCTAAGCCTCCTGGGATAGGCTTCAGGCCTCTGTGACCCTGAAAACAGGATAAAATGGTATAGAAGATGAGTGAGTGAGAGTGACTACATTCCAGAAAGAGCAACATAATTTACATTGTTTAGAATAAAGACAAAAAGTTTCAAATGAATGAAAATACTTTTATCTAAGAACAGCTGTTATGTGCAGGTGATGAGCGTGTGGATGAGAACATCGCTCTGACTTCACTGCACACACTCTTCCTGCGGGAACACAACCGGATCGCGCGTGCTCTACGGCGCCTGAACCCGCACTGGACCAGTGAACAGCTTTATCAGGAATCTCGCAAAATTGTTGGAGCCTTCCATCAGGTACTACACACACACACACACACACATACACATACACACTAAGATTAACTGCTTTTGAAATGTTTTAAGGTGATTATTCTGTGAAACTGCTTCTTTTTTTCTCTGGAAATGAATAGTATAAAGAAGAGCGACTGGGGCTAATTTCTTGTCTGGTCCAGACTGTATAGATCCAGCCTGTTAGTGACAGTTGAGATTCTTTATGAGCTGCAGTAAAACATTTGAATGGACAGCAGAACACTTGGCGGTGAATAGCGATCCCAGCCAAGGTGTTTCATGAGCCGACTGCAGTCGTTCCTGTGAACATTCAGCGAGTGGAACGCCTGATCCATGAAAATGAATGAATAATTTGTCAGTAACTTGCAGAAAAGTCGCCTCTGTGTGTGGAAACTGTACATACTGTACAATCATTCACCAACAACGCTTGCACTCGGATGGGAGGTATTGCCACGTCTCTCATATAGTCCTCACCTCACCGCTTCCACATGTTTGGGCCATTAAAGGATGTCCAGGGAGGCCAGGACGCAAAGCAGGCAGTCCGATCGTGGCTTTACTGAGAAAACGTTCTACCTTGATGGTATCCAGAAGCGCATTAGTGTAGCAGGGGGATTTCATATAGAGAAATAAAGTGACTTCAACAGCCCTCACAGACATCAGTTCTAATTACGCAACCAAGATCTGTTTGAAGCTAACATACAGTTCTGTAGTGATGTCACACACCTGTACAGATATGATTTATACAGTGGAGGTTTGCTGCAACCTGTAAACATACACTAATAATGCTGAGGACCACTAGGGTTGTTTTTGTGAGCCAAAACATGATTTGATGCCTAGAATTAAATGGCCGAATTTTATGGAAAGTTATAATTCTATATAACTGTGTGTTTTCAATTTTGTGGAAACAGTATGAGAACCCTATGCAGTATTTGAGCCAGGTGTTCATAGACTTGGCCATTTAGAATATGTTCTAGCGCTATAATATTATAAAGTTGTGATAATCGACACTTGCAAGGTCAGATTTAAGCAGTTCTGTTTTTTTTTTTTTTTTAGCTCTTTGACTACATTTGCGATGCTTATAGTCATTCCTGAGCCCTGACTCACAGTAAATATATGCGCTCTGTCTCGCAGATCATAGTGTTCAGGGATTACCTGCCGCACATCGTGGGAACAGATGCCATGAGAAAGCAGCTCGGCAAGTATCCCGGCTACAACCCCAACGTTGACCCGACTATCTCAAACGTCTTCGCTACCGCTGCTTACCGCTTCGCCCACGCTACTATCCAGCCCCTCATCTTCCGTCTGGATGAAAATTTCCAAGAGAATAGACAGTTCCCCAGCGTTCCCCTGCACACGGCCTTCTTTACACCATGGAGGATCGTATTTGAAGGTGAGCTAATTATAATAACCAGCTTACCTCTTTCACATCAGCTGTTTAGCATAGTGTTATTATTTCAAATAAAAATATGTTGTTCGGAAGGTTAAAGTTTTAGCCTAGTTCTGTGATAAACAGACATCCTGCACCGATGTTAATGTATTTTATAACAAACGGTTTCATTTTCAAAAGATAAGAAGAGACAACACCAGAAAAATGACAATGGATAAACACATACTGTAGCAACTGTATATCCAATCCGCAGCGTAAGCAAGGAACAAACCAGGAGCTTTGCTCTACCAACTGTAATGATGCAAGCAGACAGCTTCCACTGATCTGTGTTGATGTATTAATGTTTTCTTTATAGAATCTATGTACACTGTTACAGATGTTCTAATTATATTAGAAAATTCTAACTCCTGTATCTAATAGCACTTTGTGATAAAATCTCACCTAAAAAGTCTCATCTGAATCCCTCTCAGGTGGAATTGATCCTCAGATTCGGGGGTTGCTCAGTCGGCCAGCTAAGCTGAACAAGCAGGATGGTATCCTGGTGGACGCAATTAGAGAAAGACTGTTTGCCTTTACCAGCAAAATCGCTCAGGACCTGGGTTCCCTCAACCTGCAGAGGGGCAGAGAGCACGGCCTGCCAAGTAAAAAAAAAAAAAAAAAAAAACACACATGCACACACACACACACACACACACACACACACACACACATATGCTCAATGTATCGACAGGTACACACAGAAAGACAGACAGGGTGACAGACAGGCAAAAAGAGAGGATTCATACGTTTCAAATAAATAATTAAATAACTAAAATAAATAAAAAAGGTGCCATGCCAGCACTGGGAAGTTAAAGACAATGTGCTAGAAAAAGCAAATAAAAGTTAATATTTCTTGTATAGACACAAAGTTGTGCTGTCAGAATACTTATTTCCCTCAACTATTTTAAAACCTACACTACTGTGCAAAAGGTTTCAGCCACATCTATTTTCTTCATATTTAAATAAATGAAACTCAATAAAAGAAATTGAGAACAAACATTTACTGCAAATTACCTAAAGATACAGTAAAAAAAATGGCTATTTATGTAACAACCTGAGCAACCTATATATATATATATATATATATATATATATATATATATATATATATATATATATATAGTGCAATATATAGCAAAACACATAATGGTCAAAATGAGCTTTAAGGCCTACAGGAGTTCCTGGGAGGCCAGCGTTTAAAACGTGAAGCAGACAGTCTGCCCGTATTGGGAAAAACTTCTACCTTGATGGTATCCAAGCACTAATGAAACACTGGGATAAGTGCTTTAGTGTAGCAGGGGAATATATAAAGGAAGTTTCTATTTCCTCTCTTGTCTGTACAGGTACAGGAACTGAGCAGAAAACGAAAGCTAAAAAAGTTCTTCAGGGAGCCTAGAGAACTGTTTCACAAGACAAGAAAGGAAGCTAAATATGAGGATCTTTTTAAATTTATGAATAATTATACATCCAAAGTCAAGAGACGTTATGAAAGGTGAAATTTTGTAGTGGACATACAGTGTACACGAGACATAAATTACATAACAAAAGGTGTCCTAAAACTGTCTAAATAATTATGCCTCAACATTTTGGATTAAACTTTTTCAGCTTTATAGAACAGCACATTCTGAAGCATATTTTTCTTTGCCTATTAACCATACCATTATATTTTCTTCTGCCCATCAGGCTATAACGCTTGGCGCAGATTTTGCGGCCTGTCCACACCCAGGAATGTCAATGACCTGACAAGAGTGCTGAATAACACCGCTCTTGCACGTAAACTCCTCCAGCTTTACGGCTCTCCCGAGAACATCGACCTTTGGGCAGGAGGCATTGCTGAACCGTTTGTCACCGGAGGCCGAGTCGGGCCGGTGTTCTCCTGTATCATTGCCACCCAGTTCCAGAAGATCCGCCAAGGAGACAGGTAATATGCTTTCGGGAAGGAAAAAAAAAATCCACAAAAAAAACATTAAATCATACATATTGAATATTAGTCAGTGCATTAAGTTTCGCAATTTCTGCACTCAGGCTCTGGTGGGAGAACAATGGTGTTTTCACCCCAGCACAGAGAGCCTCCCTGTCCAGAGTGTCTCTGTCTGGCATCGTCTGTGACAACACAGGCATCTCCAGAGTTCCTAGGAACGCTTTCCTCTTTTCTTCCAACCAAGCAAACTTCCTCCCCTGCAGAAGTATCCAGGGGGTCGACCTCAGTCCTTGGAAGGAAACAGTCACTGGTAAGTGAGAACTACTGTATAGCAAAACCAATACATTCTCTTGTCTTTAAAAGTAAAAGTAGAGACATTTGTTGTAGGATGTAGAGGAGTAAAAGTATAAAGTATCTTCTAATAAATCTATTCAAGGAAAGTACAGATGAATAAAATATGTGGTTAAGTACAGTAACCAAGTAAATTTTCTTAGTTACCTTCCATCCCTGATGGGAATCACAAGCTTATGTGATTCTTGACAGATGACAAGTCTCTATGACAAATTGTTTATATCGAATACACACTGAAATATGTGGCATCTAGTGGGCAGGCTCCACCCTTGATTTCCTTTATTACGTTTTTCAGTCCTAGTTTATGAGTGCGGCTAAACCATGCTGTGCATTTACAGTACATTACTGTGTGTTTCATTGTGTGTGGTGTGTATGGTGTTGGCCTTACTTTGGTGTTTGACCTTCTAGGGGACAGAAGCAGTGAAAATTCATCTGAAGAAAATGAGGTGGGTAAAGTGTTTCTTATCAACTCTTATACACGGAACTAATCAAGAAGCAGGTACTAGACATGAGTTATAATCTGAAAGATGCTTATGAAAAGGCATACTTGCCATGTGTACAGTGGTTTGGAAAGCATTCAGATCTCTTCTTTTTCTGTACATTTTATGGTGCTATAGATTTTATTAACACTTAGCTTGCCATAAATATAGGAACAAAAACAGATATATATTTAGATAATGGGTAAGACCCTTTATTTGGGACTTTGTCCTTTAAACATTCTTTGATTATTTTATGCTGGTTTTGAGCAGTTGCTCCTGATAAATTCTTCCTGATAAATCCTATGAACCGAAGTTAGACCATGAGGAGTATCTGTAAATTGCAATCTTCAGGTCTCAAACACTTCAGAGGGTTTAAGTCTGGGCTTTGCCTGGACAACTCAAGGACATTCAGAGACTTGTCCAAAAGCTACCCCAGCATTGTCTTGGTTATAAGCACTGGGTTGTTGATGTTAAACCATAGGAACATTTTGTCTAATATTTGGTTCAGTCCAAAACATCATATGCCTAATATATACAGTACTTTTTTCCTCAAGCATGACTTCTGTTCAGCTATTGTACCATAAAAGTTTATGTTCTTTAAGTTTATGTTCTCATTCTCATTTTATTTTACCCATCTACCCCTGATTTTTCTTCCACTTTCAGATCAGCCAGTAATGAGAAGCCTCAGTTGCCCATGTTGAACCCCTCGCCTGCCGTAACCCCTGGTCCTTTAGTATCCTGGATTTCCATGGACCTCCTGGCATCTTTACCCCTGCCTTCTCTTATGCAACATCTCTACAAAGATCTGAACTTCTAAGATGGGCAAGATCATCTGCAGCATCCCTGGCATCTCAGTGTGTGAACCATGACCATGCAGCAAACCACCACAAATATTTATTAAAGCCAAACCATAATGAGGCTCCACATGATGGAGCAGAGTGAGACAATGTGGCTAGAGGCCAGTGAGGCTAGAGGCATTGATCTGTTAATCTGATGGCTAATTTAATGGCAATGCTTGTCCTTCAAAAGGTCCCCATTTTACGTTTAAGTTTTGTTACATGGCAAACCATTGTCTTAGATTACAGCTGGAGAGTTTTCTATCAAACAAAAAGGATCAAAAACATCCAGGATTGATTCACACTGGTACACACTGAAGGATTGCTTTTCACATGCGCATACACTGTTCACAAGATGGCTTTTTGCGCACTCTGTTGATGAAACATTTAAATATAGGTCTCTTCACTGCTACATATGATCTGCATTTAGTATGTCAGTTTTTTAGTGCTATAGATCCTTGTGCATGTTTTTACATATTTTCTTTTATGTATACAGTATATACACATACACACATTTGGATTCCTTTGTATGTTTGGGAAACCTTTCTGTTTTTTATTTTTTGTTAGAAACCAGTTAAATAAAATGCTGTACCCCATCTGCACAACCTTTGGCTTATTTTATATATAAAATGTATTCTTAATGAAATCGCATGCATAATAATTTACCTTCCTTAAAGATCCCACATTTTATTATTTCTTTAACACATTAAGGTATGGTTAATGTGTAGAGGTTAATGCAGACTTCTATAAAGGTTTTGTCAGTTTGCTTCTCTGAAGCATTAATATGCGTGTTAACAAGATGCCAAGAGAGAAAGACATACAGTAAGCAATGGTCTTAGGGAAGCAATTGGTCAAATAGAAGCAATTGTTGCTGTACATCAATATAACACTTCATACTGTAACCCATGGCGGTTGAGGGGTGATGATTTGGGCTTGCTTTTGCGGCCACAGGATCCAGGCACCTTGCAGTAATTTAATCATGAACTCTTCTGTATACAAGGGATTCTAGAAGCAAATGTTACAGTAAGTTGTAAATCTGTCCAACAGCTAAAGTTGGATGGAAATTGAGTGATGCAGCAGGACAATGATCCAAAGCACACCAGTAACTCTACATCAGAATGACTGAACAATAAAAGAATCAAGGTTTGGAATGATCTAGTCAAAGTCCAGACCTCAACCCAACCTGGAATGCTGAGGCGGGACTTTAACAGAGCTGTGCATGACTGCCACAAAAACCTTGATAAAAGGAAGCAATGCTGTAGACCAAAAGACCGAAAGAGAAAATGATTACTTCAAGTTATTCCTGCTAAAAGATGAGTGAGTGAGTTTTACACCACTGTACAACACACACAATAAATGGGAAACTCTGCACAGGCAGAACTGGTCATGCAGCGAAGTTACAGTACATCGCTGTTATATATAATTTACTGTACTTCCTGACTTTCCTGTCTGTCACGCTACACCACTCGTGCACATCACAATGCAGAATGAATGTTATACAGATCTCATGAAGGCACCGGCTGTCACGTCCTCGCATACAGTACTGCAACTATGGCAGCCAGGTATGAACAGTTGATCAAACACTTTAATTCCCACACAGGATTCACCTGAGAGCAAGTCATCAATTTAGGAAACAGTTACAGATCGAAAAGGTTTAATAGAAAAGTGTTTTAAAAAATGCTGGTCAGATTATGACAACTGCTTCAAGCATTTTGCATGTTATGATGTACTGTATATAATAAACTAATGCTCTGGTGTGAGAAGCAGGATGATGATACATTTTGATCAACATGACATAAGCAGCTGGTAAAGTAGGAAACGAAAGTGGGAAAAAGCATTTGAAGTTTGTTCAAAAGGAAGAAAAACTGCTTTTGTGATGTGAAAAATGACTAGAATTTGAGTTTTGATTTGATTGACATCAACCACAGCGACTGAAGCAAAAACTGCAAACTGCGAGTGTTGCGACTATTTTGCAATGAAAAAAAAAAAAAAATCTGAAAATGGCTATTAGTTCTAATTAGGTTTTACATAATTATTACATTTATTCAACTTACAATGTTTGCTTTCTGTAAATGCAAACCTAAAGAGGAAACCTTGGAAAATGAGTTTGAACTTTTTACATAGTAACCAAAAAAAAAAAAAAACATTAAAAATTTTTTTTTATTAAAACATTCCTTAATCAACAGACATGATACGTCAGTTTAAATGTGGTGTATCAAATTTCCACCCGGCTTATCATTGCCACTCTGCCCTTAAGGAAGTTGATAAGTTTAAGAAATGAGGGAGGAAGACAAGATGATGTGTCCACCACGCCTCAATATGCTTAACGACCGGAGCGAGATGTACACACACGTACACACACGTACACACATGTGCATGCACGTGTACACACATGAGTAGGTGTATGTGTACAAACATGCACACCTACACACATCATAAACCAGAGAAAAATGTGCCTGCTTGTGCGTGCACGCATGTTTTCTCTAGTTTATTCAAAGATGAAAAGATTTTTATGTCTTTGGCCATTTCCTGAGGCAATGCAAAGTACATGGGTGTCATGTCCATCTGTTACAACACGGCCATGTGCATGTCCTATGAATATCCTGGGGAGAAAATAGAGAGAAAAATAAACTATAGGAAGCATCTTCATTTAAGCGAACAAAGAAAGAGATGCCCTGGAAATCTTACATTGTCTAGCTGAAATGTAAGAAGACAAAATCCTAATAGCTGCCACCTTAAACTCTAACTGAATTTACAAAAATCTATTCTATTCAGCTGTAACAGCTTTCATTTTTTGGGGGGGAGGCTGAATGATTTTCCATGATTTTGGAGTGTTTTTGTGGGAATTTGTGCTAAATTACAAGTGCAGATGCAAGAAAACAAGTTAAACAGTAAAATATTCAACCCTGGAGGTGCAAGGCGACAGTGCTACTCACTAGGCGTAAGATTGAGTCTAACTGTAGTTTGATAATAGTTTCTCCACTCAGAAGGCTGGAATAAATAATAGACATTCATTTGTTTTTATTCTGACTTTATCTATACTGTGGGTAAATTAAATGCTTTTAAAATGAGTTGTGAGCTGGCTGTATCATTACACACCTAGCCTATAAAATACACTATCTGAGAGCCAGCAGTGTGTCTAGGAAAATTTATTTCCAAGCAAATTTAGATTCCCCTGAGTGGTATTTTGTATCAGCTCCTTAATTTTTTAAAAATATTTTAGGTGCACTGAGACCAGGGGTGTTTCTAGGATTTTCAGTTAAGGGGGGCTTGTTGCTTGTTCAGAATCAGTCTTCCTGATCACACACGCGCGCGCGCTGTTTACTGTATAAACCTTTTCTATTTTCAAGTACAATCAGAAAAATTTAACCAGAACATAGCATATAACTTTAAACGTACATTGATTAGCAATTTAAGCAACACACCTATGAGGCTGGACAATGGAATAAACTGTGTGGTGCAAATAATGTCAAACATTTATCTGTTAATTCTTTGACAACACTGCTGCTTTTTGTTCTGAATCTGAAAAATACTGCAATGACTTCAATCAACCTTATGAACACAGTGTTAATGTGTATGAGAGGCTGAACATGTTCTATTCTTACCTGCTGCTCATTTGGAGACCTACTGCCATGTGACTCGAAAAACCTTCCATCTACAGTTAAATACAAATATTACAACTTTGATCATCATTTTATCTAGTTTAATTTAGTAGTTTTAGCTTCATAAATGAGACATTAGGTTCTACATTCAACTCCTTAAAATAAAAAAAATAAAAACTAGACAAACATTGTCTTAATGAGCACAGACAAAGCATCTTTTTAATATTATTCTTTTTTGTTTCTATTCATTAAAAAGTAACTTTTTCTAAATCAAAGTGACAAAAGACTGACACAGATATAACAATTTATCAAACAACACACACCTTGGCTTAATCCTCGCTGTGTGATGGCGAATTGAAGAACGCGCTGAGAGACGGGGAGGAGCCGAAGGAGCCGAAGTCTGCCGCCAGTTTCATATGAAATTTATAGGGGACGTGGGCGATCAGCAATTTGTGTAAAGTTAATGGAGGATTTTTAGGGGGGCTGAGTACAAATGTTAAAGCCCCCCTAAAAATGGCCCCTAGTGATGACCAGATCTGGACAGCTGTAGTCCTAACACCAAAACATCTCTCTGTTAGGGAGTAACCAAATGTATGGCTTTTAGGACTTTCAGGGAATAAAGACCAAATGAACTATAAATAGGCTGTAGTGCTGCTCGTCTCTCGCTTACGGCCATACCACCCTGAGAACGCCCGATCTCGTCTGACCTCAGAAACTAAGTAGGGTCGGGCCTGGGTAGTACTTGGATGGGAGACCGAAATCCCCTTCCCAAGTGTTTGACTGATGGCACTTAGTAATCTAGTATCCCAGCGTAAGTATTTATCCAGTGATGGAAACTTCAAAGCACTTTTTGTAAGTCGCACTGGATAAGAGCATCTGCCAAATGCCTAAATGTAAACCAAGAGAAAGTTCTTTTTTATTCCCAGAATAACCTTCACATTATTCATTATTCATGTCTTACTTTCTCTATTCATTTTCCTCATGTATTTATTCCTCTATATTTAAATTTCTATTTTTTTTCAGTAGTGAGGCTAGATAACAGGCAGTGTCTCACTTAAGACAGCAATATAGTTTTATATTATATTTATATTATAGTTTATATAAATTTTATCAATAGATTTTTTTGTAATGTTACTAACACAAAATGTGTGAGTTATAATAATCACTTATGGATAATTAAATAAAAACAGTATTTATCCCACTGTTCCGGATGTCGAATACTGAGATGGGGGAACAGAAGGTATCGCCGGTATCTCTATTACACAAACAAAATTATGGACGTTTGTATAAAATGTGAATGTGCATGAATCAAAATGATTTGAGCAAATCAAGGGTGACTGCGATGGTGGCAAGGAAAAAATCTGTGAGATAACAGTAGGAAGAAACCTTGAGAGGAACCAGTCTCAACAGGGATAACAGATGGCAGAGATTGATCTGCAGTCATACAAATACAAAATGAAAGATGTTTTACGCGAACCCACGTGGTCACAGAGTTATAGTAAACAGTACACGCACGGATGTTGCTTATATCAGTAAGAGACGGGTGAAGTGACTTCAACCATTGGTGAAGTGATGAAGGGTTTGAGCTGGGAGGTGTGGAATACCGGATGGATCCGGAGCGCCGCAGGCAGCTGGAGCCGGTAGGTGACAGGGTTAATCCGGAGGTTGATGCGGTATGGTCCGATGAATCTTGGTGACAACTTTCTTGATTCAAGGGCCTCCGAGTGGCGCAGTGGTTAAAGCGCTCGCCCTATCATCCGGAGATCGCTAGTTCGAATCCCGGGTGGTGCTGTAACCTCTCGCAGCCGGAGGTCTAGAGAGAGCTGATTGGCCGAGCTCTCTCAGAGGGGAGGGATGAGAGGTACTTAGTGCTCCGACATTAATCACGGCTCTACAGCCAGTCAGGGGCGTCTGTGAGCTCACGCAGCGGAGGGAGCGGATAGCGCTGTCCTCCGAGTGTGTTACGCCGCCCCCAAGCGTCACGTGGTTCGGAGGAAACACGTGATAGTCTTCGGCCCTCCCGGCTGAGTGGTAGTAGTAGCCTTAATGTGGGAGCCCCATAGTGACGGGGAGGAATTGGACACGACTAAATTAGGGAGAAAATCGGGGAAAAATCCAAAAAAAAAACAAAAAAAAAAGCTTTCTTGATTCAGTCTGCAGGTGTAGGTTTTTTGTTGATAGCCATACCTTATCACCTACTTGGTACATTCGTCCCGGTGGGTGTCGACGGCGATGTTGAAGAGTGTAATGGCAGTTAGCCTGTTGAATGGCGTCGTTTGCTTGTCTCCATAGCTGTTGACACCGGCGAACCAACTGTTGGGCCGACGGTACTTCCACCTCCGGTTCTTGATGGTCGAACATCGGAGGTTGGAAGCCATAGCATACCTCAAATGGGCTTAGGTTGGTGGCAGAAGACATGTGGAGGTTGTGAGACAGCTCAGCCCAAATGAGGTAGCGGGCCCAGGAGCACTGGCGATCAGCAATGAAGCATCTCAGGTAGCGCTCCAGTTGTTGGTTGGTTCGCTCCGTCTGACCGTTCTAACCGGAGGACAGACTGCAAGTGGAATTGATCAGACGGCAGAAGGCCTTCCAGAACCGGGACGTGAACTGGGGCCCCCTGTCCGAGACGATGTCCTTTGGGAACCCATGCAGGCGGACTACGTGCTCTAATATCAGCTCGGCTGTCCTTTTAGCTGACGGGAGACCGGAGAGGGCCACCAGGTGAACAGCTTTGGAGAACCGGTCGACGATGGTGAGGATGGTGTCTCTTCCTTCGGAAACCGGCAGGCCCGTGATGAAGTCAACGGCAATGTGTGTCCAGGGTCGGCGGGGAACCGGGAGTGGTTGAAGTTCCCCTGGCGATGGTCGGTTGCTGTCCTTGGACCTGGCACACACTGGGCACGCCTGGACGAACTCGTCTACGTCCTTCTTCATATTGGGCCACCAGAAAGCACTTTGGACGAAAAGTAGGGTACGCCGCTT
This sequence comes from Clarias magur, assembly GCA_013621035.1. Taxonomy (NCBI): domain Eukaryota; kingdom Metazoa; phylum Chordata; class Actinopteri; order Siluriformes; family Clariidae; genus Clarias; species Clarias magur. Next base: position 1,291,205 of record QNUK01000150.1, read on the forward strand.
TCCGGGGTGTCCAGAAAGTGGGGAGGAGTGTCCCCACTGGAGTACTTCGGCCCTGATGGCGTTGGGTACATAGAGTCTGCCAGGCGGCACACCTGCCGGTTCGGTCTCTGTAGCTTGTGCCTGGCGGACCCTCGTTTCCAGGTTCCAACTGAGCGGTGCGAGGATCTTGGTGGGTGGCAGGACAGGTGCAGGGTCCGCCCGGGGGTGTCTTCCTTGTGCTGTCGGGAGAGGGCGTCGGCTTTGGTGTTCTTGGACCCCGGGCGGTATGACAGGTGGAAATTATAGTTCTCGCACCTGTCTGGGGTTGAGTTGTTTTAAGTGGCGGATAGTGATGAGGTTTTGGTGGTCGGTCCAGACGATGAATGGCTCTCTGGCGCCCTGGAGCCAGTGTCGCCATTCCTCCAAGGCCCACTTTATGGCCAGCAGCTCGCGGTCCCCTACTCCGTATCGCTGCTGAGTGGCGTCAAATTTCTTGGAGAAAAAACTGCAGGGGTGCAGTTTTTGGTCTGGACCTCGCTGGGAGAGAACAGCCCCGGCGTCCACCTCCACAACGAATGGTTTGTCAGCATCCGGGTGAAGGAGGATGGGAGCAGTGGTGAAGCGGTGACAGAACTCATGGAAGGCAGAGACGGCAGTTGAGGTGAGGTTGAATGGGTGAGATGATGGGCGGGTCAGAGCGGTTAGTGGAGCTGCAACAGTACTGTAGTCCCGGATAAAGCGGCGATAAAAATTGGCAAACCCGAGAAATCTCTGGAGTTGTTTAAGAGTCTTGGGTAGGGGCCAGTGACTCACAACTTCCAGTTTCTGCGGGTCCATGGCCACACCCTGGGGCGAGATGACAAAACCCAGGAACGTGGTGGAGCGTTTGTGAAAAGTGCACTTCTCCAACTTACAGTACAGCTGGTGGGCGAGCAATCTCTTTAGAACCGCTCTGACGTGCTGGATATGTTCGTTGACGGTTCGGGAGTAGATGAGGATGTCGTCGAGGTAGACGAACACCCAACGGCCTAACATGTCTCTGAGGACGTCATTGATGAATTGTTGAAAAGCGGCAGGTGCGTTGCAGAGACCAAAGGGGATGACCAGACTCTCGTAGTGTCCTGTAGGGGTGATGAAGGCCGTCTTCCACTCATCGCCCTCTCTGATGCGCACCAAGTTGTAGGCGCTCCGGAGGTCCAACTTAGTGAAGATGGTGGCACCAGAGAGGGCGTCCAGGGCAGAGTTGGTAAGAGGCAGTGGGTGTCGGTTTTTTATGGTGATATTATTGAGCCCCCGGTAATCGACACAGGGACATAGACTACCATCGCGTTTTTTCACGAAGAAGAACCCCGCAGCGGCAGGTGAGGAGGAGGGCTGGATGGTACCATGGCGAAGTCCGCTGGAAACGTACTCCTCCATCGCCTGCATCTCGGTGTTAGATAGTGAATAGAGGTGGCCGCGGGGTGGTGTCGCACCTGGCTGAAGATCGATTGCCAGGTCGTATGAGCGATGAGGAGGTAGGTGGGTAGCGCGTCTCTTACAGAAGACTTCAGCCAGGTCCCGGTAGTCTAGCGGGATGTTGTCTGTGTCAACATCGGGGGCCTCGGACTCCCTAGAGCACGTCCCAGCCTCGGCCCGTAGGCAGAGCTCGGTGCAGGTCGGCCCCCATTGTATAATCCGATTTTGGGTCCATGATATGAGTGGGTCATGATGCAGCAGCCAAGGGTGTCCGAGGATGATGGGTGGTGATGAAATGGTGGTGGTGTAAAACTGAATCTGTTCCCGATGCTGGTTGATGATGAGGGTGATAGGCTGAGTTTGAAAGGAGATGGGGCTGGAGGAAAGAGGCCGACTGTCGACTGATGTAATGGTTACGGGCTGGGATAACGCCTCGATTTTTATCCCCAGTTTTTAGGCATATGAAGAGTCAATGAAGTTACCTGCTGCCCCGGAGTCGACGAACGCGGTACTTCCGACCCGTTTGTGGCCAAACTGGAGGTGTACTTTTACCGTGAGACGGGAATCATTAGTCAGGGTGGTGGAGAGGAAGATGGGACCCGGTGAGCTACTCTCATTTCTCACCGGGGCTGCGCGTTTCCCGGCCGCAGAGGACAGATGGCTCGATGGTGTGCAGCGGATCCACAATACGCGCAGAGCCCCTCTCTAAAGCGGCGTTCCCGTTCTGCAGCGGTTAAGGAGGCGCGCCCTAATTGCATGGGTTCCCCGGCTCCTGTGTCAACCACGGCGGGAGGTGGAGTACCGACGGTTCTGGTGGGTGCTGCAGTGAATGAGGCGTGGACTTCTGGAACTGGAGCGTGGGAGAGGAAGGGTGTGGTGCGAGGTAGTGCTGTCGTGATGGGTGGCAGGGTACGGGGAGCTGGCTTGGGGCGAGCTAGCAGACGTTGGTCGATCCGGAGGGCGAGTTGGATTAAGCCCTCCAAGGTCGCTGGGAGCTCTCGTCCGGCGAGCTCGTCTTTTATACGCGAAGCCAATCCCTCGTAGTAGGCCGTCCAGAGTGCGGAGTCTCCCCAGTCGGTCTGCACGGCGAGAGTGCGAAACTCCGCGGTGTAGCGGCTCACAGACGACCCTCCCTGCCATAGATGATATAGCTTAGAGTCGGTCTCCACCTCAGCAGCCGGATGCTCAAAGGTGAGTTTAAGCTGACGGGTGAATTCTGTGTAGGAGTAGGCGACGTCTGAATCTGAACGAAGAACCGCCGTGGCCCACTCAGCTGCCTGCCCGGATAGCAACGAGACGAGAAGAGCAATGCACAGTTGGTCTGTGGAGTATCTGGTGGAATTAAACTCAAACACAAGATCCAATGCAGTTAGAAAAACACTGCACTTCCCATCCGTGCCCTGCCATTTGTCCGGTAAAGCTAGAAAAACATCAGAAGGTCGGGAGGGGGTTGGCGGCGCAGCAGCTGCTGCGATGGGCGTCGCAACAGCCGGCTGAGCGGCCGCCCTGCGGAGGGTCGCATTCTCCTGTCACAGCTCCGCCACCTCGCGGCGCAAGACCGCGACGCCTTGGAGCTCCTTGCAGAGAGATGCGACTTCACCACGGAGCTGATCGATCAGCTTAGCATGCCGGTCAACCACATCGCAGAGGTGAGCAAACTCCGCTGGGTTTACTGCTGATGGCTCAGTCATTCTGTCACGAACTAACCGGAGATGAATCAGAAGACTAGCAGTTAGCCCTGTAGCGTGGATGGTAAACCCAAAAGCGGAAGTAGCACGAGCAGGCAGGATAACCACGCTGGTTATTATTAGAACTCTCCCGAAGCGAGAGCAAGAGTTTACACAAATAAACCCGCGTTCTAAATACACACACCCAATCGGAAGCGATAACCCAAGAAAGTGAGTACTCACGTTTAGACGAGCGAGGCGTCGGCGATAGCATGGGCAAAACTCAATGACTGAGCAATGTGAGGCGCCATCTTGTTTCCTTTTATGCTTCCTGAAACCCGACCGTATTACTTCCGGGTCCTAGTGCCGGTCGTGTTACGAGTGTGCATGACAATATTGCCTTGTATTTGGTTTCATCCATCTTTCCATCAACTCTGACCAGCTTCCCTGTCCCGAAGCACCACCCACCATGGACAAATGATTAATAAGCTATCATGAACATTGCAGTCTGAACATATTTACTGTGTCTATCTGTCAATGTATCCTTTGAAACTAGGCATTGGATAGTTATTTAATTGTTACCTCTGAATCATAATTCTATTATAAAGTTAAGCTTATAAAGTGAACTCCCCTTTGTTTTTCCCATCAACTGTATAGATAGCTTTCTTCTAAGATGTCCAGCTTTACAGTCCCTCATGTTCATATCTTAAATACTCCTTACTTCCTTTTAGACAGCTTGTGACTTATTAGTACATCTATGTGCAAGGCTGGCCTGCAATAGCCTCAATAAAGATATGTAAAGTTAATATACACTTTTTGAAAAAAGGTGTTGTGTACAGCATATGGTTCTCTGTTTTGCAAGAACTCTTAAAGGTTATACTGTAGGTAGAACTCAACAGCAGAGCGTTATCAAACCATATAGCAATATACTTTATGTAAAGGCAGAGATTTATTCTCAAGTAAAATATGCAAGTTGAACAACAAAAATAAGAATAAACAGTAGTGGATTTAGAGATGGATGGCATCCTGCCATAAGTGGCATTGAGTGTAGAGAGAAAAAAGAAAAGAAAATTTTACATTGATGACGTTCCCCCGTGTTACCAAATTTGTAACATTCATTTGCATGTCGCAATTTCATTCAATTTCAAAGTCACAATATACTGTATAATATACTGTGCAAAAGTGTAGAGTGATCTATAATCTATAATCTTCATATTGTTCATAAACAGCCAGACTTACTTGTATTTTTAATGTAGTCTTGAAGAATAGTTCTACAAGTTGTACCTGACCTGTTTTTGGAATGTTTTTTGTTTGTTAAACTTCACAATGATCTATGAATCATTCAAGCATTAAATGAAATGGACGTTAAGGTGTGACCCAGTAAGAAACAGTTGCAAATGATGACAGATGATCAGGTCAATGATTAGTATACTGGTGCTGCTGAATGCTGAGTGGTTGGAACAGACAAGAGGAGAAATTAAGTTCCTGCCAAGGTTGTTACATAAGGAAGCAATTTTTAAATTGATCTTCAGCAACTTTGTAGCCTACCTCATATTACTTTAATTTAATCTACATTATTTAATTTGATATGAAGAAATGAAGGGTAGGTTAAGATATTTGCATAACCTTTTTCTGTTCCTTTTTCAAGGCTTTTGGCACTTTTAATTAAATAAATAAAATCTATTACAATAGTTACAGTTTATACAGTATATGCTGTAACAATGGCCCAGATAGCAGGAACAGCACAGTTTGTGGTACACTTGGGCATCGTCTTGGCATAATGGACAGAATGGCCAACCATCCTACTTAGTATTTTCCCCACAGCTAGTCATGAGAAAGTCATTGAAATCTGTTCATAAGAAAAGGGATTGTGCTAGGACCCCTGCAGCAAGAGCTCGTGTACATAGCACTAGGGAAGGAAGATACTAAAGGAGACATACACACCTGGAGAACAAGAGCTTTTTCTGGATTTTATCTGCCTTTAACACCATCTCTCCACAGACATTAGTCTTAAAGCTTTCCTCTCTTGGCTTAAACCCTACAGTAGGAAACTGGGTTCTAGACTTCCTGACCAACAGATCTCAAACTGTCAGGATCCATAACACCATCTCCTCCTCCATCACCCTCAGTATGGGCTTGCCTCAAGGTTGCATGCTGAGCCCCCTCCTGTTTACTCAGCGAGACACTCCAGCTGCCATATAGTCAAATTTGCAGACGACACAGCAGTAGTGGGACGCATCACTGACAATGATAAATACAGAGAGGAGGTGGAACAAACTGGTACAGTGGTGTAGAGAAAATAATCTCTGCATCAATGTAAAAACAGAGTGGACTTCAGAAAGGACAGGTGAACTCCTCCCCCCCTACACATTGATGGGGCTGCTGTGGGAGTTGTCCCCAGCTTCAAGAATCTGGGCGTTCACATAGCCAAGGGTCAACACCTCAGGGCTGATTAAAAAGCTCCACCAGCGCCTCTACTTCCTCAGGAAGTTAAAACGAGCTGGGCTTGGAAGCCTGGTTCTGAAAAGTTTCTATCGAGGAGCGGTAGAAAGCATCATCAAGCATCACTGTGGCATGGCAATAGCACCGCAGCTAAGAGGAAAGCCCTGCAGAGAGTAGTTAAGGCTGCACAGAGGACATTGGGGAGTGGACTCCCCTCTAATACTGAACTGTACACTGCAAGATGCAGAGGAGGAGCCCTCCACATCATTAAGGACCCCACACACCCTGCAGGTGCAATACAAATACAACTGTGTATATTTTTCTTGCAGTGCAACACATAACCCCATGGTGCAATACATATATAACTCTATAAAATGTGCAATAGTTTTTGAAAATGTGCAATACACTATGTACAGTTTCTGTTTTAAATTTTTGCATAATATATCTGACTGCTTTTATTTATATTCATCCCCAGATATATATCCATATTTATATCATTCTGTATCTATGTGGCTTAAAACAGGACCTGGATACTAATTTCGTACCATAACATGGAAGTGTGCTGGTGTGCAGTCCTTGAATCCTTTAATGATGCTACTGGCTTAAACCAGAAATGGAGGGCAACAGCTGATGCTGCTACTTTGAAAACCAGGAAATGAACATAGAAAATTGGTACTTGGAACTTGGAAAACTCGCAATTGGTAATTGTTTTTTGAGAGACTAACTAAAAATGCGAACTACAAAATGTACTGAATATAGAACTCTAAGCTTAATGAGCCATGTACTTAAAATCTTGCTGTGCATGATTAGACATAGATCAACAATTGAAAATATATACACGGACAATCCGAAAATTAAATAACTAAAACACAAAGTGGCTAAAGGCACAAGGGAAGGAATTTTTAATTTAAGAACAATTATTGAAAGATACATTGATCTTAACAAAAATATTTTAATCTGTTTTATTGATTACAAGAAAGCATTTGATCGGGTCAACCACTTAAAATTAATTGAGATCCTGTTTAAGTTATCAATCGGTCACTACATCAAGTTAATAACTAACTTATATTGGACACAGTAAGCATATGTACAAGCAAATGAAGGACTATCTGAGCCACTATGCATTAGAAAAATCATGCGCATTCTCACACCGACCGGCACTAGGACCCAGAAGTAATACGGTCGCGAGTCAGGAAGCATAAAAGGAAACAAAATGGTGCTTCACATCGCTCAGTCATTGAGTTCACCCATGCCTTTTCCGATGCTTTGCCAGATTCTCAGTGAGTACTCACTTGGGCTGCCTTTCTGATTGAGTGTGTGTTGCTAGAACGTGGATTTATTTGTGTAGATCCTAGCTCTTTGCGTAAGAGAGTTCTTAAACTAAATGCGTAGTTATCCTGTCTACTCGCGCTGCTTCCATCTACGCTACACGGGCTAACTGCTACTTCTTCTGTTTCACCCTCCGGTTGGTCGTGACAGAATGACTGAGCCAGCAGTGATCCCAGCGGATTACGCGCACCTCTGCGACATGGTGAATCGGCACGCTGCGCCGATTGAGCAGCTTAGTGGTGAGGTCGCTAACCTCCGCAGTAGCATCCAAGACGTCGAGGCGGCCGCTCAGCCGGATAGCCAACCACCTGTCGTGGCAGCTGCCGCACTGCCCACCCCCCCTTCTTCTGATGTTTACTTAGCACTACCGGATAAATGGGATGGCACAGATGGGAAGTGCAGTGAGTTTTTAACAGTGTTTGAGTTCAATCCCAACAGATACTCCACAGACCGGTTGCGCATTGCGCTCCTCATCTCGTTGCTATCCGGGCAGGCAGCTGAGTGGGCTACGGTGGTTCTCAGATCAGATTCCGACACAGCCTACTCATATGGAGAATTCATCCGTCAACTGAAACTAACATTTGAACACCCTGCTGCTGAGGTGGAGACCGATACAATAATACAATAATTCCTGAGATTCGTCTCTCCCTTCACCACCACCGCCATGGCACCCATCAGATCTCTACCTCCCGCCGTGGTTGACACTGGAGCCGGGGAACCCATGCAATTAGGACGCACCTCCTTGACTGCTACAGAATGGGAATGGCTCTGTGCCTACTGTGGGGCAGCAGCGCACCACAGGGCCATCTGCCCACTTCGCCCGGGAAACGCCCAGGCCCAGTGAGCAAACTAGGCAATTCACCAGGCCCCCTCCACCTCTCGGTCATGACACCCAGTAATTCCCGTCTAACGGTCCAAGTACACCTCTAGTTTGGCCACAAACATGTCAGAAGTACTGCGTTCATTGACTCCGGTGCCGCAGGTAACTTTATTGACTCTTCTTTTGCCAAAGAACTGGGAGTGGAACTTGAGGCGGTCTCCCAGCCTGTTCGAATCACATCTGTCGACGGTCGGCCCCTTTCCTCCAGCCCCATCACCACTCAGACTCAGCATTGGCCAACATCATGAACGGATCCAGTTCCACCTCACCTCCATTTCATCTCCACCCATCATCCTGGGACGACCCTGGCTGCTCCAACATGACCCCCTCATCTCCTGGACACAAAACCAGATCCTACAGTGGAGGCAGACCTGCACCGAACTCTGCTTGTGGGCTTTGGCTGGAACATGTTCTAGGGAGTCCGAGGCACCCGATGTCGACACCAACACCATCCCCGTCGCCTACCGGGACCTGGCTGAAGTGTTCTGCAAAAGACGAGCCACACACCTTCCTCCTCATCGCCCCTACGATCTGGCGATTGACATTCAGCCGGGCTTGGTCCCTCCCTGTGGCCATCTTTACTCCCTCTCTGCCGCTGAGACGCAGGTGATGGAGAGATATGTTTCTGATGCCCTTCGCCACGGCACCATCCGGCCCTCCTCCTCGCCCGCCACCGCAGGGTTCTTCTTTGTGAAGAAAAAAAGCGGCGACTTATGCCCCTGTGTCGATTATTGGGGGCTTAATAACATCACCATCAAGAACAGACACCCGTTGCCTCTTACCAACTCAGCCCTGGATGCCCTCTCTGGTGCCACCATCTTAACAAAGTTGGACCTCCCGAGCACCTACAACTTGGTGCACATCAGAGAGGGTAAAGAGTGGAAGACGGCCTTCATCACCCCCACTGGACACTACAAGAGCTTGGTCATCCCATTCGGCCTCTGTAACACACCCGCCGCCTTCCAACAGTTCATCAACGATGTCCTCAGGGACATACTAGAGCGGTGGGTGTTAGTTTACCTTGATGACATCCTTATTTATTCACATACGGCCGAGGAACACACCCAGCATGTCAGAGTGACCCTTAAGAGATTGCTCGCCTACCAACTTTACTATAAGTTGGAAAAATGCACCTTTCACGAGCCTCCACCACATTCCTGAGTTTCGTCATCTCTCCCCAGGATTTAGCCATGAACTAGCAGAAACTGGAAGTAGTGCGTCATTGGCCCCTACCCAAGACCCTCAAGCAACTTCAACGGTTTCTCGGGTGTCCGAACTTCAATCGTCGCTTTATACGGGACTACAGTACGGTTGCTGCCTCTTTAATTGCTTTGACTCAACCCTCATCTCATCACTTCAGCCTCAACTCTGCCGCGATCACCGCCTTTCATGACCTATGCCACCGTTTCACCACCGCCCCAATTCTACTGCACCCGGACGCAAGTAAACCATTCGTTGTGGAGGTGGACGCTTTGGATGTGGGCGCCAGGGCTTTTCTCTCCCAACGAGGTCCAGACCAGAAGCTACATCCCTGTAGTTTCTTTTCCAAGATATTTGACCCCACACAGCAGCGATATGGGGTAGAGGACCGCGAGCTGCTGGCCATAAAATGGGCTTTGGAAGAATGGCGACACTGGTTCCAGGGCACCAGGGAGCTGTTCATCGTCTGGACCGACCATCAGAACCTGATCACCATCCGCAACTTGAAACAGCTCAATCCGAGACAGGCGCGGTGGGCACTGTTCTTCGAACATTACACCTTCCACCTATCCTACCACCCGGGGTCCAAGAACACCAAAGCTGACGCCCTCTCCCAACAACACGAAGAAGACGTCCCCTGGGCGGACCCCGTGCCTGTCATCACACCTGCCAAGATCATCACACCACTTCACTGGGACCTGGAAATGAGGGTTCGTCGTGCACAGGCGACGGAGACCGCACCAGCAGGTGTGCCGCCTGGGCGACTCTATGGGCCGAGCACCAGGAGGACCGAGGTGTTGCAATGAGGTCATTCCTCGCCCTTACCTGGACACCCTGGCGCCAACCGCACCCTTCAATTTATAAGACGCGCCTTCTGGTGGCCATCTATGGCGAGTGACGTCAATGAGTACGTCCAGGCGTGCCCAGTGTGCGCCAGGGCCCAGAAAACCAACCAACCAAAACCGGGGGAACTCCAACCACTCCCCGTTCCCCATCGGCCCTGCACGCACATTGCCGTCGATTTCATCACGGGCCTGCCGGCCTCCAAAGGGAAAAACACCATCCTAACCATCGTCGACCGGTTCTCCAAAGCCGTGCACCTGGTGGCCCTCGACAGACTCCCGTCAGCCAAAAAAAACAGCGGAGCTGATTTTAGAACACGTAGATCGACTGCATGGGTTCCCAAAAGACAGTCTCGGACAGTGGGCCCCAGTTCACCGCATGGTTCTGGAAGGCTTTTTGCCATCTGATCAATTCCACCTGTAGTCTATCCTCTGGTTATCATCCCCAGTCTAACGGTCAGATGGAGCGGACCAACCAGCACCTGGAGCGCTACCTGAGATGCTTTTTTGCCAATCGCCAGCGCTCCTGGGCCCGCTACCTCCTATGGGCTGAGTTATCTCACAATCTTCACGTCTCTTCAGCCACCAATCTCAGTCCATTTGCGGTATGCCACGGTTTCCAGCCTTCGATGTTTGATCATCAAGAACCGAAGGTTGAGGTGCTGTTGGCCCGACAGTTGGTTCGCCGGTATAGACGGCTGTGGAACCAAGCAAACGCCACCATCCAACATGCCAACAACTGCTACACCATTCAACATTGCCGTCGACACCCACCGGGACGATTGTACAATGTAGGTGACAAAGTATGGCTATCAACCAGAAACCTTCACCTTCACACGGAATCCAAAAAACTATCACCCAGGTTCATTGGCCCATACCTTGTCAAACTCCGGATCAACCCTGTCACCTACCGGCTCCAACTGCCTGCGGCGCTCCGGATCCATCCGGTATTCCACACCTCTCAACTCAAACCCTTCATCACTTCACTCATGGAAGATGGAATTGGGCGATGATGAATAGTTGCCACAAAGCCACTTACAGTCTGATACATGTAAACCTTGGAAATAAGATGTTGTAAGTTGCATTGGATAAATACAGAGTCCAAATTAATCTGTATAAAATTTTGCAATTTGCCCACAAAGAAAAATTTTAGAAAGAGACAAACAATGAAATGAAACATTCACTGCAGATGAAAAACACTCAAGAGTCATTATCATCTTACAGTCATCATTTTTTGTGTGCTTTTGCTATAGAAATGTAAAGCTAGGATAATCTAGCTGGTTTAAGGAATTTGAAGATATTGCTTGCAAAAATATTGCTAACAAACCCAAAATGCAAAACTAAATCAAATGAATTAAATTGAAAACCACACTGTAATTGAAATTGCTGTTTCTTAATAAGAAACGTATATAAAAAGCTTCTGGGCTTGAATATGTTTCCTAATGCTGCACCCTCACCTCTTGCAATATCTTCACTCACCACAAACGTGTGTTAAACAGCTGCAATCTTTATGAGCATTTATGCATTTATCAGTTTATGGGTGTTATTGTAATAAAAGTGGGGAATTCCCTTACCTACTGTACTTTCTGCACTATAGTGTAATACAATATAAAACAACACCTTCAGATAAAACAGCTGTGTGCTACAATCAAATTTCATCCCTCATCACTCCTGATCTAGTGATATGTTTACTTACGGCTGATTGATTTTATGTTTTTTTTTTTCTCTGATGACTGGGTTAAGTATTAACACTTTTAAAATGGGAATAACTCCATCACAGTAACTCCCCAAATATTTACCTGCACAAATAGTTCCTTGTTCCTGACACACGGATGAAATTAATGTTCAAATGAATCAAATGAAGGTCACAAATTTCCCAGTCGGTACTTAATGTATAGACTAACTTCCTGGAAGAGCCCTGTTCTGCACATTTCAGTGTTTTCTCTGCTCCCAGCATTCCTTATTTAATGAATAAAAATAATTTTAAAAAGTAAAATGCAGTTTATAGTTCCTTTTATATGTATTTTTACACGCCCCCCCGCTAGTAATCTGCTAGTAATCACAAGGTGTGAGTTTACAGTATATTAACTAATAGAGGTGCACTGATGAGGTGCATGCTTGTCTGGAGAATTTAAGTAACACTTCAGCTTCTGCTTTGATCCTAACATCCTTTATTGTTGTAAGCCAATCATATCACAGCAGAGCATAATGCATAAAATAATGGAGATACAGGATAATAGCTTCACTTTAGGTATCAAAATGGGCAAAAATGTGATTTCAGTTAGTTAAATTCTGACACAACACAACAGGGAAAAAAAAACAGTTACAAACAAAATGGAGTAGGATAAGTCAAATAAATATCAGTAGTATTGCACATACTATTGCACATAATGCAAAATGGTGACACACATCAATTTTAATATTTTGTACATTTCTTTTGTTAATATTTTTAAATATATTTTTTAAAAACAAATTGTTACCCTAAATGATAGGAGTTCGTATATGGTAACTTCACAAGCCTTGGTTTACAACATGAAAATGAAAAAAAAAATCACAAAAATAAAAACAGTCTTGGAAAAAGTCTTGAATTTTTTTATTTCTAAGTATTAAATTCACCACACCTTTACAGGATTAAGATTTTTCATTACCTTCCGACAGAGAGAGAGAGAGAGGACGCTGGACATTCAATAACCGGAAATATAAACAGCTAAAAGTAAAACATATCTGTTACGTGGCAGGTTATGGAAAACCGCACCACAAGATGTTTTTAATGATAAGAGCCCTGATGCAGGGCTTTGGAGGGAGTCAACGAAATAGGAGTTGGTGAGAGTGCTTATGATACGCACGGGAAGACTTTTCTGTTTGGAGATAGCGTGGGATTATTAATTGAGGAACTTAAAAGGAAACAAATGAAAACACAACATAAACCGAGCTCCGTCTACGCAAGAACATACAGGGCTCTGGTAACTAAAACCGAAACTTATGATCCTCTCGGGGCTTTTGCCCTTACTGAGGATTTATAGAGAGAGGGAGAGTTTGCACACTTTGTCTGTCTCTCTGTCTGTCTTTCTTTCTTTCTTTCTTTCTTTGTCTTGTCGTTGGCCCTGATATAGACACGCCGCCAGGTGCGGCTCGTTCAGGCTAATTGCCTGGCAACCGCATGTATAAATGGCCGCGCCTTTGCCTGTTCCCAACTGCGCGTCGTAGCAGCCTGAACAGTTCTGAACGTTCTGAACAGTTAATGGCGGGTCTGCACCACGCGTGACCAGCGTCGTTACAATATCAGTCCAGAATAAGCTAAAAATTATAGTAATGTCATTCTTAAAAATAAACAACTTTGCCCCAGTGCAATAACTCTGCTTTGTGCCACACCATGACTGATTATTATCCTATAACAGCACAACTCCAAAAAACATATCAAGACATCTGTGACGATAATTAGAACAGTATAATTTTTTTTAAACATAAGGATGTTTTAAGCTGTATTATAATATTCTTATTCCAGGCAAAGACTTTATTGTGATCAGTCTAACAGCGTAGTTTCAAAGAAGGAAGCAAATGCAGAAGGAAATACGTGTTTATGGTTAAAGTCAGTGTTACCTATTATGTGAATCTATATATTTATTCATTTTTTTTCTTTCTGAATTTGACTAATTCTATTAAGCAGACATTATTTTGTTGCATATTATATTAATTTAATCAATTATGTGGATTAACCAAATCAATAAAATGTCAATAAATCAAATAAAGCATTTTTAATGCATTTTCTGAAGGATATAACTGCTGAAGCTGTGCAGAAAAATAGCATGTACAGTACTTTATCTAATTTCATAAGGTATCAATCAGGGGAAGGGGATTCCATACAAAAGGATTCCAAAACATTAGTGCTGGAGAAAATTGTGCACAAGAACACAAAGACTTTTCTTTGTAACTGACAAAAAGACAAGAAGAAAACATACAGTATTAGGGATGTTGCCAAAAATGTTCTACAGCTCTAGCTAACAAATACAGATCATTCTGTAAATGAGACAACTACTGTATCTCTTGCAGTCTTTTACATGCCTGAGCTATGGAGTAATCTGTCTAAACAGAAGCTTATTCTCAAGCTTTTTTTATTATTATTTTTTATAGTTACTGTACGTTAGTTAATTTGTAGAATGAAATTTATAGTTGTATTATGTGTTATTGCCTGTAGATTTCCAACCTCAGAAGACCGAGGTAGAATGTTTTAAGTCTAAAAAGTCAACTTTGGCACAAAAGCAGGATCACTTATTACTGTACCTAAAAAACACCAAACACAGTGAAGCATGGTGGTGGCAGCATCATGTGCAATATCTGACATGATTTATCTTGGTTTCCTTTTATTCACATTACAGAAACATCCCATTTTAGCAAGGAAAATGTGTGTAACTCATTTATATCTACTAATGGCTTAATCTGTCTTTTTATTGCTATTTTATTAATTTGTTCATTTAATTCATTCATTCATTCATTCATTCATTCATTTAACAGATGCTTTTGTCCACATGTGCCAAGTGGAGCAGTCAAGTATTCACTTTAGAAATTTTGATATAAAAAGGCATGCAAAGCTTTAAACACATGTAGTATAGTAAATGGTATGACGTCCTACAAATACTGTACATGCACTCTATTTCCTGGTAATGGGTTAGTCACATACCAATCATTCCACACCTACAAATCACTACTGAACTCTTTAACTGCTTCTTTTATGATGAGGAAAGGATCAAAGAAATATTGTATAATAAACAGTATGTACAGTATGTTTATGGTTGAAAACCTTTGTGGGGAAAACCTGCTTTGTTTTAGAGTCATTAATTCTGGAGATTAAAGGAGATTGTCAATCAGGGGAGTTGTACAAAAGGATTTCCGTAACGTTAGATGAACCCTGGAGCATTGTGAAGACAATGCTTAACGCTTGGGGAAAATGGTGCACAAGAACACAATGCTTTCCTCTAAAATTGACAAAAGGACAAGGACAAGAGAGTCCTGGCAACATTAAATATGCTACAGATACATCTGCTGCAGAAATCTGCTGCAGTTATATCCTCCCAAAGATGTTGGTTTCACTTGATTTCTTTGTTGTTATATCACATTGAAGGTGGAAAAACTTCTCTGTTTTTCCTTGGACTTTTTTTTTCCTCTTCTTGGATCGTTCAGTCTGCAAGTTATTGCCATAGGTTTTATGTTGTATGTCTTTCCTGCTGCAGCAGACCAGTTCTCCACATTGGGACTGGCACTAAGGATAATTTGCATCTTCAGTGGTCGGGTATATGATATGGACATAGGGTTTTTTTAAGAGTCATGCCCCCGGGGCCCAATAGTGATAACTCACCAGTGGTGGAGTTCAAACCCCAGACCCTCTAATTAACAACTCAAAAAAATCTGACATGATTTATTTTGGTTTCATTTTATGCACATCACAGAAACATACAATTTTAACAACGAAAGTGTGTGTAACTCCCTTATATCTACTCAGTGCTTAATCCGTCTGCACTATACATTACTGTTGCTATTTTATATATATTTAACTGTTCAATCATTCATTCGACAGATGCTTTAGTCATGCATTTGTCACATGGGCAGAGTCGAGCAGCTGAGCTGGCAAAGCTTTAAACACATGCACTGGTGGTACTTCTGATGAATTCACAAGTAATCTTGTGAACCAGTGTAAGAATATATTTAATGATGCTAAAGCACATATCCAAAGAAATATGGATAACACACAATGGGTAAGCGAAACTGTCAAATGCCTAAATGCATATGAGGATCTAGAAGTACAGTACAGTAAATATACTTAATTTCCTGCCAAAGGGTTGGCCACATTCTAATCATCTCCACACCTATAAAATACTACTGAACTATTCGACTTACGTTTTTACAGTAAAGAAAGTTTAAATGTATAATTGCAATAATTGCACAACAACACTGTGATTATGGTTAGAGACTTTCTGGAAAATCAGCTTGGTTCGATTATCATTAATCTAAAAGATTAAAGATGTTTGCTGATACTGTAAGAGGACGGAGAACCTACCCCAGAGGGACGGTTTAAGAAATGTCACAGCCTACCAGTGTAATGAAGATGGTGCGCTGAGCCTATAAAGGCCGTTCGCTTTCACAGTCAAAATCATCTGAAGAGCAGGTGAGTTGGTGCTTCTGCATCTTTTTTATTTAAAATTTTCCCATTTATAAATCAATTTATTTTGAGAAAAACATGCAATAATAATAATAATAATAATAATAATAATAATAATAATAATAAGAAAAGAAAAAGTTTAGTGCAACTGAATTCATTGAACAGCTAAAACATTTTAAAAATATTCTTGAATGATAATTATAATTTTATATTTCTATATTTTTATTATGAAATGAAAAAAATTTCAACCTAAATTAAAAATGTTAATATATATATAACATTTATAATATGCATATATTCTTTATAAAATAACCATTTTTTTTGTTTTTAACCTAAAATCTTAAAATGTTTTTAAGTTATGAAATTATTTCACAACATTAACAATGAGGAATAATTTATTATGAATAAAATTATTACAAATATTTTTTATTTGATATATGAAATATATTAATATTTGTATTAATAATTAATACATTAATTAGAAACATATTAGTGCAAAGCATGAAAAAATTATTTAAACATGGCACTTTTTTTTCAGAGCTTTATGAACACAAAATCCATTTTGCTCCCAAATCATATTTGTATGAATTTAAATATTCAGGATGATATTGTTAGTTACTATTCCTCCACCCTTTTTTTTTTATTTTTTTATCTGAGTTCTAAATCTATGTCTCATATCTTTTCAGACAACTTAAATCTCACTCTGTTCACTCATTGCATCTAATGAATATTTCCTTCAATGTACAAATTTTGTTGCCTAAACAACGCACAACACGTAAACTGTAATTATCAGGTGATCATTATGTAAACAGTAGAGCTGTCATGTACACTCAGCTTGAGGCAAGTTCAGATTACAGAGTCCAATAAAATTTTTTAGATGACTGTAGAAACTGTTAAATTCTATTCTCTCAGTAGGTGTGCTAATGCAAAAAAAACTTATTTGTGCACTGAATAATAACTGTAATTTTGCATTCATATTTCTGACTGATGAAATGGTTCCTATTGCAGGATGTCAATTGTGAACTAGTTTAGAAGTTCATAAACAGACGTACAAATAAATTTAAGGGATACACGCACAACCTAATTTAATGAGAAATGCACAATCTGCACAAACACACTTTTAGGGTCATCGTATTCGTGATTTTCATTTTCAAGTTAAAAATGTCCCTTTATTATGAAATGATACTTATCATAAATTATTTTCTTTGAGCAGATCAGGAGAAGACAAAAATTCATGAGATTGCTCTGAAGCGATTCAGATATGAATCTCTTACCGTCTGTAGTCACACTGGGACTGTGCTGCCTGCTCAGCTCTCTGTCTGTATCAGGTGAGTTAAAACAGGAGCAGGAAACATTTCAAAAACATTCAGAAGATGATTATTGATCCTGAGATACCCAAGATAATATTGAGCTTCCAAAGTTGAAGCTTTAGTGAGTTTTTTTTTTCAGAATGTATTTGTGTTTAATCAAAACAATATAAAAATGTTTTATTTACTGTCTAAACAGTAAATAAAACTTAAAGATGGGATTTCATCACACAGTAAAAATGGACTGGTGAAAGGGAACGTTCGTCTGACCCAGTGGTTCCCAAACTTCACTCGATTTTATGTTAAACATTGTAATGCATTAAAATCTGCAGCTTCTTATTCCGGAAGCATGCTTGTATATTAAAACACTCGCAAACCACATTACTCACAATTCAAGGTTTAACTGTATATATTTATATATATGCCTCGACCTTCCCCTGCAATATCTCTATTTCCTTCCTCGGGGCGCGTCTGTCACTTTGGAAAACTCTAATATAATCAGTTGTCAACATGGCTGAGATCCTATTATGTAACATACAGAATAATTTTTAAGAGGACTCTGACATTAAAATGCATAATAGAAACCCTAGGACTTATAAAAAAAAAAAGTCCAAATAAATTTATCCAAAAATTTGTTTTGTTAATGCTTTACATACTGTACAGTATATCGACCAAAAGATCCATTTTTGGTCTTAAAGTCTCAGTAACTATCCTTCTTAATGATGATTTCTATAATATTTTTGTGTTCCATTGTTTCCCATAATGTTTGCTAATGAGTATATGTACAGTAAGTGCACGTAATCTATTAGCAAACCAGTTTTGTTGTCATAAACCTGTTGAACTGTGATGTGTGTTTGTCCAGCATCTGAAGAGAATGCTTCGATCAGGCCTTTAATTCTGGACGCCATCAAAGAAGCCAAACAAGTTGTAGATGACTCTTATTTGTACTCTCGTCAAAAGTGAGTCAACACGTCTTTAACACGTTGCACTATTGTATTCATATCAGAGGATGTTAAAGCAAAGTTGTTTATCCAAGAATCAGCTACTGTACACTGAAGAGCAAAATGAGAACTGAAAACCAAAACTGAAATTTTGTGAATATGATGACAGACATACTATAATAAACAAGGAACAGAGTCTCCAATCTCCTGTAGGATTGCAGGACTCCACAAATACAGACTACAGTGCAAACAATCTACAGTAGTCTTACTGTACAAAACTGCACAGAGAGCAGGAACATAGATTTCAGGGAGTGTGACCAAGCCAAAAGTTTTATGGAATTTTTTTTTTGCCTGTTTACACCTCATTTACCGTTTCATAACTTCATAAATGTGCCATTGTAGTTTCATTGCATACAGTTGGTCAATGATGAGTAAAAATCATATATCTGCACATAGTAGCCTCGCGAGTACGTGTTAATACAGAGGTGTATATCAGGTAGAACGAAAGTTATCAGTATTCTTATAAAAAGTAGATTTTATCACTATTAATATAAGAATGACATCGCAAAAACGTAGAACTGACAAAATTTTATTATTAGGTCATAGAAACAACCCCCCCCCCCAAAAAAAACATGATTATCTGTGCTATTTCTTTGCCTATGTAACACAATTTTTAAATGTCTGCTCAATCATGTTTATATAGTCATCATATTGCCTAGGTTAAGCTGAAAAAAGGATATTTCACTCTATACCGCACACTTCTTTAAAAGACCTTCATTAAACTTTACCTTAACAAAATATGAATGAATGATGAACTTCATCATTTTAATTCTCACTTAGAATCCAAGTGAGTGTAAACTAATGAACTTTAATGAACTCTACTGAGTCAGAACTAAATTGTCTCATTGAGTTATACAGTAGATTTACCGTGTGTGTGTGTGTGTACATGTGGGTTACAGGAGTCTTGAAAGGGTGCGCAGGGATGATTTCATCAAGCCGTCTGATATACTGCGTCTGATGAAGCAGCCTAAGCGGAAGGCGCGTGAAGCTGTGAGAGCTGCCGATTACTTAGAGCAGACACTGAGGATCATCTCCGAGAAATCACTCCACGCGCACAAGAGATCTATTAATGCCACAGGTCTGACACACACACATGCATACACAGACACAATTCAGATAAAAGTCATATAATCAAGCTTTTAGAGATTTTAAAAGTTTTTAGAGGTTTTGGAGGTTTAAAAAAAAAGAAAAGACCTCAGGTATAAGGGAGTTTCTATGGTTAAATCCGCACAAGAGCTACACCAGCATATTAGAGTTAGATGTAACTTGCACTTCTACAGTATACCAAGACATGAAGACAGCCGAATGTATCTTTTTAAACTGCTGCGTATGCTTACAAAACCTGTAAATAAAATTATAATGATATTCTATTCTATATTCCAAAAATACTAAATAAAATAGCAGTAAACAGTAATTAATGACAACAGTCATTATTAAGATAATAATAAGAAACTTAATTTAAAAAAAACTTTTTTTTGGGGGGGGGGTCTGAGAGGGTGTCTTTTACATAATATGCTGCTTTGCTTTCAATTCCCCTTAAAGATTTATAAATATTTATTTTTTATTTTTTATGTTTGCTTTTTTTGTTATGGACGTACTGTAAAAATAAAGTTATCATCTAGTTATAATAAAATGGTTTGCGCAAAAAGTATTAGTATATAGATAAAGCAAACTATTTATGTGTGCATGAATGAGAGTGCAAGTGTGTGTGTGTTAACCCTGTTTGTCTTTTCTCTCTCTCAGCACTGCTTACTCAAGAAGAACTGGACACGATCGAGAAGCTGACTGGCTGTGCCGCTCAAACCCTGCCACCTCTGTGCAGAATATTGCCGGATCTGAACAAATATCGCACAGCCTCCAGCGTCTGCAACAACCAGTACGAGACACACATTCAAACAAGAACACACACATAGAGCAATAGAATGAGTCCTAAGTTATGACAGACTACAGAACTAGGGTTCCAGGCTCTAAACTTAGGCTTAAAAATTGATTTCTTAAAATCTTCAAATTGCTGGTCCCACTGTGCTTGAATAGAGCGAAAGAAATTCTTTAGTTGATTTTTAGGTTTAATCCAATACTCTACATATTTAATGCTGTGATATTATAATATCAGATTTTTGCTTTAAATCTGTAGATTAAATCCACTTCGAGGTGCCTCCAACATAGCGTTCGCTCGCTGGCTGCCTGCTGCTTATGAAGATAACATTTCTCAACCTCAAGGATGGAACCAAGGAAAACTCTATAATGGTGTTGTGCTGCCTCTGGTATGATATTTTTTTTAATTCTCTTTGGATTTAACTTTTGTTTTTTGTTTTATCATATATGTAACTGTTTATAATTAAAATGAACGACCTTTCTTTAGCTTTCTTGTTTACATTTTGAGGCTAATTGTGGAAAAATATAACAGCCACTGCATTGGCTGCTTAGTTGCATGTTGAACAGTTGCCTGGGCAAGACTCGTACTCTACCAGAGGAGTATCTGCCTACCTTTGCTGGCCACATGACCAGATCTGTGTATTTCCTATTTCCCTTTTAGAACAATTGAACTTTTCCTAAAGCAGAATATGAATACAACAAGCATTTTCTCCCTGTTTTTGTTTGTCCTGGTTCAGGTGAGGGAGGTGTCAAACCGCATTTTCAGCACACAAGACCAAAATGTGGTGGGAGACAGTCAGTACACATTCTTCATCACCTTCTTTGGCCAGTGGAATGATCACGACCTGTCGTTCACCCCAGTGTCACCCAGCATCCGGTCCTTCAGCAACGGCATTAGCTGTGATGAGAGCTGTGAGCGCTCTGAGCCATGCTTCCCCATCCAGGTGCATATAAGGAGATAGAGTTGAATTGGTTTTGAGGGATTATACCTAACTTACCTTAGAAAAATTAAATAAATAAATAAATATTGTCCAAAAATTTACTTAGATTCCTAGTGGTGACCCGCGCCTGCCCTCTAACTCCAAAAGCTGCCTCCCTGTATTTCGTTCTGCACCCGCCTGCGGCTCTGGAAATGGTGCGTACATGTTTGAAGGAGTCCCGCGGGTCAGGGAGCAGATCAACACCCTGACATCATTCTTAGATGTTGGCCAGTTGTATGGCTCTGAGGATGGGCTCGCTCAAGAACTCCGTGACCTGTCCAACGACGGCGGCCTCATGCGTGTCAATGACAGATTTCGGGACAATGGACGTGAGCTGCTGCCCTTCACCAAGGTGGTGAGCAAAATTTGCTCCACACGCAATCGCATTCTGAACACCACGGGCCTGGAGGAAGTGCCGTGTTTTATTGCAGGTGGGTTCATTGATTGATTTTTTTACTTTTTCGTCACTAATTTAATAATGGCCAATTCTCTGCTATTTTGACGGCTCTCCTACCAAGCGACCGCTACCAGACGATGAGGGCGAAAAATTTCACGTTTCCAAAAAGGCAGAACAAGCAAGCCAGATGCATATTAACACACTTAGAGAGAAGTGCTATCCACCCTCTTCCACCTGCTTAGACTTACGGACACATTTTTACCATGAATTACTGTGACATCATCAGGATGTGAACTTGCGATCTGCTGTGTGGCAAATACTCCTCGATATTTCATACATTTATGACAGGAATCAGACCACGACAAATGTTTAATTAACAGTAATTAAATTACTGCCTTTCAGCTGTAGCATCCGTGGTTTAATCCAGGGATATTTATGTCTCTCCCACTGTCAATCACCATGGAAGTAGATGTATTGGCTATTTTAAATTCAATTCAATTCAATTCAATTTTATTTCTATAGCGCTTTTAACAATGATCATTGTCTCAAAGCAGCTTCACAGAAATGAAAAGAAAATGAAAAGAAGACTTATGGAAATGTATATATGTGTAAGAAAAATGTGTCTACATAATGAGATTGTCCCTGATGAGCAAGCCAAGGGTGACGGCGACAGTGGCAAGGAAAAACTCCCTGAGATGGCAATAGGAAGAAACCTTGAGAGGAACCAGACTCAACAGGGACCCCATCCTCATCTGGGTGATAACGGATAACAGAAATTGTATAACATCATGCGTGTTATGCAGATGAAAGTTCGATATAACAGAAGGTAATTTAAATTAACACAAAGTCCAGTTCAGTACAGGGATGAGTCAGCAGGTGCAGAGGGCAGATGGGGGTCTGGATCACTGGGAGCTCAGGAGCAGCATGGGTAGTTCCAAACCAACATGAAGAAGGGTCGGCCTCTGTCAAAATTGCCCCTAGGTTGGAACGAGTGTGTTCATGGCCACCTGTGGATGGATTCTCCTGCCATGCATTCATTGTTCCTGGAATATCCTTTAGATCTCCAGTTGCTATTTTAGCCTGAGTTACAAGAAAATGCATGCAAATGCATGATGATTTGACTATATATTAACAGGAAACAATGCAAGTGAGATAGTCTTGCAATATTTGCTAGCTACAATACTATAATATTCTTGGAGCTCTAGTGCACACATGATTAAAGGACTAATTAAAAACATGTTTTGAAAAACTGACTACATTTCAGAAAGAATGTTGTTTTTGTCAAATTGTTCCTTTCATGATATAATAGGATAAAAAAAAAAGTTTCAAATAAATGAAAGAACTTTTATCTAAGAACAGCTGTTGTGTGCAGGTGATGCACGTGTGGATGAGAACATCGCTCTGACTTCACTGCACACACTCTTCCTGAGAGAACACAACCGGATCGCGCGTGCCCTGCAGAGCCTGAACCCGCACTGGACCAGTGAACAGCTTTATCAGGAAACTCGCAAAATTGTTGGAGCCTTCCATCAGGTACCACACACACACAAACACACTCACATTCTATGGGACTGAAAGTATAAAGAAGAGAGGCTGGGGTTAATTAGCCTGTTAGTGACAGATGAGACTCTAAAGGGGTTCCTGGGAGGCCAGTGTGTAAGACATGATGCAGGCAGTACAATCATGGCTCAGGCGTGCTGAGAAAACCTTTTATTTTGATGGTATCTAAGCGTCTAGTAAAACACATTAGATATGCATAGAGTGCATTAGTGTAGCAGAGGGTTATATAAAGAAATAAAGATGACCCACGCAAACCTGACCCACTCTCATAACTGTGTTATGTTATTCTGCACAATGAAAAGTCCCGGTTTGACTGCAATAGCCCTCACAGAAATATGTTCTAATCATGATAACATCCCAGATAGCACACGGATGAAGGGCTCCTTGTTGGGGCCAACGATAGGTTTGTCCAACGTTGGTTAGTAGATAATTACAAGTTTGGCCCAATGTTGCCACAACGTCGGTTCAGTAGGAAATGGAAAGGTTGAAAATCGGAAATTAAATTAGACCCAGATAGCACACTGCTGAAGGGCGAACGTTGCGCCAAAGGCAGTGCATGAGTTGGACCAATGTTGTTGGCCGAACGTCTTTTTTTTTTACTCTTTGACTACATTTGAGATGCTTATAGTCGTGAGCCCTGACTCAGTGTATGGTATATGCGCTCTGTCTCGCAGATCATAGTGTTCAGGGATTACCTGCCACACATCGTGGGAACAGATGCCGCTAACAGGCAGCTCGGCAGCTATCCCGGCTACAACCCCAACGTTGACCCGACAATCTCAAATGTCTTCGCTACCGCTGCTTACCGCTTCGCCCACGCCACTCTCCAGCCCCTCATCTTCCGCCTGGACGAAAACTTTCAAGAGAATAGACAGTTCCCCAGCGTTCCCCTGCACACGGCCTTCTTTACACCATGGAGGGTCGTATTTGAAGGCGAGTTGTTGCTAATAACCAACTTAATGCATAATGGTATTATTTTTGATAGCATCACTGAGCACTTTGTGACAAGGTGAAAATGCATTATGTTGTTTAAAAGGTTAAAGTTGTGAAAACACTGTTGCTAGGCAACCGTGATAAACAGACATTCAGGACAGATGTTAGCTAATAACATATGGTTTAATTTTCAAAGATAAAAAGAAACAAAGCCAGAAAAAAAGCAAGGGGTTAAAAAACATGGCTGTAGTAAGGACCAAATCAGGAGCCAAAATGTACCAAATTTTTTACCAATTGTAATGATGCTTCCACTGATCTGTGTTGATGTATTAATGTTTGCTTTATAGAATCTATATACACTGTTACAGATGTCCTGCAGTTAATTATATTAGAAAATTCTAACTCGTCTATCTAATAGCACTTTGTGCTAAAAACCTGACCTAAAAGTGTCATCTGAATCCCTCTCAGGTGGAATTGATCCTCAGATTCGGGGGCTGATTAGTCGACCAGCTAAGCTGAACAAGCAGGATGCTATCCTGGTGAACGCAGTAAGAGAAAGACTGTTTGCCTTTACCAGCAAAATCGCTCAGGACCTGGGTTCCCTCAACCTGCAGAGGGGCAGAGACCATGGCCAGCCAGGTAAACACACACACACACACAGGGATATGCTTATGCGCTCAGTGTACCGACAGGTACACACACAGAAAGACAGACAGGGTGACAGACAGATAAAAAGACATATACTGTAAATTCAAATAAATAATAAAATCAACAAATAAATAAATGAATGAATGAAAACGTAAATAAATGAAAGAGACCCTCTGCGCCCTGGGAAGCTGAAGACTAGTTTGCTAGAACGAAAAAAGGTATACTGTATTTTAATATAAAGAAATAATTTCTCAGTATAAACATCTCAACATTTTTACCACAGAGTGAATTGTATGCCAAAATATTTATTTTCCTTATCGTTTATCATTTTTTTAATGTACAGTACTGTATAAACTTCTTATTTCCTTACATTCAATGAAATGAAATGAAATTGTGTAGATTAAATTCAAGAAATGAGAACAAACGTTGTTTTCAAAAGTGCCTAAAGATTTTTATGTAACAACATCGGCAGCGAACTCATTTCCCATCTCGACTGCTCCAATAACTCTGCATTCATCACCAGTACACTAATCTCCAGCCTGATCATCTGTCATCATCTGCACCTGTGTCTTACAGGTTCACGCCTTAAGTTAGTTGCTTTTTATGCTCGAATGATTCATAGGTCACCGTGTGGCTTAATTAGCAAACACAAAAAAACATTTCTCTGAAACTGCACAGGTCCATAAAGGCCAAAGAATTAGAGGGCTGAAGACTTTTGCGCAGTACTGAATCCTTTTATATTGATGAAAAGTCCAGAGACGTTAAACAGTATGTGGAAATTTGTGGACATACAAAGTGCACGAGACATTAACATCATAATACTTGTATTACTGTACATAAACAGTCACCAGTGCCCCAAAGTTTTCTGATTATGTCCTAACATTTTGGATTAACATATTCAGCTTTACAGAACAGCACATTCTGAAACGTATTTGTCTTTGCCATTCTATTGCATTAAATTAACCATACCATTACATTTTCATCTGCCCATCAGGCTATAACGCTTGGCGCAGGTTTTGCGGCCTGTCCACACCCAGGAATGTCAATGAATTGGCAAGTGTGCTGAATAACACCGTTCTTGCAAGTAAACTCCTGCAGCTTTACGGCTCTCCTGATAACATCGACCTTTGGGCAGGAGGTATTGCTGAACCGTTTGTCACCGGAGGCCGAGTCGGGCCGGTGTTCTCCTGTATCATCGCCACCCAGTTCCAGAAGATCCGCCAAGGAGACAGGTAATTTGTCTGTGCAGTAAGGTTATGTACCTCCACGCCACTGTCTCAGTCGTTAGCAATCCTGGGATGAGGGTTCGATTAAGTCTCACTTGACTTCAGTGCTTTACAGACATGATTGACGTAATTTTCTTAAAAGTTAATAAAAATTAAAAAAATTATCTAATGATATATATGCATATGTATCCACTGTTAATTTGGGTCTTTGCAATTTCTGCACTCAGGCTCTGGTGGGAGAACAGCGGTGTTTTCACCCCAGCACAGAGAGCCTCCCTGTCCAAAGTGTCTCTGTCTCGCATCGTCTGTGACAACACAGGCATCTCCAGAGTTCCTAAGAACGCTTTCCTCTATAGTCCCAACCAAGCAAACTTCCTCCCCTGCAGAAGTATCCTGGGGGTCGACCTCAGTGCTTGGAAGGAAACAGTCACTGGTAAGTGGGACATTTAGCAAAACCAACAAGTCCTCATGATTCTTAAAAGATGACAGGTCTCTATGGCATACAGTATTGTTCACATTGAATACACATTTCCTTAATTACTTTTTTAGTATTAGTTTATGAGTGGTGCTAAAATTGCTGTGCATTTAAAATATTGTGTGTTATTGAGTGCGGTGTGTGTGGTGTTGGCTTACCTTTGGTGTTTGACTTTCTAGGGGACAGAAGCAGTGAAAGTGCATCTAATGAAAATTAGGTCAGTAAAGGGTTTTTATCTTTTATTTTTTATCAACCGTTACAAACTCAACAAAACAAGATGACATTATAAAACACTGTGACTTTTGGGAATTTGATGATTTATTGTGATCCTGATAATTTGGCTGTTATTTTGGTAGTAAATTAAGACCACTAGACTTGATTTATGATCTTAAAGATGCTTATGAAAATGTAAAACTCAGCCAGAACTACAGTGGTTTTACACACTTGATCAGCTTTTGTATATTTTATCATGTTATAAATTTAGTTCAAACTTAGATTGTGTTTATACCATAAATATTTTAACAAAAAATAGAAATCTGAATTTGTTCTAGACATTTGTTCAGACCCTTTATTCAATACCTTATCTATCATACCAATTTTCTGTAAGCTTATAGTCCTTATCATTCTGATTTTCCCATCTTCTCCTTTCTTTTGTTTTTTTCTTCCACCCTCAGATCAACTAAAAATGAGAAGCTCCAGTTGTCCATGTTGAGCCACATGCTACCTGTAGCCCCAGTAGTCCCCCTGGCCTCTTCCTCTCTGTCGCCGCTTCTGCAAAAACATCTACAAACGTCTGAACCTCTTCAACACTCATATGGCCGAGTTCACCTGCAGCACACCTAGCACCTGCTGTATGAGTTCAATTTCTTGCTGTGCGCCATGACCATGCAATATAGCACTATTTTACATTCAAGTTATGTTACATAGCAAACTATTGTGTTAGGTTACAGCTGTAGAAATTTACTACAAAACAAACCAATGTTGTATCAATTGTATAAATTTGTTATGAGTGAAAGTAATTATGGGAAGGGATCAAATACATCCAGGGTTGAACCACGTACACCGGTACACACCAGTGGGATGTGCATATTGTTCAGTGTTCACAAATACGTTTTCTACCTTTGTGTTCCCCCAAGTACACCATTTGCTAATTATATTACAAGTGAATGCCTAACTTTCTCTTTCACTAGATAGTTAGAATTGAAAGATAATGGCCTTTGAGAATTCTGTTGAGGAAACATTTTAATATTTAGTATGTCAGTTTTTCAGTTCTATTTTATATATGCACTACTTATTTTTTTTCATTATGTATACAGTCTAGCTTCCTTTTTCTGTGCTTGGTAAATACTGTTGCATTAAGTTTTTTTTTTTTTATAAACAAGTTAAATAAAGTACTGTACATCTGCACAACTTCTGGCTCATTTGTTCAATGTAACATTTACACATTCGGCATACTTTCCATACACATAGCATACACAAATTAAACATTTCCAAAGCATATTAATTGGTCTATTTATTGGTCTATTCAGCAATAAATTAGTCATAAAAATGTATTTCAATGAAATCACAATAACAATATTTACAATTTAAAAGTCCCATTGTTTTGGTGGTGGTGTCCACGACGTCGTCACCATCCATAGGTTTCAGAAGAATGAGGCAGCGTTCTCCAGCATATTCATTCTACAGGTTGATTATGTGCATGCCACCACTGATCAGCTCAGCACTAGCTCAGTGTCGTACTCCCATCATCTGACTCAGAAACAGAGCGTCACTACTTGTCAGCCCCCGCAGAAGCAGAGAGGCTCGGGCAGGCGACGTAGGCAGTGCTCTGGGCGGCATCCCTCCTCTGGCCAAGATCTATGCCAAGTTATCATATCAAGGAAGGCTGCCACCAAAGGCCCAAGACTCTGATGGGTCCAGGTTGCGGCGGCTCCCCCGAGGGGCTCAGCATTCATTGGTCTCTGTGGCCGTTACTGCTTCTCTTCGGCGACCGCAACCAGGAGCCACGAGCTTGGCTCCACTCAGCTCTTCGGAGCCCCCATCACCAGGAAACAGTCTTGTCAGGCTGGTTCCTCTAGTAGAACACATGAACGAGTGGAAAGCTCTTCCAGATGTGTCTCAGTGGGTTCTGCATACAATGTGGGAGGGTTACAGAATTGTGAGGTTTTAAATGAAGAAGTGGTGTGTCCGAGCTAAGTTTTAAGCTAAGAGAAGAAGAGTTTAACTTGTTGTGTCCGCTGCACCTTGATACACTTACCGGTACGGGCCCAATCGACCGGGAGAGACAAACACACACACACACATGCAGGCATGATGTCTGAAGATCTCTGGTTTATTCTTAGCAAGAAGAGCACATTTAAACGGTGCTATGTCCTGAACATCAAAAGAACCAGTCATTCACATGTCAGTGATAGAGAGAGCCGGAGACAGCCAGGAGAGAGGAAATACATTTGCATTCTCCTGATTAAACAAAAGAGGTCTAGCAGACAAGAGCCATTTGGATGTATATTCATCTGGGTAAAGGATATAGAAAGTGTTACCACAGAAGGCATAAGGAAGCACAGTGAGGGGTCTGTTCTTAGGGCACAGGAATCTGAACTGATTAGATTACAATGTCTTACAATATTATAAAACCTTACAAGGATTCAGTTCAGAAGCCCCCCACCGCATACCAGATCCTCCTGTGGGGCCGGGGCAAGCTCCTCTCGTTACGAGCAATGTTCGTCCCAGGGTGCTTCAATCAGGGAGCAAACCTTCTGTCAAGAAAGAGGTTGTCGGCAGCGGACTGGTGTCTGCACCCAGAGGCGGTCGAGATGATCTGGAAGGAGTTTGGGCGAGTGGAGGTCAATCTGTTTGCGTCTCGTAACATGACCCATAGTCCGCTCTGGTTCTCAATCGTACATGGTGCTGACTAATTTTCCCAGGAATTAGTCAGCACCATACTTCGATCTAGAGCCCCGTCCACAAGAAGATTGGTCAGAGCTCTCTGTCACTATGCCCACACCTCCGCGGCGTGGAGACCTGACCAGGTATTTGTGTGCTTTGGTCCTCCAAAGAGGGGCTTGCCTGCGACCAAGCATACACTTAGTAGATGGATTGTATGTAACCCCAGTTCCCTGAAGGGGAAAGAGACGTTGCGTCACGTTGCCATACTTATATGCACCTGGACGCTTGTGAGCTTCGGAAGCTGTAGAAAGTTTGCCTGACACCTATTTATACTCTTCCACGTTCCGACGTCAGACGTGTTGCAACTGTGGAGTTGATTAAATATGTACTCAAGACGCGATTTTTGGATACAATCCCCAAAGCTGTCATGCTCGCGGCGTCTTGCTCCCCTTCAAGGAACTGGGGTTACAGACATAACCCTAGAGACGTTTTGTGTGTGTGTGTCTAGCAGTGTTAGACAAATACAACCTCAAGCAAACATTATATATATATATATATATATATATATATATATATATATATATATATATTTTCACCAGCATTATTTATTTATTTAGCAAAAATTAGGCTTAAAGAAAAAGAAAAAAAAAAAAAAAACGTGGGCAATACTAATTAACCCCTTACTGCTTCCACAGGATTTAAGATGGTTGCAGCCAGGTGCTGCTAATCATCAGCTCTTGATTAACTGATAATCAGCAGGTGTGCAGACCTAAAGTTTTGGCAGTTTGCTGGTCTGGAGGATTCAAAATTCTGATAAAGTGCCAAGAGGGCAATACTGTACATACAGTAAGCAATGGTCTTAGAGATGCAATTGGTCAAATACAAGCAATTGTTGCTGTATATTACCATAATACTTCATAATACACTGCCAAGCACGGCAGTGGAGGGGTGATGATTTGGGCTTGTTGTTGCAGCCACAGGACCAAGGTGCCTTGCAGTCACTGGATAATGAAATACTGTATACTGTATAATGTATACTGGAGCGCCCCCAAAAATACTGTATTTAGGGGAGGCCCCTCCACTATACCACTTACGGGGTCCTGCATTCTGGTCTTGCATAAACAAACCTACAGCTTTACCAAAACAATATGACAACAGAACAGATGCAAGACAACCAAACTGAACTAAGACAGGCTATTTATAAATAAAATAATGAGCTACCTAGGTTCAGGTGAGGGCTCCCATCACCTGACCGAGGTGCATTCTGGGAAATCAAAAACAAAATACAAAAATGCGCTATATAACTCTAGCGGTTATCCCTAAAAATGTGATGTTCGTCTGACGTGTTGTTTGCCTAATGCTAAGGCCTCCTTCAATCAGATGATCTGTGTTATGTTTATACAAAAATAAATAAATAAATAAAAGTAAAAGAGGCTGAACTAACTTAAAAACATAACTGTAGGTCTTATGGGTCCCTCAAAGTGTGTTTGTCTCTCCCATAATGCCAAAAATATATATATATTTTCTCTCCTACTGTAACTGCTTTTGTTTCACTGCTCTGAAGAGCACACCTTTTTAGTGACTGTGTAAATAAGAATTTACACAATCAAAAGTCTTACTTTGATGTGAACACTCCTCGTACATATTATAACTTATACAGAGGTCATGTATCACTTACATGCAGCAATTTACCAGGTACGGTAATAATAGCAGTTCGTAATTGGCATCATAGTTAAAAGTATCTAGCAATTCTTACATTTTTTCTTAAAGCCCTCGATGCAGGAATGTAGACAGAAATAAAAAAATACTACAAAGTGTACACTGCAAAGTGTCCCAAATAGCAAACACAAAGAAACTTGATCAAAGTAGTTAGTCAATCGCTCATCTCACAAAGTAAATACTTACATCAATGAACCTGTTCTTTGAGAACAAGAAAGTCGCAATGCTTAACAATGGACTTTGTAAGGATTCTCTGATCAAAACTACGGCTAAGATTTTAGAGAAAGTGTTTAAAATGCACAGAGCTGCACTTTGTCTGTACAGCATTAAGCATTTAAAGTACTGATTTTACTGGTTGTATTATAATTTGTGTGCTTGTGGTAGAGAGGTTCCAGGCCTCCTACGAGCCTGTAGAGGATGAGTGAGTGAGTGAGCGAGTGAGTGAGTGAGTGAGGAGTTTTACACCAATGTACAACACACACAAGAAAATGGACATATTGGTCTAACTGGCCATGCAGCGACGTATGGGGAATTACAGTACATTGCTATTATGTAATTTACTGTACTTCCTGACTGTCACGCTACAGCACTAATGCACATAACAATGATGCACATCACACAGAAATAATCTTTTGGAATGTTATATAGATCCCCTGAAGGCACGTCCTCACATACTGCAACCACAGCGGCCAGGTAAAAACAGTTGCTCAAACACTTTAAACATTCCCCTCCACTGGTGAAGTCAGGGTTCACCTGAGAGCAAGTCATCAATTAAGGACATAGTTACAGATCGAAAAGGTTGAATGGAAATATATTTTAAAATGCTGGTCAGATTATGACAGATGCTTCAACTATTTTGCATGTCATGATGTACTGTATATAATAAACTAATGCTCTTTTGTGAGAAGCAGGATGATTATACATTTTGATCAACTTCACATAAGCAACTGGTAAAGTAGGAAACAAAAATGGACACAAATATTTGAAGTTTGTTCAAGAGAAAGAACAATTGCTTTTGTGATGAAAAAGCAATTGGAATATGAGTTTGAACCTTTACCAAATTAACCTAAAAAAAAAAAAAAAAATTTTTTTTAATTTTTTTATTAATGATTCCTTAATCAACAGACATAATAAATGGTGTATCGAATTCCAAGCCTGCTTATCATTGCCAGTCTGCGTTTAAGGAAGTTGTTAACTTAAAAAATCGGGGAAGACGAGATGATGTGTCCGCCACGCCTTGATGCCACTCGCTTGACGACCAGAGAGAGATGTACCCACACGTACGGACATGTACACACATGTGCATGCATATGTCTTCTCTAGTTTATTCACAGACAGAAGGTTAACAAAGTGTTAACAAAGGTTTTTATGTCCTTGGTCATTTCCCGAGGAACTGCAAAGTATGTGGGAGTCATGTCCATCTGTTACTACATAGCCATGTGCATGTTCTGTGGCAATCCTGGGGAGACAATAGAGAGAAAAACAAACTACCTATGAAGTAGTTCCATTTAAGGGAACAAAGAAAGAGATGCCATGGAAATGTTACATTGTCTAGCTGAAATGTAAGAAGACAAAATCCTAATAGCTGCCACCTTAAACTCTAACTAAATTTACTGTAAAGTTAAATCTATTAGGTCTAGCTTTACAGCTTTGAGAGTTTTCACTCTTCTTGAAAGGGTGTCCACATGACTTTGGAGTGTTTGTGAGAGAATTCACGTCCATTCCTTCTATAGAGCATTTATCAGGACAGACACTGATGTTGGACGTCAGAAGTCCTGGCTCACAATCTCCGTTTCAGTTCATCCCAAAGGTGCTCGATGTGGTTGACGTCAGGGCTCCGTGTTTGGGCCGGTCAAGTTCTTCCACAGCAAACTCATCAAACCATGTGCGTATAGTCCTTACTTTGTGAACTGGGACACAGTATTATTGGAATAGAAAAGGGACTTCCCCAAACTGTTGCCACAAAGTTTCCAAAATGTCTTGGTATGCTGAAGCTTTAAGATGACCTTTCACTGGGGATACGGAGCGCGATTGATTGAAACATCTGAATTCAATAATTAACAGGTTTGGCCTAATACTTTTGTCTACATAGTGTATCATATATAAGGCTAAAGTGGATTATTACGTACTGTATAATAGTATAAGAGATGAAATATGAATAAACGTTCTGAAAGAAAATGAGTAAAATCTAGCATGCAAAAATTAGGCGTGTACATTAAACTCATTCAATATAATTATTGCCACATTAAGCTCAATTACCAAAGAGAAAGTACTTTGATGCTTCCACTTAATTACTTCCTTATATATTAACTGAACTAAAATTTCTTTACAGCATGACAAAAGGTTCTTGAAAATATTAAAGAAACATCTTTTAAACTTCTTTCTTTAAAATATGGCAAAGGAACAAAAATTGTAAAAAAAAAAAAAAAATGCTTTGGTTCCTTGGAGAAAAAAAGATCTGGGCAAGCATGACTCACAGAATTTCAGTCTTCATTAAACTAAAAGAAAAACTTACTTACTTTTAACCACAGTCGTAGATACTAATTTTGGTCACTGAAATTTGCTTAGTTTATCTTTGCTCTACAGATACAAGGCTTATGTAGCTAAAGAAACAACAGACGTTTGTCTCAAATTAAATCTTGTCTATATTTGTATAATTAATTAATTATTCATTAATACCAGGAGGAAACCAAACAAGCAGAGGGAAAACATGCACATGAATCGAACCTGAAGGCGACAGTGCTAACCATTAAGGCACCAGAAGTGTAATGTAGTTTGATAATAGTTTTTCCATTCAGAGTTCATCTATTTACTTGAATCTCTACTGAGCTGGAATAAATAACAGACATTCATTTGTTTGGATTCTGACCTTATCTATATTGTGGATCTACTGTACTGTATATCTGGATGTATCATTACACACATAGTCTATACAGTACAATATCTGAGAGTTAGCGGTGCTTTTATGTGTGGTGCTTTTAAGGAGAAGACATAAAATATATAGAATTTATTACCAAGCAAATTTATATTCATAAGAGTTGTATTTTAACTCTTGTATTATAAATTCACCAATACAACTGTAGGGCTGTTTTTTGTATCAGCCTTTGTCTTAACAAATATTTCAGGTGGACGTGGACTAGAACTCAATCTGTCAGGGTGTAACCAACTGTATGGCTTTTAGTACTTTCTTTACAAGGTGTACAGTGTACTCTTACAGAAATGAAAGGATCTCTAATTTGAAAGATATATCTATATAACTAAGTCAAATAAAGTCACTTGCTGTTCCTTAGTCAACTTACTAATACATTTTAGACTCAGTTTGCAATGCCGACATTTTGAATTGACCACATAATTATTTCTTTTATACTTTTTTGGTGTGTAGATTCTGTGTATTGATTATTAAAATTATAATTATACATAAGAATTAATGGGCTCCATACATAGTGATATTCATGTACACAATAATATATTGAAGACAATATTAGATCAAAATGTGCACGTTTGAGGTTGCCACCCCAAAGTCTGGGACAGTTTGGTGTCCTTTTTTGACCCTGTGTTAACTAATGTATCAATATAATAAAATAATTTAGGCACAGATTAGGAAATAGAAGTGACTGAATTTGAATTAATGTGCCCCCAAAGACTAAGCAGATTTGAAGCAAAAATAAATAAATGAATAAAATTATATCTAGAAATCATAAAAATTGGGAACCAAAGTGGGAAGGGATCAGATGTATGTATAGTAAAGTCATGAGATTTTAGAATAAGAGGAAAATGTGATTAAAGCTGGTGAGGACTTAAAGCTGGAGTGCTGCACAGTTTATACCGCCTAGATATGCTGCCCCCTGCTGGATATAGTAGAAAAAGCCATGATTGTTCACAGACCCATTTTAGGCAGTACCAGCCTAAAATGTCTTGTATGATAAAGTGTCCTTTACACAGGCCTAAAAAACCTGCTGGATATTTCAGCGTGTCAGTCACCCTTAGGTTTAAGTTACACTGTTCATTATTATAGTCTCTATCTCTCAATTTTAAGAAAGGATTTATATAATTTTTTTATATGAAAGCTAAAAAATGTGCATGTAAAAAGTTTCACCAGAGGCTTTGTATGTGAAAAAGCTTACAGCACCTGGTATTCCCAGGCGGTCTCCCATCCAAGTACTAACCAGGCCTGACCCTGCTTAGCTTCCAAGATCAGACGAGATCGGGCGTTCTCAGGGTGGTATGGCCATAAGTGAGACGAGCAGCACTACAGCCTATTTATAGTCCATCAGGTCTTTATTCCCTGATTTTGATGGACAAATGCGATAAACAATTGGTTTTTGATAAATTATATTTCATTACAATAAACTGCAAATTAATATTGATAAACAGGCCAAAGTCAAACACAAATCTAGATCTAAAAATAGAGCTGCCCTCAGGTGGCACGATAGTGAATTTTCCCAGATGGACCTGACACATGGTATATACCATGTACTCCCCTACATTATTCACTCTCTCTATATTTAACCCTTTATTTATCCAAATTAGACTATTATTAAATTAAACAGGGTCCACCATTTTATTCACCTTGTCTTTATGCTAGCACAATAAATGTCTCTAATGTTAAGAGGTCTCACAGATAAAGATCAGTTCTGCTTTGAAGAAGACAAAAGAACTACCTGTGAATATTTCACATGAAATGGTCAGGAAGTAAGAAGCTGGAGAAAGAAATACGTACAATGCCTTGCAAATGTATTCATAGCCCTTAAACTTTTCCACATTTTGTCATATTACAACTCACAAAATTATTTTATGTGATAGACCACCATAAACTGGCACATAATTTTAAAGTGGGAGGTTAATGATAAATGTTTTTCAAAACTTTGTACAAATAAAAAGCTTTGTTTTGCATTACTACATTACTATGCTTTGTTTTGCATTACTATTATTACTCCGATACCCCTAAATACAATCCAGTGGAAGCAATTGCCTTAAGAAGTCACCTCATTAGCAAATAAGAGTCCACTGTGGGTAATTTAATCTCAGTATAAATACAGCTGTTCTGTGAAGCCCTCAGTTTGTTAGAAAGCATTAGTGAACAAATAGTATCATGAAGCCCAAGGAATACAGCTGTGGAGAACTTTAAACATCTCACAAAGCACTGTTCAATCCATCATCCGAAAAAAAAAATGGAAAGAGTGTGGCACAATTGCAATCCTACCAAGACATGGCTGTCCACCTAAACTGACAGGCTGGGCAAGGGGATCTTTCAGTTGTGCATTCCAAAAATGGAAGAGTGAGCCTTTATCGAAGAGTAGCATGAAGAAAGCCTTTGTTGAAAGAAAGTCATAATTTGCATCAATTGCAGTTTGAGACAAGCCATGTGGGGGACACAGAAAGCATGTGGAAGAAGGTCTGCTCTGAACTTTTTGGCCTAAATGCAAATCACTATGTGTGGCAGAAAACTAACCCTGTGCATGGTGCAGCATCATGTTGTGGGGAAACTTTTCTTTAGCAGGGACAGGGAATCTGGTCACAGTTAATGGGATGAATAGAGCCAAATACAGGGAATCTTGGAAGAAAACCTGTGAGACTCTCCAAAAGACTATAGACTGGGGCGGAGGTTCACCTTCCAGCAGGTCAACAACATTAAACATAAAGCCAGAGCTACAATCAAATGGTTTAGGTTGAAGCATATTCATGTGTTAGAATGGCCCAATCAAAGTCCACTCACATCCAATTGAGAATCTGTGGCAAGACTTTTAAATTGTTGTTCACTGACACTCATCATCCAATCTGACTGAGCCTGAGCTATTTTGCAGAGAAGAACGAAAAAAAAAAGAAATTCATTCTCTAGCTGTAGAAAGCTGGTGGAGACAGGGGGGCTACATACAAATACATGGCACACTTTTCAGATATTTTTATGGGTAAAATAATACTACTAATAATACTACAACTACTACTAATAATAATGATAAAGAATTTTTCTTCAACTTCACAATTATGTGCCACCTTGTTTTGGTCTATTGGTCTATCACAGAAAATCCCAATAAAATACATTTAAGTTTGTGGTTGTAACGTGCTGAAATGTGGAAAAGTTTATGGGATATAAATACTTTTGCAAAGCACTGGATGTACTTACTGTACTTACTTCAAGGACAACTTGTGTAGACCTCATATATCATCAGATTTTATCTCAGCCCTACCCATTACTTTGACTTTCTGGCTCTAACAGAGACCTGGATATCTCCTCAGAACTCTGCTACACCGGCTGCCCTATCCTCTGCCTATATATTCTCTCACTCTCCACGAGAAACTGGCAGAGGTGGTGGTATGGGTCTGCTGTCTAAGAGATGGTCCTTCTCGACTATTGACCTGTCTCATCACAGTTTTTCATCATTTGAATTTCATGCAGTTAAGGTAACCTCTCCAATTAACCTCCACATCTTAGTTATCTACCATACACCTGGCTCTCTAGGAAACTTTCTGGATGAAATGGACATGCTTCTTAGTCTTTTTCCTTCCGCTAACACTCCTCTCACTGTTCTAGGAGACTTCAACCTCACCTCTGACAAATTCCAATCCTCTTTCCTTCTCCCTCTCCTTAACTCTTTCTCTTTAACTCTAAACAGTTGCCCTCCCACACACAAGGCAGGGAATTCTCTTGACCTTGTTTTTTGCCGCCCTTCCCCAGTCACAGATCTCACTACTATTCCCCTTCATAAATCTAATCATTACCTGGTATCCTTCACCATAACCCTTCCTATTCTGTGTAAAACTAGCCACCAAAATTTCCCGCAGAAACCTTCACTCTGTCTCCCCTTCCTCTATGTCTTCATGCACCCTATCATTCCTCCCAGACCCAGACTCCTTCTCCTCTCTACCACTAGAGACTGCGACTGAAACTTTCCTCTCTTCTCTCTCCTCATCCATAGAGCTCCTTTGCCCGCTGTCATCTACACCAAGGAAGACGTCTTGTCCTGCTCCTTGGCTA
The DNA here is from genome assembly GCA_013621035.1 of Clarias magur. NCBI lineage: Eukaryota > Metazoa > Chordata > Actinopteri > Siluriformes > Clariidae > Clarias > Clarias magur. The sequence continues at coordinate 1,329,139 of QNUK01000150.1, forward strand.
TCTGATGTACTGCGCAACAACAGAAGAGAATTAAGAACTGCAGAGAGAAGATGGAAGAAATCGCAGCTTGATGCCGATCTTGTCTCTTACCAGACTATTCTCTCCAAATTCCCATGTGACGTGACTTCTGCCAAAACTGCATTCTACAGAGAAAAGCTGGAAGCCTCTGCACATGATCCTGGCAAACTCCATAACATCTTCTCCTCACTACTCAACCCACCGACTCCTCCTGCCCCTTCCTCTCTGACTGCTGACGATTTTGCCACATTCTATGATGGGAAAATTGCAGCAATCCGCCAGTCCTTCATTCCAACCAAACTCCTAGAGCAGAACCTCAGGAACTTCCCTTCCCTCCCTTAGCAGAATTCTCCAACCTGTCATCTGATGAGATTCAGCAGATCATCTCGTCATCTAACCCCACTACCTGTTCTTTAGACCCAATCCCTTCCACAATGCTCCAGGCCATCTCACAAGACCTCCTTCCCTTCACCACAACCATCATCAACTATTCCATATCATCTAGTCATGTTCCTGCTGCTTTTAAGAAAGCAAGGGTTATTCCCATCCTCAAGAAACCCTGCCTGGACCCATCAGAAGTTAACAACTATCGTCCAGTATCACTTCTCTTTTATTTCCAAAATTCTTGAAAGGGCCGTTTATAACCAAATGTCTCTTTATCTCTCACAGAACAACCTAAATGATCCCAACCAATCTGGATTCAAGGTGGCACATTCCACAGAGACTGCCCTTCTGTCAGTCACTGAGAAGCTCCATGCTGCTAGATCTGCTAAACTGTCATCTGTCCTGATCCTCCTGGACCTGTCAGTTGCATTTGACACATTGTGGAACAGCGTGGCAATGGTTTGCTTCTTACCTAGAAGATAGGTCATATGAGGTGACATGGAGGGGATCTACATCTGCCCCATGTAGACTCTCTACTGATGTTCCGCAGGGCTCAGTACTTGGTCCTCTTCTGTTCTCCCTCTATACCCGGTCTCTTGGCAAGGTCATATTATCGCATGGATTTTCATACCATTGTTATGCAGATGACACTCAATTTGTTTTCTCCTTTCCTCCCTCTGACACTCGGGTTTCCACGCGGATCTCAGCATGTCTGGCAGACATCTCATCCTGGATGGCATCTCATCAGCTGAAAATCAATCTGAGTAAAACCGAACTGTTGTTCATTCCTGGTGACTCATCCCTAGGTCCAGATCTTGTGATATCCCTGGACAACAATCAAATCAGTCCTTCAGCCACTGCCCGCAATCTTGGGGTAAGCATGGACAATCATCTGTCATTTTCCCCACACAGCGCTAACCTTACTCGCTCTTGTAGATTTCTTCTTTACAATATCAGAAGAATCCGCCCATTTCTTTCTTCACAGGCTACTCAAGTTATTTCAAGACTGGACTACTGCAACTCACTCCTGGCTGGCCTGCCTCTGTCCACAACTCGTCCTCTGCAACTGATCCAGAATGCAGCAGCACGTCTCGTTTTCAACCTTCCCAAGTTCTCCCACACCACCCCACTTCTCCGCTCCTTGCACTGGCTTCCTGTAGCTGCCCGCATCAAATTCAAAACACTGATGCTTGCGTACAAAGCTAAAAATGGCCCAACACCCACTTACCTCTCTGCTCTAATCACACCACGCACTGCACCGCGTTCCCTCAGGTCCTCCAGCACTGCTCGCCTCGTCCCACCATCTCTCAGGGATCGAGGGCAGCATTCATCCAGACTCTTATCTGTTCTGGCACCTAGGTGGTGGAACGAACTTCCTCTAGATGTTCGTACAGCAGAGACTTTGACTATCTTTAAACGGCGACTCGAAACTTATCTATTTCTCCAGTACTTACAGGACTAACCCCCCCCCCCTTCCCCTCGCACTTAGTTATTGACTTAGTTAACCCAGTGTAAGTATCTATCCAGTAATGTAAACTTTAAAGCACTTTTTGTAAGTCACTCTGGATAAGAGCGTCTGCCAAATGCCTAAATTGCCAGAAGGAAGTCTGAGAAGCCATGTGAGAGCGTTTGGCAATTTTTTTTTTTTTTATGTGATGAGACTAAAGTGGAACCATTTCGTTTGAAGTCAGAGCTTAAGGTTGGGTTGATTTTCATCAGGAAGGAGAGAAAAGCCTTGTTACCCTCGCAGAGACAGAACAAATGGAGCCAACCTTTTCCATTTAACCAGATTTCTGATTAGGGTGAAAATGTGTGTCCAATCGTAGGGCAACATCTACAAGGAAATGGCTTGAAAAAGAAAGTTATTTCTTTTGTAATTGCCATGTCAAACCGGTTTCCCTAAATCTGTCGGCCCAAAAACTGAAAATCCTGTGGCAAGACTTGAAAATTGCTGTCAATCAACATTCCGCATCGAACATTTTCTCTAAGTTGGAAAAAACTTGCGTCAATGAAAAGAAGAGAATGCCAAAATAAAAATATGTGAAGGTATTAATAGACTTTTTTGATGTGAAGCAACCCTGAAAAAAACTGTAAAGATCAATCGCAGCAAATAAACCTGAGCCTCATTTTTGACTGACAGCAGCGCTAACTAATTCAGGCCGTCCAATTGGCTAAATGTCTTGTTAATCTCCATTTTTAAGCCTTTTAACATTTCTAGCATACACTGCCTCTACAGACAGCCACGCATACCCTTCTTGATTAACCTTCCAACAGACGTTATAATCATCATAAACATCAATTGCCAAGTCTGCATCCTGAAGCTGCACTGCCTTCTGGAAATTGTTGGCTCTCTCTAGTAACGATTTGTCCCTGAGGAGCACACATCCCCACAATTTTTTAAGAAGTACATATGCGGTGTGATGGTTTGCAGATTTTGGTAACATTTGGTATTTTGGTCCATCCATGTGCCACCTGGAGATAGATCCTCCCCACCCTGGAATAATATATCCATCGAGCCCGAACCCTGTAGGTGCAGTGTGACAGTCCTAACCACTAAGCCACCGTGCAACCTTGTAACGTCAAACGTTGCTAGACAATAATGAGGCAGAAAAGCTAACAATGAAACCTAACTATTATCTCTAATTTCCGCAATTAGTTTCAGTGCTTTCTCCTATTAAACTAGCTAGCAATACCAATTTTCTCTTGTGACATTAGAAAGGCACGTACAGTAGCAGCTCCCTATACTGTAGGTAAACACAGCACCAATGAACAAATAGTCAAAAAGCAATCATGAATATTGCAGTCTGAACATATTTATTGTGGTTACCGGTCAATGTCTGAGAAACTAGGCGTTGGCTAGTTATTTAATCTTAACCTCTGAATCATAATTCTACTTTAAGGTCAAGTTTCACATAGTTTTATTCATCTCTTGTACAAACAATAGATTACACGGTAGGCACTCCCCTTTGTTTTTCCCAGCAGCTACAGACATACACACGTGGACAAAATTGTTGGTTCCCTTCGGTCAATGAAAGAAAAATTCACAATGGTCACATAAATAACTTTAATCTGACAAAAGTAATAATTTTTAAAAATTCTATGAAATGTTAACCAATGAAAGTCAGACATTGCTTTTCAACCATGCTTCAACAGAATTATTTTAAAAAATAAACTCATGGAACAGGCCTGGACAAAAATGATGGTACCCCTAGAAAATACTGAAAATAATGTGACCAAAGGGACATGTTAATTCAAGGTGTGTCCACTAATTAGCATCACAGGTGTCTACAATCTTGTAATCAGTCAGTGGGCCTATATATAGGGCTCCAGGTAGTCACTGTGTTGTTTGGTGACATGGTATGTACCACACTCAACATGGACCAGAGGAAGCGAAGGAAAGAGTTGTCTCAGGAGATTCAAAAGAAAATTAGAGACAAGCATGTTAAAGGTAAAGGCTACAAGACCATTTCCAAGCCGCTAGATGTTCCTGTGACTACAGTTGCACATATTCAGAAATTTAACATCCAAGGGACGTTATCCAACCTCCCTGGATGTGGTCGCAGGAGGAAAATTGATAGATAATCCAAATGGTAACAAAAGAGCCCAGAAAGACTTCCAAAGAGATCCAAGGTGAACTTCATGCTCAAGGAACATCAGTGTCAGATCGCACCATCCGTCAGTTGTTTGAGGCAAAGTGGACTACATGGGAGACGACCAAGGAGGACACCATTGTTGAAAACAAATCAGAAAAAAGCCAGACTTGAATATGCCAAACTACATGTTGACAAGCCACAAAGCTTCTGGGAGAATGTCCTATGGACAGATGAGACAAAAATTGAACTTTTTGCCAAGGCACATCAGCTCTATGTTCACAGACGGAAAAATGAAGCATATCAAGAAAAGAACACTGTCCCTACTGTGAAACATGGAGGAGGCTCTGTTATGTTCTGGGGCTGCTTTGCTGCATCTGGCACAGGGTGTCTTGAATCTGTGCAGGGTACAATGAAAACTCAAGACTATCAAGGGATTCTAGAGAGAAATGTGCTGGCCAGTGTCAGAAAGCTGGGTCTCAGTCGCAGGTCATGGGTCTTGCAACAGGACAATGACCCAAAACACACAGCTAAAAACACCCAAGAATGGCTAAGAGGAAAACATTGGACTATTCTAAAGTGGCCTTCTATGAGCCCTGACCTCAATCCTATTGAGCATCTTTGGAAGGAGCTGAAACATGCTGTCTGGAAAAGGCACCCTTCAAACCGGAAACAACTGGAGCAGCTTGCTCATGAGGAGTGGGCCAAAATACCTGCAGAGAGGTGCAGAAGTCTCATCGTTTGATTGCAGTGATTGCCTCAAAAGGTTGTGCAATAAACTATTAAGTTAGGGGTACCATCATTTTTGTCCAGGCCTGTTCCATGAGTTTATTTTTTTTAATAATTCCGTTGAAGCATGGTTGAAAAGCAATGTCTGACTTTCATTGGTTAACATTCATAGAATTCTTATTTATTATTACTTTTGTCAGATTAAAGTTATTTCTGTGACCATTGTGAGTTTTTCTTTCATTGACCGAAGGGTACCAACAATGTGTGTATCTCCCTTCTCAGATGTCGGGTTTGACAGTTCCTTGTCATTTCTAAAATAGTCCATACTTCCTTTTTAGAAAGCTTGTTACTTATAATTCTGCAATACTGCAATAACCTAAACGCATTGCTATGACTTACAGCATAAACCCTGTGAATTTTTGTTGGTGTTTTTGCAAGAACACTAAAAGGATTTTTTTTTTCATCTTTAACATAATGTAACATAATATAATATCACAAACTATGCAAACATAATTGAATAACAATAAAGAAATAAAGATGTAATCGTGGTGTATGTAACGTATGCAGACTGGTATTTACTTGATATGTAAAGTTCATTTTGGACAGTAGGTTTTGTGTATATGGTTCTCAGTTTCTGCAGTGTTATTAAACCATATAGCAATATACTTAATGTAAAGGCGGAGATTTATACTCGAGTAACAACAACAGCAACGTCAGCAACAACAAAAATAAGGATGAACAGTGGTGGATTTAGAGATGGGTGACATGGGCAGTTGCCCAGGGTGGCATCCTGCCATAAGTGGCACTGAGCCTGTGGGAAAAAAGAAAATAAAAATACACATTGATGATTGGAACATTTGTGTGGCCTGTTTTGTATCATTCATTTGCATGTCACAATTTCACTCAAATTCAAAGTCACTATGTGGGTTAAGGTGGTGCCCTGATTTTAGTTGGGTAGGAAGGTCTCTCACTCGGAAGTATGAGATGGTGAGGGAGCAGGCCATCGCCTCAGGACTCTCCACTAGAGGTCCAACTCGAAGGCGAGCAAGAAAAAAGCACATATTTAACTTTGTAAAGCAATGCAATTCATAAAATCACTCTCACTGCAAAACGCCCCCTAATAGACCACAGTATACATTTAAATGACTTCTGTAAAATATAGTTTGTCATAGTTTTGAAGGCAATTCTTCTGTTTGTTTTTTTTGCGCAGGGGGCCATACACACTTGCAAAACCACTGATGAGTATGTTTATATTAAACAAATTTAATACAATTATAAATATTACAAATCTAATTCATTTTAATTAAATTGTCGTAATATTAATATGTAAAAAAAAAAAAAAGTGAATATACTCAAAATAGCTAAAAACTATTATGAATACCAAGAACCAAATAAATATTGTTTGAACAACCTTTTTCCTAAGAGTATGTCAGTTATTTTATTTAAATATAAAGCCTAAAGTATATCTTTATGGTTTTATATGTTTCAGTCAGGCCTCTTATTCCCAGGGAAAGGCAATTATAATGCTTCAGAATACAAAGACATCTTGGACAATGCTATGCTTAGAAATTTTGTGGAAACAGTTTGGGGAAGGCCCTTTTCTATTCCAACCCGACTGAGCCCCAGTGCACAAAGCAAGGACTATAAAAACATGGTTTGATGAGTTTGCTGTGGAGGAACTTGACTTGGCCTGAACACAGAGTTCTGACCTCAACCCTGAGGTCTTCTCTAGGCCTTCTCGTCCACCATCAGTGCCTGACCTCATCAATGCTCTACAGAATGAATGGACACTACAAAATCTTTTGGACAGCCTTCCAAGAAGAGAGAATTATGGTATAGCTGCAAAAGAGGGACCAAGTCCATATGAAAAAAAAATTCTCTAATTGGATACAATGTTATCGCCGTTTGGCCACATACTTTTATCCACATAATGTATCTTGCCATTGGCTGATACTATGAATGACCCTGCATGAGGGCAAATCAGTTTTCTAATAATTGATACTGTAGTACAAATTCCACATTTACATATTGACTTGCTGTCTGGTCTCAGATAAGTCAAGAAGCTGACAAGATGGATAAGCTTTTAGACTTCTGACTTTTTATATTAGTCCAAGCCTTTAATGCAGTAAGTCTTGATTAATTATTCCTTAATTTAAGATTTAAAAAATGTGAATGTTAAACCTCTGATTGATGCTTTTGTCTTTAAGGTTCTAATGAGTTTATTTGTATCTTAAAATCTTACTGTTCACATTTAACATAATATGCAGGAGTGATCTCTTTCCCCTAATTTCTTCATTTCAGAAATAGGCATTTGTGCATTACATACAGTATATTACTTCTATAATGTACTGTGCAAGTGCCATCCACTATTTCTTCATATTTTACATAAACAGCCAGACTTTATTGTATTTTTAATGTAGTCCTAAGGAATAGTTCTCCAGGCTAGTGATGGGAAGTTTGAATTATTTTAGTGACTCGGTTCTTTGAATCTCATTCATCAAAATTATCTAATCTTTTTTTTTTTTTTAGTCATGTAGTTCATTACGTTCTTTTGATCAGAAATAAAATGAAATGTTACATTTTTGGCACAAATTTTGGCTATAGTTCCAGTAATGGAAATATTACAATGCAGTTAAGGACATATTATAAACAGAATGAGCAGCTCACCGTCAGCGAAATAGATAAGCCACAAGAAATTGCTGTCATGTGTCACGTCCTTCCCACGACCTGTTTGTTTGTTTATTTTCCCCACGCTGTCACATCCCCATGCGCTCATGTTTTCCCCAGCCGTCATGTATCCGTTCCCATGCCCCCGTTTCTTCCCCGTCTACTCATCTGTTTCTCATCCTCCACTGATTACTCCAGTGACAAGCACTTTGCTGCGCGCTGCTTAAATCGCTGGATTATTGATTGAAGACTGCCTTCAACACCCCAACGGGTTACTACGAGTACCTAGTAGTTCCATTTGGTCTGACTAACGCACCAGCAGTCTTCCAGACCTTAATCAACAACGTCCTCATGGATTTTCTAAACTCATTTGTCTTCGTCTATCTGAATGATATCTTGATATTTTCCTGGGATCTGGAAGAACATTAATGTCACATGCGTCAGGTGCTGCAAAGACTCTTGGAGAACAACTTGTTCATCAAAGCTGAAAAAATGCAAGTTTCACACTATGTCCACCATGTTTCTTGTCTTCGTCATAGGCCCCTCAGGCATCCAAATGGAGCCTGCCAAACTTCAAGCAGTTACAGACTGGCCCACGCCCAACTCCCAGCATGAACTCCAGAAATTCCTGGGATTCGCGAACTTTTACCGCTGCTATATTCGCAGCTACAGGCATCACACCAGATCCTATCCATCCCTGCTCCTTTTTTTCACACCGCTTAACGCCTGCTGAGGCAAACTATGCCATCGGTGACCAAGAGCTCCTAGCCATCAAGTTGGCCCTGGAGGAATGGAGACATTGGTTGGAGTGATCGGAGGTTCTGTTCCTGGTTTGGACTGACCACAAGAACCTTGAGTACCTGCAAGGCACCAAGAGGTTCAACTCCTGCCAAGCACGGGGTTCGCTGTTCTTCGCCAGGTTTAACTTTACCCTTTCCTATCGCCCTGGGTCAATTCCAAACCAGATGCCCTCTCCAGACAGTTCTCATCCACCCAAGACTCCATCATGTGACACTATCCTGCCTTCTCCCTGCTTACTTGCAGCTGCCAAATTAGACATAGAAACCAAAGTCAAGCAGGCCCTGTCCCACGAACCAGGGCCCAGTAACATACCCCCAAACCACCTCTTTGTTCCCCTTACCCTACGATCTCAGGATCTGCAATGGGGGCACAGCTCTAAGCTCTCCTGCCACCCTGGTGCTGCCTGAACCCTGTCTCAAGTCCAACGTTTTTGGTGGTCCACATTGAAGGAAGATGTGTCCAGATTTATGGCAGCATGCGATGTCTGTAAGGTGCAAGCACACCAATGCCTCCCCTGCAGGCCTCCTTAGACCCTTACCGATTCCGTCCCGTCCATGGTCCGACATTTCACTGGATTTTGTTACAGGATTACCCACCTCAGATGGCCACACGTGGATCATGACGATAGTTGACCGGTTCTTCAAGACAGCCCACTTCATCCCCCTGCCAAAGCTTTGATCCGCAAAGGAGACAGCGGAACTCCTGATTCTCCATGTTTTCAAACTCCATGGACTCCAAGGACAATGTCTCTGAATGTGGCCCACAGTTCACCTCGCAGTCCTGAAAAGCCTTCTGTAAGCTCATCAGAGCCACCCTTAGTCCATCTTCAGGATTTCACCCACAATCCAATGGGCAGACAGAGAGGAAGAACCAGGTCCTTGAGGTCGCCCTGAGGTGCATGACCTCCCGAGATGTCACCTCGTGGAGCAGATTCCTGCCCTGGGTTGAATACACCCACAACTCCCTAAAGTCGTCTTCTACCGGGTTGTCTTCCTTTAAGTGCTGCCTGGGTTATCAACCACCCTTGTTCCCTTCTCAGGAGGAAGAGGTCAGCGTTCCTTTTGACCAAGCCTTCATCCGCCATTGCAGGAGGACCTGGTCTCGAGCCAGTAAAACGCTACTACAACTAGGCAGAGCCTATAAGAAGCAAGCAGACCATAGGTGCTCTCAGGCCGCCAAATAAAGGATAGGGCAGAAAGTCATGCTGTCCACCAGAGACCTCCCTCTAAAGACCCTCTCCTGCAAGCTTTCCCCTCGTTACGTCGGCCCCTTCACTATTACCAAAATTATCAACCCCTGTGCTGTCAAGCTCTTGCTCCCATCAACCATGCGACGAATCAACCCGACCTTCCTTGTGTCCCAATTATGCCGTCTCATTCAAGCCCTCCGGCATTTGACTGTGCTTTTGCTTTCCGACCACGCTTCCATTTGACGTTTTATTTATTGATCTGCACTTGTCTCCACCTCGTTCTGCTCCGCTCTGTGACAGTTGCTGTTTATTGATATGAGACATTTATGGAAAAGAAAGCTTCTCTCATGGGCTTGAGGATGTTTCCTAATGGTGAGGCTTCACCTCTTAGATTATCTTCTCAGCACAAACGTGTGTTAAGCAGCTGCAATCTTTGTAAGCATTTATGTTATTGTAATAAAACTGGGGGAATTCTCTTACCTACTTTCGGCACTATAGTATAGTACAATTTAGTATAAAGTGCAATAATCAAATTTAATCCCACATCACTCGTGATCTAGTGATGTTTATTTAAGGCTGTTTAATTTTCGGGGGTTTTTTTTCAGGTGACTGGCTTAGGTCATTTATTTTAAATAAAATTATTAGCACAGCTAATTACCTGTGTTGAAATCTGTTCGTAATCACAGGGTGTGGGTTTACAGCATATTGACTAATAGCGGTGCACTGATTGCAGTGTATGCTTGTCTGGGGAATTTAAGTAGCACTTAAAACTTAACTTCTGTTTTGACCCTAAACTCCTTCCTTTTATTCTTCCTAGCAAGAATAAAAATGAAAACCACGATACGCATGTGTACTCTACTTTTATAGGTACTTAATTTTAAGTTAGTTTAATTGTAGCATGGTTGTTAGTGCCAGACCCAGAAACTGAGTCTGAGATACAGTTTACACAGAATCAGAAAGTGGTTTATTGCCAAGTATGTTTGTACATACAAGACAGAAGCCTCCAGAGACAACACACAACAACTGTTAACAACAAAGGAAGTAGGATGTGGGGTTTTAACAAATATGTCAAGTAAATATCAGTAGTATTGAACAATATTACACCCAATGGACACTTGTATTGCACATAAAACAAAATGGTGACAAAACTGAACAAGAAGGAGAAGCGGGCCAGTTTATAAAGGATCAATTAAATTTCAGCTGGTCTCTGGGAGTCTGAATATCTCTAAAGAGGAGGTGGAGGCATTCCTCAAGGAGACACATAGTGACCCAAACAACCATCTTCTTGAAAACTCAGAAATTGGCATGGCAGAGAGCCCACCATCAAACTCAATACCAATTAACCAACCTGGAAGAAAATCCAGGAAGTGGTTAAAAGGGCATGAGCAGCTTCAGCAGTATAATCTACAAGGTGTATAAGAAGTGCCCACAGCTTCTCCGGTGGTTGTGAAAGCTGCTCCAGAGGATCTGGAAGAAAGGCACCATTCCATCGAGCTGGCAGAAGGCAGAAGGATACTTTGTCCCCAAAGAGGAAGCCTCAGTAAGCACAAACCAGTTGAATGCACAGTTTTCTCAGTGTGGGCAAAGAGGATGTCCACCTACTTGATTGAGAATGGATATGTCAACACCTCAATTCAAAAGGGAGGAATCCCAGGATTTGCAGGTTGTCTGGAACATACAGGAGACCTAAGCTAGATGATGTATGAGGCCAGGACGAAAAAAGGCGATCTGACAGTTTCTGGTTGGACTTGGCTAACCCCCATGATCTAATCAGAATAGTGCTGCAGTACTGTGGAACCTTGGATTGTGAGTAACAGTTTGCGAGTGTTCCACAAGACGAGCATAGATTGTTAATAAATTTTGACTTGAAAAACATGCAAGTCTTGGTTCATGAGTGCCGAGTATCATGTATCACGCATGAGCTTCTTGTTTTGACACCGACCGTGACGTTATTACAACTGAGCCAATGATTTTTCTCTCTCTTGCGCTGCGGAATTGTGGGTAATCGTCTCCCCTGCTGGGTCTTGGTGCTCATCTCTTACTGGTATAATCAAAATCTCCCTCTCTGTTTCAGCTTGTCTCCTATGTGTGTGTGCGTATAATTTGACACCGACACACACCGACACATGCACACACACACTCTCACCTTTATACCCCCTCCCCGGCTTCACAGACACACACACTGCTCTACACAGAAACTCTGCTCTGTCGCGATTCTTTTCAAAGGTAAAGTGCTGGTTCATTTGTCTTTTGTTTTTTTTTTTACTTTACAGCAGTGATTCCATTAGTGCTCACACGAGTGTCATTAGAGAGATTTCTTTTTTTCCCCCTTAAAACAGTGTTTCCATTGTGTGTGTGTTGTGAAACTTAAAAAGCAAGGTGGGGGAGGGAGGAGGAGTTTTACTGTATAAGACGAGGCGAGGGAAGAGGCTTATTCCACACACACACAGGCTTATTGCCTGCGCGCACAAACAGAAACACTTATCTGTCAGGATTTTTTTTAAAGGTAAAGTGCAGGCTAATTTGTTTTATTTTTACTTTATATATTGTATTAATTATTTTGATGTATTTCTTTTTTGGGGCTGTGGAACGAATAATTTGAGTTTTTATTATTTATAATGGGAAAATTCTATTTGGTTTACGAATGTTTTGGAATACGAGCCTGCATCTGAAACGCATTATGTTCGTAATCCAAGGTTCCACTGTACTATATATCCCAGACCACATCAAGGTAATGATCAGCAGCTACCTGAATGTGATCAAGCTCTGGTTCAAAGCGAAGAACTACATCACACAGTGGCAGCACCTTGAAAGAGAAATTGTCACAGGATGTACAATCTCCCCCATCCTGTTTGTCATGGGCAAGAACCTCATCATCAAAGCTGGAGGAATGAAAACCAGAGGCCCAATGACGGAATCAGGGACCCAGCAACCAGCTATCAGGGGTCACATGGATGACCTTACAATGACAACATCCTATGTGAGGCGAGGTGGGTTCTAACAAAGCTGGAGGAGACAGCAAAATGATGTAGAATAACTTTTAAGCCAAGAAAATCAAGGAGACTGATCAATAGGAAATGTAACATCTCCTTTAAGTAAAATCTGGTCATACAAGGAGAGATGGTCACTTCTATCAAGGATAATCCCATCACGTATCCTGGGGAAATGGTATGATGACTCATTAAGAGACCATAACATCCAAAGTACTGAAAAGCAAGCAGAGGGCTGGCTTAGAAATATTGATATCAGGACTTCCAAGGATGTTTAAAGCATGGCTTTATCACCATGGTCTGCTCCTCAGACTGATGTGGCTTATGACTGTGTATGAGGTTCCACTTACAGTAGGGGAAGGAGTGGAATGCAAGATCAGCTCACACCTTAGAATGTGGTTGGGAATCCCTCCAGGCTTCACATCAGACATGATGTACATCATATCGGGGCAATTACTAGGAGAACTACCCCTTTTTTCCCCTGGTTGAGGAGTTGCAAGTAGCAAAGTGCAGGATGGCTCTGGCTCTTAGGGACTCAAGAGACAAGATCAGAGAAGCTGGAATAAAAACCAGGTCAGGATGGAAGAGGGAGGCCTCAGCAACTCTGGCCCTGGCAAAAGGGAACCTGGAGCTCAAAATCATCATTGGAGCACCATGCACAGGAAGGCACAGCCTTGGATTGACCCACTCCCATAGGTGGGGAAAGCCAAACCTGTGTAGAGAAGAAGCATGATCCAGGCAGAAATAAGGGACCTAGAGGAAGAGCAGCGGAAAGCAAAGGTTGTGGCGCTAGGATCCCAGGGGGCCTGGACAAGGTGGGAACTCCCCAAGAAAAAGGTGACATGGGCTGACCTATAGAGGCTTCAGTCATACCGGATCTCCTTCTTGTTCAGGGCCATCTATGACACCCTTCCAACCCGTGTGAACCTGCAGAGATGGGGGTGAGAACCAGGAAATGTCAACATAAGAGCAAGCCACCATGTGCAATAGCATTCATCAAGGAAAAAACCCAAGTCTTTTGCAGTCTGCTAAAGCATGGGAGCTAAGGGTAGACCTGAAGAGAAAGCTCCTGTTCCCAGATGTTACCCATATTACCTTAAGACCTGACAGTCCTCTTCTCCATGGAAGGAAAGAAAGTGTCATGGGAAGAAGGGTGGGAGGAGGCGTTTGAAAGGAAGACTGAACTCTGTAAAGATTTGGTGAGGAATTGCAAGGACAAAGGTTGGCAGATGTGGTTGTACCCAGTCAGGGTGGTATGCAGGAGCTTTTCAGCCCAATCAGCATGGAAGCATTGGATTGAGAGGAATTGAGAGAAAGAAGGCAGTGTGAAGGCTGGGAGAGGCTGCAGAGAGAGCCTCCTGTTGGATTTGGAACAAGAGGGAGGAGTTGACCTGGCCTCCACTACTGACCCACCAACAAGAGCTGGTAACCATCTGATGACACAACCTCCTGGCTAAAGACTACAGTCATTGCAAGATGACTGAAGGAGAAGCATCCAAGCATGCTATTACAAAAATGTTCTGCCCTGGAGCAGTAATTCTGCCACACCACCACTGATTATTATCCTGTAACAGCACACTCAAAAAAAAAAAAAAAAAAAACATTCTTTACATATCAGTTAAGGACATCTGTGATGTTAATTAGAACAATGAGTGTCATTTTTTAAAAATAAGCATGTTTTAAACCATATTATAAAGTTCTTATTCCAGACAAAGACATGATTGTCACATGATGTAGTCTGAACATTTCAAAGAAGGAAGCAGACATAGGAGGAAATACATGTACAGTATATGATGAAAGACAGCGTAAGCCTTGTTATGAAAGCAATCGAAAAAATCTTTGTACTCGCTGTACAATTTAAATGCATCAAGAGCAAAATAAATGGGGGGGCATTTCATTTGTGTCAAACTATTTTCTTGCTTTAAAGAAAGAAAAATATATATTTTATAAAATGGATATATTTATTCATATTTTTCATGAATTTGACTAATGTAGGTACATTTAAGTAAACATTATTTTGTTCTTGCTTGCATATTATATTAATTTAAATAATGTAAAAAATGAAATTAATTAAATAGGCATTTAAAAAATATTATTTGAAGGATCTAATTGCTAAAGCTGTACAAAAAAAGCTTAAATAGCATGTACAATACTTTCTCATTTCATAAGGTATCACGGTAAGGGTACAAAGGGATTTTCAAAACATTAGCTATACCCTGGAGCACTACCATCATCGACACTTGAGAAAATCGTGCACAAGAACACCAAGACTTTCCTCTATAACTGACAAAAGAACAAGGAGGTTATATATTATATATATTAGGGAGGTTGCCAAGAACAGCAATAAATGTGCTACATATAAATCTGACAAATACATGTCATTCTGTACATGCGACAACAATCCAACTTGTAGTCTATTCAGAAGTCTATTCTCAACCTTTTTTTTATTCCAAATCAGGTAATTATGTTAGTTGATGTTGGAAATTATAGTCAATATGTTATGGTCTAAGAAGACCAAGGTAAACTTTGGCACAAAAGCAGGATCACTTATTACCTAAAGAACGCCAAACACAGTGAAGCATGATGGTGGCAGCATTGTGTGTTGCTTCTTGTCAGTTGAGATTGGAAATATAGTCCAGATAGAGGGATTCATGGATAGCATAATAGTATTAATTAAGGACTGGGCAGATTAGTGAAAGCAGGTTGTTATAGTTTATTTTTTTCTTTTCCATTTTTCTCCAAAAATGTTTGTGTGGTTTGACTTGATTTCTTTAGTTGCAATATTACATTAAAGATGTAAAAACATTTTTTTTTTTCCTTTGGGCTTTTTCCTTTTCTCGGGGTTGCCACATCAGATCATTTGATCTGCAAGTTATTGGCACATGTTTTATGCTAGATGTCTTTCCTGCTGCAACCCACCCATTTCTCTACACTTGGGATTGGCATTAAGGATGCCCAGCATGATGATATGGGCATTAGGTTAAGAGCCTTGCCCAACAGTGGTGACCCAAACCCCAAACCGCAGTCCTGCTGATTGACAACCCCAAAAAAATGGACATGATTTATCTTGGTTTCTTTTTAAATCACAGAAACATCCATTATTAGCAAGGAAATGTGTAGAACTCCTTTATATATACACAGTACTAAGGGCTTAATCTTTCTGCATTATATAATATTATTGCTATTTTATTAATTTATTTATTCTTTCATTCATTTATTTATTTAACACAATTATTTTTGTCCACATGGAGCAGGTGAGTATTCACTTTAGAAAATCTGATTTACAGTAAAAAAAATAAATAAAAAAAGTCACGCAAAGCTTTAAACACATGTAGTACAGTAAATGGCATGAGGTCCTAGAAGTAAATGCACTGTATTTCCTGGTAATGAGTCACACACCAAACCTACAAAACACTACTGACCTCTTTACTGTAACTGCTTCTTTTATCATGTGGAACAGATCAAAGAAATATTGCACAATAAAACAGTGTTTATGGGAAAAACCCATTTGGTTTGATGGTCATTACTTGAGGAGATTAAAGGAGATTATCAATCAGGGGACATGTACAAAATGATTTCGATAATGTTATCTATACCTTAGTGCACTGTGAAGGCCATCCTTAACACTTGGAGAAAATGGCGCACAAGAACACCAAGACTTTTCTTTAAAATTGATGAAAGGACAAGATTAAATATGCTGCAGACATATCTAACAAATCCAGATCATTCTGTGAATACAACACCTTGTCTCTTGTGGTCTTTTACGTGTGTGAGCTGTGGAGCAGGGTGTCTAGACAGAAACCCATACTTAAGCTCATTTTTCAAATTACTTCACACCATGTAGCAAAGATGTGCATGGGTAGAACGTCTTACACATGATTGTAAAAAGTAAACTTTGGCACAGAAACAAGTTTGTTTATTACCCAATGAACAAAATTGCACAGTGAGGCATAGTGGTCGCAGCATTTTGTGCTGCTTCTCGTCAGCTGGGATTGGAAATCTACAGTAGTCAAAGTAGAGGGAATCATGGATAGGAAAGGAATATTAATTAAGGCATGTGCAGAGTCCAAGCGATTTATTATAGTTTTTTTTTCCTGATGATGTTGGTTCCACTTGATTTCTTTGTTGCTATATCACATCACACTTTTACCTTTTCTCTGGGTTGCCACATCAGATCATTTGATTTGCAAGTTATTATGCTGGATGTCAATGCTGCAACCCACCCATTTCTCCGCACTTAGGATTGGGAAGCTCTCCACTGGTTGGGTATGATATATGAACATAGGGTTAAAAGTCTTACCCAAGCGCCCAACAGCAGAAACCCACCAGTGGTGGAGTTCAAATCCCAGAACCTCCAATTAATTCCCCAAAAAAGAGTCGAGCAGTTGAGTATTTACACTTTAGAAATAGTGATTTAAGTCCACATGCAATACATGTAATAGGCCCAATGCACTTGCATAACTCACTCTGGATAGGAGCATTTGTCAAATGGCAAAATGTAAATGGGATCCTAAAAGTACTGTACAGTAAATACATTGCATTTCCTGCTAAACGGTTAGTCACATTCTAATCATTTCCACACCTACCGTATAAAATACTATTGAACTCTAACTTCTGTTTTTACAATGAGGAAAGGATGAAATAAATATTGCACAATTTAACAACAACACTGTTTCTAGTTTAAGAAATCTTTTTCCAGAAGATTAAATATGTTTGCACATACTGTAAGAGGAAGGAGGAACTACCCCAGAAGGAAGTACAGTAATAAGAAATGTCACAGCCTACCAGTGTGATGGATATGCGTCTGCTGCATGTATAAATGCCCCCTGTGCTTTCATCATCTGAGGAGCAAAGAAGCAAAACACAGGTGAGTTGGTGCTTGTGCATCTTTTGAATTTTTATCATTATTATACAATTTTTTCCCCCATTTATAAATCCATTTATTTTAAATAGACAAGCAATAATAAGAAGAAAAAGATAAACAAGTTTAGTGCAACTGAATTGAAAAGCTAAAATTTGATTTAAAAATGTATTCTTGAATATTAATAATAATTTTATATTTGTATATTTTTATGGTAAAATGAAATGTCAGCCTAAGTGAAAATATTTTTATAATGTGCATAAATTATTTATAAGACTTTGTTTTAAACCTAATATCTTAAAATTATTTTAATTATGAAAAATTTAGCAACATTATTAATGAGGAATAATCTAGTATGAATAAAATAATAACAAATACATTTTAATAGTTAATATATGAAATATATTAATATTTGTGCAAATGATGAAAAAATTAAAACATGACACTTTTTCTCAAAGCTGTCTGAAGAACGAAATCAATTTTCTCCCAAAATCATATTTGTACGGATTTAAATATTCAGGATGATATTGTTAGTCAGTAGTTCGTTAGTTACTTTTCCTCCACCCTTTAAATCTATCCTTCGTATCTTTTTGGACAACTTAAATCTCAGTTTCCTTTCCAAGTGTTCACACTGTCACACTGCATCCATACGGTACGTGTACAGGTCACATGTTTCAGATGAGATGGCTGTAGAAACCGTTAAATTCTATTCTCTCAGTAGGTGTACTAATGCAATTTTGTATCAAAAAGTAAATGCATGACACCTCTTCTGAAGAGTAACAAATACCCTCTATGTTCTGAGTTACTATTTAGATAAAGTTTTTGACATCACAGAATTTTGAAGATACTCAGGTAGATATTCAATTCAGAAAATCTTTCAGATTGTGATAAACAGATGTGTCTGTTTAAAAACGTATTTGTCCACTAAATAATAACTGTAATTTTGCGTTAATATTTCTAACTGTAATGAAATGGTTCCTATTGCAGGGTTTAAATTGTGTTCAGAAGTTCTAAGTTCTAAGAAGATTTAAGGCATAATGAGAAACACGCACACTCTGCATGAACACATGCCTTAAGGGTCATCATAGCATTTTTGACTTTTGTTATGAAATGATACTTACAGTATTATAATTTTCCTCTGGGCAGATAAGGAGAAGACAAAATTCATGAGATTGCTCTGAAGCGATTCAGATATGAATCTCTTACCGTCTGTAGTCACACTGGGACTGTGCTGCCTGCTCAGCTCTCTGTCTGTATCAGGTGAGTTAAAACAGGAGCAGGAAACATTTCAGAAACATTCAGAAGATGATCATTGATCTTAAGATCCCTAAGATGATATTGAGCTTCCAAAGTTGAAGCTTTTTTTTTTTCCAGAATGTGATTATGTTTCAGCAAAACAATATGGAAATGTTTTATTTACCGTTTAAACTTGTCTAGACTTCTGCAAGGACCCCTTTTGTAATTGAGCATACTTTCAAGCCACCTCCCACTCTGATACACACAAACATCTTTTGCTTCTAAAGTCCACTTGAATTGATTTCATTATAATGCATTCAAGCTGCAACATTGTAAAAGTGTATGTTCTATTTTATATATATATATATATATATATATATATATATATATATATAGATATCATACACTTTTACAAGTGTAGGACACACCTTCTCATTCAAAAAGGTTGATTTGTATTTATATATATATATATGGACACACCTTCTCATTCAAAGAGGTTGATTTGTATTATGGCAAGAAAAAAGCAGCTATGTAAGTAAAGAAAAAGAAAAAGTGAGTGGCCATCATTACTTGAAATGAAGATCAGTCAGGCCGAAAAAATGGGAAAACTTTGAAAGTGTCCCTAAGTGCAGTCACAAAAACCATCAAGCGCTACAAAGAAACTGGCTGACATGCGAACCGCCCCAGTAAAGGAAGACCGAGAGTCGCCTCTGCTGCGGAGGAGAAGTTCATCCGAGTCACCAGCCTCAGAAATCGCAGGTTAACAGCAGCTCAGATCAGAGAGCAGGTCAATGCCACACAGAGTTCTAGCAGCAGACACATCTCTAGAACAACTGTTAAGAGGAGACTGTGTGAATCAGGCCTTCATGGTGGAATATCTGCTAGGAAACCACTGCTAAGGACAGGCAACAAGCAGAAGAGACGCGTTTGGGCTAAAGAACACAATAAAGAACACAAGAAAAAACACAATAAAGAAAACTCTTTGAATGAGAAGAAGTGTCCAAACTTTTGGTCTGTACTATATATATATATGAATTTACCTTGCCGCAGCCTGCCCCTGCAATATCTCTTATTCAAAGTTCAAAGTGAACATGCACATGATCAAGGTCACACATTTGCTTTCATTTCAACAGGGACCTAAAATAGTGCAAATTACCCAAATATTAAATAATTAAAATATTCCATATTTACTGAGCAAATGCACTTGCATATTGCAATGTTTATACTGAACACAAAAAGTGATTTAGTGCCATGTTTCCCTGGACTCTACTGTACTGTCCTGCACTGGTGTGCACTTTACGTCTTACATGTCTTACAAGCATTATGTGTCTTTACATTTTGTGATGAATGAACTAGAAATTAAGAGTTTAATGGTGAGAATTGTGTGCTGTGTGTTTAACTCCCTGTATAAGACATATGAAGTACTGGAACTTGAGATGATCTCATACTGCAAGTCATGCTTTTATTTAACAGGACAAGTTAGGGTTATTTGCAGTAAGTCAGTAACTGTCACGAGCAACCGAAGGATAAACTGAAAAGCCTTAGCAGTTAGCCCGTGTAGCGTGGATGTTAAACCCAAACGCGGAAGCAGCACGAATAGGCAGGATAACTACGCGATTAGTCTAAGAACGCTCTTACACAAAGAGCAAGGATCTACACAAATAAACCCGCGTTCTAGCAACACACACTCAATCAAAGAAGCAACCAGAATTGGTGAGTCCTCACAGAATAGTCAGCGTAGCGTCAGCAAAGGCATGGGCGAACTCAATGACTGAGCAATGTGAAGCGCCATTTTGTCTCCTTTTATGCTTCCTGGAAACCCGACCATACTACTTCCAGGTCCTAGTGCCGGTCATGTTACGAGTGTGCATGACAGTAACTATCATTTTTAATGATGATTTATATAATATTTTACTGTCCCTGTATACAGTATGTTTCATCGTTTCCCATAATGTTTGTCTATGTAAGTGTACGTAATCTATTAGCAAACCACTTTTGTTGTTGTAAACCTGTTGAACTGTGATGTGTGTTTGTGCAGGATCTGAAGAGAACGGTTCGATCAGGCCTTTCATTCTGGACGCCATCAAAGAAGCCAAACAAGTTGTAGATGACTCTTATTTGTACTCTCGTCAAAAGTGAGTCAACACATCTTTAACACATTGTACCGGAATGTATTCATATCAGAGGATGTTAAAGCAAAGCTGTTAAGCCAAGAATCAGCTATACTGAAGATCAAAATGAGAATTATATCCAAAACTAAAGTGAAAGTGTCAAAATCAAAATGCAAGTGAGTGCAAACAAATGAACTCTACTGAGTGAGCACTAAATTGTCTTACTAAGTGCTATATCCACCTTTGGGTTATTTACAGGAGTCTTGAAAGGGTGCGCAGGGATGATTTCATCAAGCCGTCTGATATACTGCGTCTGATGAAGCAGCCTAAGCGGAAGGCGCGTGAAGCTGTGAGAGCTGCCGATTACTTAGAGCAGACACTGAGGATCATCTCCGAGAAATCACTCCACGCACACAAGAGATCTATTAATGCCACAGGTCTGACACACACACAACTCTAAGTCATATGATCATGGTTTTAGAGATGAGTTAAAAAAAAAACTCATCATCGTGTAACTCACATCTAGAACCTTAAATAGGACAAAATGCTGTAAATAAAATTATAATGACATTCTATTCTATATTCAAAAAATACTAAATAAAGGCGGCAAACAGTAATTAATGAAAACAAAGTTAATGACAATAACCTCTTGCTTAAAATATAGTCTCAGGTACAATTAGTGCAGTTTTATAAGGAATTTACAGTAGCTGCTTAGTTCAGAACTAGCCACAGTTCTTCTTGGTCAAAGCTGCTCCTTTTTTTCAAACCTGCAAAACCAAGAAGGTTTTTTGTGTGAAAAGGGGGCTTTAACATAAAATGTTGCTTTCTTTTTAATTTTCCTGTAAGATTTATGATTTTTTTTTATTTTTATGTTTTGCTTTTTTTTGTACGGACATAATAATACTGTATGTACGGTCATAAAATAGTTTGCACAAAAAGGTACAGTATAAAGTATCGAGTGTGTGTGTGTGTGTGTGTGTGTGTGTTAACCCTGTTTGTCTTTTCTCTCTTTCAGCACTGCTTACTCAAGGAGAACTTGACACGATCAAGAAGCTGACTGGCTGTGCCGCTCAAACCCTGCCACCTCTGTGCAGAATATTGCCGGATCTGAACAAATATCGCACAGCCTCCAGCGTCTGCAACAACCAGTACGAGACACACATTCAAACAAGAACACACACATAGAGCAATAGATTCAGACTTAAATTACGAATTACCGTCACTGCCACATTGTTAGTCAGGGTTCCAGGCTCTAAATGTTATACGTAGCTCTGAGGCTTAAAGAAATATTTCTTAAAATCTTCAAATTGCTGGTCCCACTGTGCTTAAACTGAATTAAAGAAGTTTAAGAAATTCTTCAGTCGATAGGTTTAATCCAATACTCATTTAATGCTGTGATATTCTAATATCAAATTTTTACTTTAAATCTGTAGATTAAATCCACTTCGAGGTGCCTCCAACATAGCGTTCGCTCGCTGGCTGCCTGCTGCTTATGAAGATAACATTTCTCAACCTCAAGGATGGAACCAAGGAAAACTCTATAATGGTGTTGTACTGCCTCTGGTATGACAACATTTTATTTTTACTCGCTTGTATTTTTATGGATGTCCAGAATTTAGCCGATCAGGGTGTAGGGCAAGAGTACATTAAGAATACAAGTACATGGCACAATGTATTAAAAGTAGCTTGCATGAGTGTGGAGTCGATTTTTTATGTCAAGGCATTGAACAGGTAAGAAGGCAATAATCATAGAAGCAACACAGAGGCCAGGGGTAACGTTCATGATGATGCTACCACCACCATGCTTCACTGTAGGAATGGAGTTCTCAGAGTGATTAGTAGCGTTGGTTGTACACCGGGTACAGAACCTCGCTTTATGCAAACTCAAAATAATATTTAAAAAAAACAATAATTCTTGTGTCTCTGATCTGCCCCTTTGTCCTATGAACAACTTCTCCCAATCTGAACTGTGAATCATTCAAGCTCTATTAGGTTTACACTTTTGGTTACTTTTCTGGTTCCTGCCCTCCATACCCAGATATGAAATTTTAAACTTGTTTTATATGCTTTCTTGTTTACATTTTGAGGCTAATAGTGGAAAAATATTCCCACAATGACATCACTGCATTGGCTGCTTAGTTGCATGTTGAACAGTTGCCTGGGCAAGACTCGTACTCTACCAGAGGAGTATCTGCCAGCCTTTGCTGGCCACATGACCAGATCTGTGTATTTCCTATTTCCCTTTTAGAACAATTGAACTTTTCCTAAAGCAGAATATGAATACAACAAGCATTTTCTCCCTGTTTTTGTTTGTCCTGGTTCAGGTGAGGGAGGTGTCAAACCGCATTTTCAGCACACAAGACCAAAATGTGGTGGGAGACAGTCAGTACACATTCTTCATCACCTTCTTTGGCCAGTGGAATGATCACGACCTGTCGTTCACCCCAGTGTCACCCAGCATCCGGTCCTTCAGCAACGGCATTAGCTGTGATGACAGCTGTGAGCGCTCTGAGCCATGCTTCCCCATCCAGGTGCATATAAGGAGATAGAGTTGAATTGGTTTTGAGGGATTATACTGTACCCAACTTACCTTATTTATATAATTAATTAAATAAATAAATATTGTCCAAAAATTTACTTAGATTCCTAGTGGTGACCCGCGCCTGCCCTCTAACTCCAAAAGCTGCCTCCCTGTATTTCGTTCTGCACCCGCCTGCGGCTCTGGAAATGGTGCGTACATGTTTGGAGGAGTCCCGCGGGTCAGGGAGCAGATCAACACCCTGACATCATTCTTAGATGTTGGCCAGTTGTATGGCTCTGAGGATGGGCTCGCTCAAGAACTCCGTGACCTGTCCAACGACGGCGGCCTCATGCGTGTCAATGACAGATTTCGGGACAATGGACGTGAGCTGCTGCCCTTCACCAAGGTGGTGAGCAAAATTTGCGCCACACGCAATCGCATTCTGAACACCACGGGCCTGGAGGAAGTGCCGTGTTTTATTGCAGGTGGGTTCATTGATTGAATGATGGCCAATTTCCAGTTATTTTGACAGCTCTCCCGACAGCTACCAAATGGTGAGGGCGAAAGATTTCACATCCTTCCAACCAGGCATGACAAACTAGCCGAGTGCATATTAACACACTTAGAGAGAGGGGCTATCCAGCCTCTTCCACCTGCTTAAGCTTACGGACACATCGGCTGTAACACTTCAGGATGTGAACTTGCGATCTGTTGTGAATTGCACTTGCGATCTGCTGTGTGGCAAATGCTCAACATTCATTATATTCATGACAGGAATAAGACCACGACAAATGTTTAATTAACAGTAATTAAATTATTGTCTTTCAGCTGTAGCATTCGTGTTTTAATCCAGGGATATTTGTGTCTCTCCCACTGTCAATCACCATGGACGTAGATAGATTGGCTATTTAAAATTGCCTTTAGCTTGGAACGAGTGGATTCACCTGTCATGCATCCATTGTTCCTGGAATATCCTATAGATCTAGAGCAAGTCTAGTTGTTATAGCCTCAGTTAGAAGAAATGCATGATAATTTGATAATTAAACATTGTACTTGAGACAGTCGTGCACTATTTGCTAGCTATAATATTCTTTTTTTTTTTTTTTTTTTGTGGATTTTCCCCCGATTTTCTCCCTAATTTAGTCGTGTCCAATTCCTCCCAGTCACTAGGGGGCTCCCACATTAAGGTTACTACTACCGACCGCATCTTTTCGAACTGCTCGCTCGCGCACCGTTGGGGACGGCGTAACACACTCGGAGGACAGCGCTATCCGCTCCCTCCGCTGCGCGAGCTCACAGACGCCCCTGACTGGCTGTAGAGCCGTGATTAATGTCGGAGCACTATGTACCTCTCATCCCTCCCCTCTGAGAGAGCTCGGCCAATCAGCTCTCTCTAGACCTCCGGCTGCGAGAGGTTACAGCACCACCCGGGATTCGAACTAGCGATCTCCGGATGATAGGGCGAGCGCTTTAACCACTGCGCCACTCGGAGGCCCTAGCTATAATATTCTTGTAGCTCTGGTGCAAACATCACTAAAGGACTAATTTCAGACCGCAAACATATACGTATTGAACAACTGACTACATTCCAGAAAGATCAGTTTACTGTACATTGTTATTTATTTATTTTTATTTTTTGCTAAATTGTTCCTTTCATCATATAATAAAAATAAATAAAAAAAAACTAAGTTCAAATGAATTTAAGTACTTTTATCTAAGAACAGCTGTTATGTGCAGGTGATGCACGTGTGGATGAGAACATCGCTCTGACTTCACTGCACACACTCTTCCTGCGGGAACACAACCGGATCGCGCGTGCCCTGCGGCGCCTGAACCCGCACTGGACCAGTGAACAGCTTTATCAGGAAACTCGCAAAATTGTTGGAGCCTTCCATCAGGTACCACAGACACAAACACACACACACACACAAGTAATTGGACTATGGTTCGGTTCCTCGAACGACCACCTAGTTGTCCCTGTTGGGTCCTTGAGCAAGGCCCTTAACCCTCAAATGTATAATGAGATTTAAAAAAAAAGTTGCTCTGAATAAGGGTGTCTGTCAAATGCCTAAATATAAATGATGCCAGCTGAGATGGCTCGGAGCCCACTGCAGTCATTCTTGGAACATTTTGCATCTATATATTATATCGATTCACAGTACATATATGCGCTCTGTCTCGCAGATCATAGTCTTCAGGGATTACCTGCCACACATCGTGGGAACAGAAGCAGCGAGAAGGCAGCTCGGCAGCTATCCCGGCTACAACCCCAACGTTGACCCGACAATTTCAAACGTCTTCGCTACTGCTGCTTACCGCTTCGCCCACGCCACTCTCCAGCCCCTCATTTTCCGCCTGGACGAAAACTTTCAAGATAATAGACAGTTCCCCAGCGTTCCCCTGCAAACGGCCTTCTTTACACCATGGAGGGTCGTATTTGAAGGTGAGTTGTTGCTAATAACCAGCAATTTTAACAGCAGCACTGAGCAGTTTGTGAAAAGGTGAAAATACAATATGTTGCTCAAAAGGTTAAATTTGTGGGAATAATGTTGCTAGGCAACCATGATAAACAGATATCCAGGACAGATGTTATAGTAGGTAATAACAAATGGTTTCATTTTCAATGAATAAAAGAGATAAAACTAGAAAAAAGAACATGGATAAAAACATAGCTGTATCCAATCCACAGCGTAATCAAGGACCAAACCAGGAGCAAAAACGAACAAATTTTCTACCAATTGTAATGATGCTTCCACTGATCTGTGTTGATGTATTAATGTTTGCTTTATAGAATCTATATACACTGTTACAGATGTCCTGCAGTTAATTATATTAGAAAATTCTAACTCCTGTATCTAATAGCACTTTGTGCTAAAATCTCACCTAAAAGTCTCACCTGAATCCCTCTCAGGTGGAATTGATCCTCAGATTCGGGGGCTGATTAGTCGGCCAGCTAAGCTGAACAAGCAGGATGGTATCCTGGTGGACGCAATTAGAGAAAGACTGTTTGCCTTTACCAGCAAAATCGCTCAGGACCTGGGTTCCCTCAACCTGCAGAGGGGCAGAGACCATGGCCAGCCAGGTAAACACACACACACACACACACAGATATGCTTACAGATATGCTTACTCATGATAAAAAGAGTAGGCCCATAAATTTAAATAAATAATAAATAAAAAGAATAAAAGGTACTGTAAATAAATGAAAGGGACCATCTCAGCCCTGGGAAGCTGAAGACAATCTGCTCGAACAATGAAAAAGGTAATAATTTCTTTGTATAAACATCTTAGTTTTACGAGTAAATTGTATGTCAGGATACTTATTTTCTTTATCACTTCTTTTTTAAAACATCCAGTACTTTGTGAATTTTTTTATTTCTTTATAGTTAATTAAATGAAATTAAAATTAGATTCAATGAAAGAAATGAGAACAAATGGTTTTCTGCAACAGGCTGCAAAGTGCCTAAAGATACAATTTTGGTTGTTTATGTACCCTCATTTCCCCTCTCGTCTGGTCCACCCACTCAGCATTCAGCATCAGCAGTATAATAATCACCGGCCTGATTACTGTATCTGTCATCATTGTTTTGCACCCGTTTCCCACTGGTTCATACCTTATGTTAAATACTTATTGTCACGAGCAACCGAGGGATGAACAGAAAAGCCTTAGCAGTTAGCCCGTGTAGCATGGATGGTAAACCCAAACGCGGAAGCAGCTCGAGTAGGCAGGATAACCACGCGATTAGTTTCAGAACTCTCTTACACAAAGAGCAAGGATCTACACAAATAAACCCGCGTTCTAGCAACACACACTCAATCAAAGAAGCAACCCGATTTGGTGAGTACTCACAGAATAGTCAGCGTAGCGTCAGCAAAGGCATGGGCGAACTCAATGATTGAGCAATGTGAAGCGCCATTTTGTCTCCTTTTATGCTTCCTGGAAACCCGACCATACTACTTCCAGGTCCTAGTGCCGGTCGTGTTACGAGTGTGCATGACAGTAACTATCATTTTTACCATTGGTGAAGTGATGAAGGGTTTGAGCTGGGAGGTGTGGAATACTGAATGGATCCGGAGCGCCGCAGGCAGCTGGAGCCGGTAGGTGACAGGATTGATACGGAGGGTGATGCGGTATGGACCAATGAACCTGGGTGATAGCTTCTTGGATTCTGTATGGAGGTGCAGGTTTTTCGTAGACAGCCATACTTTGTCACCTACATTGTACAACCGTCCCGGAGGGTGTTGACGGCGATGTTGCGTGGTGTAGCGGTGGTTGGCACGGTGAATGGCAGTGTTGGCTTGACTCCATAGCCGTCGACACCTTCGGACCAACTGTTGGGCCGACGGTACATCAACCTCCGGTTCTTGGTGTTCGAACATCGGAGGCTGGAAACCGTGGCATATCTCAAAAGGGCTTAGGTTGGTAGCAGAGGAGATGTGGAGATTATGTGAAAGTTCTGCCCAAATGAGATAGCGGGCCCAGGAGCGCTGACGATCTGCGACGAAGCACCTCAGGTAGCGCTCCAGTTGTTGGTTGGTCCGTTCCGTCTGACCATTAGTTTGAGGATGGTATCCAGATGACAAACTGCAGGTGGAATTGATCAGACGGCAGAAGGCCTTCCAGAACCGTGCCGTGAACTGAGGCCCCCTGTCCGAGACGATGTCCTTGGGGAACCCATGCAGACGGACTACGTGTTCTAAAATCAGCTTGGCTGTCCTTTTAGCTGACGGGAGTCCGGGGAGGGCTACCAGATGCACAGCTTTGGAGAACCAATCTACGATGGTTAGAATGGTGTTTGTTCCCTCGGCGGCCGGCAGGCCCGTGATGAAGTCGAGGGCAATGTGCGTCCAGGGCCGACAGGGGGACGGGGAGTGGTTGGAGCTCCCCGGCTGTTGGTTGGTTGGTGTTCTTCGCCCTGGCGCACACTGGGCACGCCTGGACGAACTCTTTGATGTCCTTTGTCATTGTGGGCCACCAAAAGGCATGCTGTATAAATGTTTGGGTGCGCCCCACGCCCGGGTGGCCGGAGAACGGAGTGGAGTGGCCCCATTGGAGGACCTCGCTTCTTAGGGCGTGGGGGACATAGAGTCGTCCAGGTGGCACACCTGCCGGTTCGGTCTCCGTGGCCTGTGCCTGGCGGACCCTCGTCTCCAAATCCCAACAGAGTGGTGCAATGATTTTGGATGGTGGGAGAACAGGCGCGGGGTCCGCCCGGGGGCCGTCTTCCTCATGTTGTCGGGAGAGGGCATCGGCCTTGGTGTTCTTCAACCCCGGACAGTAAGACTGATGGAAATTATATTGTTCAAAGAACAGTGCCCACCGCGCCTGTCTTGGATTGAGCTGTTTCAAACTCCGGATAGTGATTAGATTTTGGTGATCGGTCCAGATGATGAATGGTTCTCCGGTGCCCTGGAGCCAGTGTCGCCATTCCTCCAAAGCCCACTTTATGGCCAGCAGCTCGCGGTCCCCTACTCCGTATCGCTGCTGAGTGGGATCAAATTTTTTGGAGAAGAAGCTACAAGGGTGTAGCTTCTGATCTGGACCTCGCTGGGAGAGAACCGCCCCGGCGCCCACGTCCGAAGCGTCCACCTCCACAACGAACAGTTTGGTGGCGTCGGGTGAAGGAGAATCGGAGCAGTGGTGAATCGGTGGCAGAGTTCATGAAATGCAGAGATGGCAGCCGAGTTAAGGTGAAAGTGATGTGAAGATGGTCGGGTCAGGGCGGTTAAGGGAGCTGCAACTGTACTGTAGTCCCGGATAAAGCGACGATAGAAATTCGCAAACCCGAGAAACCTTTGAAGTTGCTTAAGTGTCTTGGGTAGGGGCCAATGACGCACAACTTCCAGCTTCTGCGGGTCCATGGCCACACCCTGGGGCGAGATGACAAAACCCAGGAACGTGGTGGAGCGCTTGTGAAAAGCGCACTTCTCCAACTTACAGTACAATTGATGGGCGAGCAATCTCTTAAGTACCGCTCTGACATGCTGGATGTGTTCGTTGACGGAGCGGGAGTAGATGAGAATATCGTCCAGGTAGACGAAGACCCATCTACCTAGCATGTCTCTCAGGACATCGTTAATGAACTGTTGAAAAACTGCAGGTGCATTGCAAAGTCCAAATGGAATGACCAGGCTCTCATAATGTCCTGTAGGTGTGATGAAGGCCGTCTTCCACTCATCACCCTCTCTGATGCGCACCAAGTTGTAGGCGCTCCGGAGGTCCAACTTTGTGAAAATGGTGGCACCAGAGAGGGCGTCCAGGGCAGAGTTGGTAAGAGGCAGAGGATGACGATTCTTGACTGTGATGTTGTTAAGCCCCCGATAGTCAACACAGGGGCGTAAATCACCATCCCCCTTCTTCACAAAAAAGAACCCCGCGGCGGCAGGCGAAGAGGAGGGCCGGATGGTACCTTGGCGGAGGGCATTGGAAACATATTCCTCCATCGCCTGCATCTCGGTGGTGGAGAGTGAGTAGAGATGGCCGCGAGGAGGGATGGAACCAGGCTGAAGGTCGATCGCCAGGTCGTAAGGGCGATGAGGAGGCAGGTGGGTGGCGCGTCGCTTACAGAATACTTCAGCCAGGTCCCGATAGGTGGCCGGGATGGCGTTGGTGTCGACATCGGGGGCCTCGGACTCCCTAGAACACATCCCAGCCAGAGCCTGTAGGCAAAGCTCGGTACAAGCCGGCCCCCATTGAAGGATCCGATTCTGTGTCCAGGAGATGAGCGGGTCGTGCTGAAGGAGCCAAGGATGTCCAAGGATGATGGGAGGGGAGGAAATGGAGGTGAGGTAGAATGGGATCTGCTCCTGATGTTTGTTGATTGTGACGGTGATCGGTTGGGTCTGGGAGGTGATGGGACTGGAGGAGAGGGGCCGACCATCTACAGAGGTGATCCGAACCGGCTGGGATAACGCCTCGACTTCCACCCCCAGTTCCTTGGCGTAAGAAGAGTCAATGAAGTTACCTGCAGCACCAGAATCGATGAACGCGGTACTTCTGACCCGTGTGTGGCCAAACTGGAGGTGTACCTGAACCATGAGGCGAGAGACGCTGGGTGTGGTGGCAGAGAGATGGAGGGAGCCCGGTGAACTGTTCCCAGGGTTCACCGGGCCTGGCCGTTTCCCGGGCGAATAGGGCATATGGCTCTATGATGCGCCGCCGACCCACAATAGGCGCAGAGTCCCTCCCTGAAGCGTCGTTCTTGCTCTGCAGCGTTCAAGGAGGCGCGTCCTAATTGCATGGGTTCCCTGGCTCCTGTGTCAACCACGGCGGGAGGTGGAGATCCGACGGGTGCCATGGCGGTGGTGTTGAAAGCTGGTGGTCGGGGCGTGGAGTGAGAGAAATATGGCGTGATGGGTGGCAGGGTCCGGGGGGCTGGCCTCGGACGGGAGAGCAGGCGCTGGTCAATCCGGAGGGCGAGTTGGATTAGTCCCTCCAGCGTGGTCGGAAGCTCCCGTCCGGCGAGTTCATCTTTAATATGTGAAGCCAGTCCCTCGTAGTAGGCCGTCCGGAGGGCGGCGTCTCCCCAGGTGGTCTGTACGGCGAGAGTGCGAAAATCCGCTGTGTATTGGCTCACGGACGACCCTCCCTGCCGCAGATGATACAATTTCATGTCGGTCTCCACCTCAGCAGCAGGATGTTCGAATGTGAGCTTTAGTTGACGGGTGAATTCTCCATATGAATAAGCAGTATCTGAATCTGATCGGAGAACCGCCATGGCCCACTCAGCTGCCTGCCCGGATAGCAATGAGACGAGAAGCGCAACGCGCAGTCGGTCTGTGGAGTATCTGGTGGAATTGAACTCAAACACAAGATCTAACGCGGTTAGAAAAACACTGCATTTCCCATCTGTGCCATCCCACTTATCCGGTAGAGCTATAAACAAATCAGAAGGGGGGGGGGGGCGGCGCCGCAGCCACTGCGACGGGCGTGGCAACAGCCGACTGAGCAGCCACCCCACGGAGGATCGCGTTCTCCTGCCGTAGCTCCGCCACCTCGCGGCGCAAGGCCGCAACGTCTTGGAGGTCCTTTTGGAGAGACGCGACTTCACCACGGAGCTTATTGATCAGTTCGGCATGCTGGTCAACCACATCACAGAGGCGAGCAAACTCCGCTGGGTTTACTGCTTTTGGCTCAGTCATTCTGTCATGAGCAACCGAGGGATGAACAGAAAAGCCTTAGCAGTTAGCCCGTGTAGCGTGGATGGTAAACCCAAACGCGGAAGCAGCGCGAGTAGGCAGGATAACCACGCGATTAGTTTCAGAACTCTCTTACACAAAGAGCCGCCGACCTACACAAATAAACCCGCGTTCTAGCAACACACACTCAATCAAAGAAGCAACCAGAATTGGTGAGTACTCACAGAATAGTCGGCGAAGCATCAGACAAGGCATGGGCAAACTCAATGACTGAGCAATGTGAAGCGCCATTTTGTCTCCTTTTATGCTTCCTGAAAACCCGACCGTATTACTCCCGGGTCCTAGTGCCGGTTCTGTTACGAGTGTGCATGACACTTATGAAATATATACAGCACAAAACATATTGTATAATTTATTACACAACAAACAGTTACCAGAAATAGTTCCCAAAATCCTCTGAATATTTACTGTATATGCCAATATTAGCATCTTATTTGTCACATATACAGTCATGGTATGATATGAAGTGAAATGCTTATACACTCCAGATGACCTAAACATTTTTCAATAAGAATATGAAGTAGGAAATAAAATACTATTTTTTATTTGCCTATTAACCATACTATTATATTTTCATCTGCCCATCAGGCTATAACGCTTGGCGCAGGTTTTGCGGCCTGTCCACACCCAGGAATGTCAGTGAATTGGCAAGTGTGCTGAATAACACCGTTCTTGCAAGTAAACTCCTCCAGCTTTACGGCTCTCCTGATAACATCGACCTTTGGGCAGGAGGTATTGCTGAACCATTTGTCACCGGAGGCCGAGTCGGGCCGTTGTTCTCCTGTATCATTGCCACCCAGTTCCAGAAGATCCGCCAAGGAGACAGGTAATTTGTCTGTGCAAGTAAGGTTATGTACCTCCACTCCAGTGGCTTAGTCGTTAGCACTGTGACCTTGCACTTCCCGGGTTGAGGGTTGATTCCCGTCTCTGTGTGCATGGAGTTTGCATGTTCTTCTCCTGCTTGGTGGGTTTCCTCTTGGTATTCTGGTTTCCTCTCACAGTCCAAAGACATGCAGATTAGGTTAATTGTTGCTCATAGTGTGTGTGCGTGCGTGGGTGTATGTGTGTATCCCGCCTCGTACCCTAAGTCTCCTGAGATTGGATCCAGGCCACTGTACATACAGGATGAAGTGATATAGATCATGAGTGAGTGATTGGTGAAGGAAACCGCACTCTGTGATTATTATATTCCTATAACATTTTTGCTCCATTACTACATATGAACCGGTCATAGGCTGCTGTTTTTTTTTTTGTTGTTGTTGTTTTTTTTTAATAATTGTAAAAATGTTCCACATTTTTAACAACAGATGGGGCTTGTAAAACGCTTTAGTCAAGTAAGCTGAAGAGACTCAAATTTACTTATTTCCCATATTACATATTGTAATTACAGTATAGTATTTGTTTATAGTTGACTGGCTGTATTTTTTTAGTTAAAATATGAGCAACATTTAAAGTTGGTGTTGCATGTAGTGTTCTTACTAAATAAATACGACAAACTTGCGTCTCTCCATCTCACTTGATTAAAGCGATTTACAGGAATATACACGTACAGTACAGTACATCACCTCATCTAAATAGTCTACGCCTCAGGTCATAATAACTGCATCCCAAACTTCAGCTATATACAGAATAGTTGAATTCGGGTAATAAACAATTTAACAAAGTTATACCCCTTTTAGGCTACTGTAGCCTTACAGTATGTCATGAATTGAAGATCGAATTAATTGGACTATAAAAAAGAAAATTGTAAACAATATATAATATATATATATATATATACACACAGTTCATTTTTAATCTTTGCGATTTCTGCACTCAGGCTCTGGTGGGAGAACAGCGGTGTTTTCACCCCAGCACAGAGAGCCTCCCTGTCCAGAGTGTCTCTGTCTCGCATCGTCTGTGACAACACAGGCATCACCAGAGTTCCTAGGAACGCTTTCCTCTATAGTCCCAACCAAGCAAACTTCCTCAACTGCAGTAGTATCCAGGGGGTCGACCTCAGTCCTTGGGAGGAAACAGTCACTGGTAAGTGAGAACTACTGTATAGCAAAACCAAAAAGTCCCCTTGTCCTTAAAAGTACAAGTACAGATATTTGTTGTAGGATGTGGAGGAGTAAAATTAAAAAGTATCATAAAAGTAAAACTATTCAAGTTATGTACAGATACATGAAATATGTAGTTTCATGCAGCAACAGTAAATTTTCTTACCAATATATACATACAGTACAGAATACCAATATCACTCGAATATGTGACAGTGGCAGCCTCTAGCATTAATTTCCTTTATTACTTTTAAATGCTGTGCATTTCAAATATTGTCTGGTGTGTGTGGTGTTGGCCTAACCTTGGTGTTTGACCTCCTAGGGACCAGAAGCAGTGGAAGTGCATTAGATGAAAATGAGGTCAGTTAAGCGTTCATCAACTCTTACATACTGAACCAATCAAGAAGACGTTATAAAACACTTGGACTGAATAGTGGAGTGTTGAGAATTTGATGATTTATTGTGATTCTGATCGTTTTGAATGTCAGTTGTGTTACGACCTCTAGGGGTTAGCCGTGACAGAAAAAGAGAACTGAATGAGCTTACACCAGAGAGATAGTTCAATAGTTTATTTTTGTTCTACACGGGGTTTCCTTCAGAGGTAGACCAGGCCAAAACAATAAACAAAATAGATTTGGAGTTAAACCTAAATAACCTGAAATTAAAGTTTAGAAAACAAAATACAAATTTACTTACCCGACTTCCTAAATCAAAAACAGAGTAAAAAGATATGTGAAAAGGAAATGGCGTCTCACCCCCTACTTCCCGTGTGTCAAGTTATCTACTAATTATTTACAAAAGTTGATGTTTACTAGCAACCAAATCAGAATCCATTCCATAGTCAAACGAGCAAAAGATCAAATAAACCGGGGAGTCAATCCATACAGAGATTTACAAAGACAACAAAATACTACTACATTCACTCTTTCTTTCTCTCTGGCACAACACTCAAAACAAACAAACGACGTAACAAACAACAGTCAATTGAAATTTCACAAATTTAGCACACGACAGATCAAAATTACCGAGGCTCAAAATGGCAAAAGCTGAGTGTTTGGGGCGGTCCTTATATCAGGATAGGATGCAGGGGAGAACCAATCCCGAGCTCCAGCTGATTAACAGGCCACACCCACCTAGAACAGACACAAGTGCTACAGCAGAAAGATATCTGCCAACAGAATCTCAGAAATCATAACACCCCCACCCACAAAATAAAACATACAATGTTTTACTGGTTAACACGTGACAGGGAATCGGCAATTACATTTTCAACGCCCCTTTTGTGACAAATTTTCAAATTGAAACTTTGACAAATCAGAGACCATCGCATTAAACGATGATTAGCATTTGACATCTGTTGGAGAAAGGTAAGAGGATTATGATCTGTAAAAACAGTGACAGGCTGCATAGTCGAACCAATATACACTTCAAAATGTTGCAAAGCAAGGATTAAGGCAAGGGCTTCTTTTTCAATAGTACTGTAACTCATTTGATGTTTAAGGAACTTCTTAGAAAAGAAACTGATCGGATGGTTCAAACCATCATCTCCGGTTTGCAATAATACGGCACCGACACCTGTACCACTGGCATCTACTTCTAACAAAAATGGTTTCTCAAAATGAGGGACCACAAGTACTGGGGCACTACAGAGCAGAGTTTTCAAAGAATCAAAGGCAGTTTGACACATAGGAGTCCACTTAAAGGAAACAGATTTACAAAGCAGAGCTGTGAGATGACTGGCCACAACAGAAAAGTTTTTACAAAAACAGCGATAATAGCCGGTCATGCCAAGAAATCGTCGGAGTTCTCTCTTGTTCTTGGGAACTGGAAAATCGAGGATAGCTTGCACCTTTGAATTTAGGGGACGAACTTGACCACTGCCAACTTCCTTACCTAAATAGGTGATCGTAGCACAACCAAATTCACACTTTGCTAGATTTAGTGTAAGATTTGCATCAGAAAGGCTTCTGAAGACATCATCTATGGATTTAAGATGGTCATCCCAAGTGTCAGCATAGCAGACAACATCATCTAGATAAGCTTCACAGTTAGAAACCTTAGATAACACGATAGACATTAACCGTTGAAAGGTAGCTCCTGCATTTCGAAGGCCAAAAGGCATCACACGATACTGTAAGAATGCATCAGGAGTAGCAAAAGCAGAAATTTCAGATGCACGGTCAGTGAGTGGCACTTGCCAATAACCTTTTAGTAGATCAAGTTTCGTTACAAACTTAGCATTTCCCACTCGGTCTACGCAGTCTTCCATGCGCGGCATTGGAAAGGAGTCAGCTTTGGTCAACGCATTGACTTTCCTATAATCAGTACAGAACCGGGAAGTACCATCTGGCTTGGGAACTAAAAGACATGGGGAACACCATGGACTAGAACTAGGGAATGCTAGATTATGTTCAAGCAAATATTGGGTTTCTTTTCTCATCAGCTCTTTCTTAAATGGATTTACCCGATAAGCCCTTTGTTTGATGGGTGCATGAGAACCAACTTCAATGTCATGTGTTAACACACGAGTAGTGGTGGGAATGTCACTAAACAAATTAGGATATTTCCTAATCACATCCTTAATGTCAGCTTGAGCTGATGGAGGTAAGTGAGACAACTTCGTCGAAAGGTTTAATAAAGTCTCTGAATTTGACAACCGAGCTGACGTAAAGGTGGCATTATTCATCTTCAAACCATCAATTTCTGGTGAATACTCAGAAAGTGGAACAATTACGGGGGCAATCGTAAGGAGGGGAGTCTTAACTTTAGAGTCGGAACGTGCCACATATGCTTTCAGCATATTTACATGACAAACACGTGTCTTTCTCCTTCGATCAGGAGTGTTAACAACATAGTCAGTGTCACTCAACTTTTCTTTTATCTCATAAGGGCCAGTGAATCTAGCTTGAAGTGTTGACCCAGGCACGGGAAGTAAAACAAGAACTTTATCACCAATTTGGAATGAGCGTGGGACAGCCTTTTGATCGTATCGAGTTTTCATCTTTTCTTGTGCAGAATCAAGCGAGTGTTTTGCCAGTTTCCACAACTGATGCAGTCTGTCACGAAACGAGCTAATATAATCCAAAACATTCTTAGTAGTAGAAGGGTGGTCAGTGGAGAGAATTTGCTCTTGCAAGATCTTTAAGGGACCACGTACCGTGTGCCCGAAAATTAGCTCTGACGGACTAAAACCGAGAGAAGCTTGAGTCATAGTACGAATAGCAAACAACAACAATGGGATTTCCTCATCCCATTCTTTTTGTTGTTCAACACAAAACGTACGGAGCATAGATTTGAGGGTTTGATGAAATCGTTCGAGGGCACCCTGGGACTGAGGGTGATAGGGACTAGATACTTGATGTCTAATGTTTAATTTTTTTTATTACTTTGGCAAACACTTTAGACATGAAATTTGTTCCTTGATCAGACTGTATATATTTAGGCACCCCAAAAGTAGTGCAGAATTTGACAATCGCTTTGACAATTGCATAAGCTTTAAGTGAGCGTAGAGGTACCGCTTCAGGATATCTGGTTGACGAACACATTAGAGTTAATAAATAGGAATTTCCAGATTTGGTTTTAGGTAAGGGTCCAACGCAATCAACCAAAATTCGTTCAAATGGTTCACCAATTACCGGTATCGGCTTCAATGGGGCCAGGGGAATAACCTGATTGGGCTTGCCAGATAATTGACATGCATGACAAGACTTACAGAACTTGGAAACGTCGGATTTCATCGAAGGCCAAAAGAAATGTTTCAATAACCTATCATAAGTTTTTCTGATACCTACATGACCGGAAAGTTCATGGTCGTGTGCAACGCTCAAAACTTGCTCTCGAAAAGGTTTTGGAATAACAACCTGAAACACAGTTCCCCAGTCATCGGTGACATGATGTGGAGACCACTTGCGCATCAAAACACCATCGTCAAAGTAGTAGGCAACTGGGTGCTCTGGCAAAACTGCTTGACCGCAGCTGCAACACAGGACCACAGAGTTTGATCGGCACCTTGGGCCTCAATTAACATGGCTTTCCCAAATGGCAAATCAACACTGGGAAGTCCACACATTTTTACTTCAACTAATTCACCTTTGTCATCATGCTCAACAGAATTTTCAGCACACAAGAAGGTCTTTGACAAATCTACAGTCTCTTTTAATTTTGGGGCTTGAGCACGAGTCACCACACAATCACTAAATACATTTGGAAATTGTTCCTGTAAAGAATCATCCTGTACCTCAGGAACATCTGTAACCTCAGGTAAACAAAAAACTTTACCTGCCAGATCATTTCCCAGTATGAGTGCAACACCCTTAACAGGCAACTCAGATCGAACTGCCAGCTTAACTTTGCCTGAAATAATTCCAGAACGCAAATAGACATTGTGTAATGGAACTTTAACCACAGAAAGATCAATGCCTTGCAATAATACGCTAGAACCACAGCTTGACTGTTCCGAAAATGGCAGCACATTCTCCAAGATTATGGACTGAGAAGCTCCAGTATCACGAAGGATGCGAATTTTTTTTGTTTCAGTGTCGGTGTCATTAAATGAAACAACACCATCGAAAATGAAGGGCTCAAAGGCAGATTCAACAGTTGTACTCAAATTCTCAGGCCTGGGAGAAAGAATGGGCTGCTCAATCAAACCCACACTTTTAGAAACATTTGTTTTCTTGCCAGTTTTACGTTTCAAAGTGGGACACATGGCAATGAGGTGTCCTACTTCATGACAGTAAAAACACTCACGATTTTCCTCTTTCACTGCACTCAAACCGTTCTTAGATACTGCTATGGTACCTTTAGAACTGCGAAGATGATCAAAAAGATTACGCTTGGCGGGCGACGGAAAAACTATTTTATGAGTGAGTACAAACTCATCAGCAAAAACGGCGGCTTTAGAAAGAGAGGAAACTTTCTGTTCATTCAGATATATCACAATTTTCTCTGGAAGACAATTCTTAAATTCTTCCAATAGTATTAACTCTTTTAACTGTGCGAATGTAACAACTTTATTTGCAGAGCACCATTTCTCAAACAAATTGGCTTTGTCTCTTGCAAATTCAACAAAAGTTTGACTAGCAGTTTTCACATGGTGGCGGAACTTCTGTCGGTATGCCTCAGGAACCAGCTCATAAGCGCGCAACACAGCATTTTTAATTTCCTCATAATTCAAGCTCTGTTCAAGTGTTAAAGCAGAACAGACTTCCTGTGCTTTCCCAATTAGTTTGCATTGTAACAAAAGAGGCCAAATATTTCGTGGCCATTTCAAAGTAGCCGCGATGCGTTCGAAAACAGTAAAATAGGTGTCAACTTCACTTTCACGAAACATCGGAACTAACGCAATTTGTCTGCTAATATCACATTCAGGTTCACTTACTTGCAAAGCGCGTCGTGGTGCCGGAGTAGGGCTCGGAGTGGACGCATTAACAGGCGGTGATACAGGTACGCCGATGCTGGGTGCTGCAGGAACTGAGGGTTGAGCAAGTTGTTTAGCCACCAGCTCCAAGTCCAGCTCCTTGAGCCTGATCGCTCGCTGGGTTTCGAGTTCAACTGTGCGCACCTGCAACAGTTGGCTCTGATACTGCTGTTTGCTCAATTCTAGCTCCAGCTCTTTCAGTCTGATCGCCAGCAAAGGGTCACTCGGAGAAGGAATGTTAGCAGGATCTATGCTAGTCAGTTCCCCAGGTTTGGGTAACTCTGCCCCCTTGCCTATGGAAGCCAACATTTGAATTGCAACACCTGCCTCTCCTTCCTCCGGCAAAGTTCCTCGTTCTACTAAATGCCTGTAAACCACTTCCTTAATTTCTTGTTTCCTGGCACCACGAGTAACCTGGATGCGATATAAATCTGCAATCGCCAATAAATCCTCTTTTCGGCACATATTTAACTGATGTACTGATGGTTGAATAGCAAACATATCTAATTCAAATTTTGAAGCCATTTCTAATTCCCTCCACCTCAAAGTGAAAACCACTAGGCAAACGAATGTACACAAAGCCAATTTCACGAAGTTAACACAACGGTAATAATCCAAATTGGTCTTTTTTGTTTAGACGAGCCCCCAATTTCTGTTACGACCTCTAGGGGTTAGCCATGACAGAAAAAGAGAACTGAATGAGCTTACACCAGAGAGATAGTTCAATAGTTTATTTTTGTTCTACACGGGGTTTCCTTCAGAGGTAGACCAGGTCAAAACAATAAACAAAATGGATTTGGAGTTAAACCTAAATAACCTGAAATTAAAGTTTAGAAAACAAAATACAAATTTACTTACCTGACTTCCTAAATCAAAAACAGAGTAAAAAGATATGTGAAAAGGAAATGGCATCTCACCCCCTACTTCCCGTGTGTCAAGTTATCTACTAATTATTTACAAAAGTTGATGTTTACTAGCAACCAAATCAGAATCCATTCCATAGTCAAACGAGCAAAAGATCAAATAAACCGGGGAGTCAATCCATACAGAGATTTACAAAGACAACAAAATACTACTACATTCACTCTTTCTTTCTCTCTGGCACAACACTCAAAACAAACAAACGACGTAACATACAACAGTCAATTGAAATTTCACAAATTTAGCACACGACAGATCAAAATTACCGAGGCTCAAAATGGCAAAAGCTGAGTGTTTGGGGCGGTCCTTATATCAGGATAGGATGCAGGGTAGAACCAATCCCGAGCTCCAGCTGATTAACAGGCCACACCCACCTAGAACAGACACAAGTGCTACAGCAGAAAGATATCTGCCAACAGAATCTCAGAAATCATAACAGTTGGTAGTAAATGAATGCGATTAGACTTGAATTATGATCTTAAAGATGCCTGTGAAAATGTAAAACTCGGCCAGAACTACAGTGGTTTGTAGGCTTATGTACATTTTATCGTTGAATAGATTTAATTTAATTGTTATTGTTGAATAGACCCTTTATTTAGTTCTTCTCATTAGAATTTTCTCATCTTCAATTTTCTTTTTTTTCCTTCCACCCTCAGATCAACTAAAAATGAGAGGCTCCAGTTGTCCATGTTGAGCCCCATGCTACCTGTAGCCCCAGTAGTCCCCCTGGCCTCTTCCTCTCTGTCACCGCTTCTGCAAAAACATCTACATCTTCAACACTCATATGGCCGAGTTCACCTGCAGCACACCTAGCACCTGCTGTATGAGTTCAATTTCTTGCTGTGCGCCATGACCATGCAATATAACAGCACCATGGTTGTGAGGTTGTGCTATTTCATTAAAGCCCCACCACAATGATGCCCCTCAGGATGGGGCAATGTGAGAGAGGCCAGTTTATGTATTGATCTATTAATCTGATTGATTAACCTATTGACTGATTGCCCTGCAAAGGTCTCCATTTTACATTCAAGATCTGTTCCATAGCAAACTACTGTCTTAGGTTACAGCTGTAGAATTTTACCACAAAACAAACCAGTGTTGTATCAGTTGTAATTGTTAGAGTGATGATGGAAAGGGATATATATCCAGAGTCTATCCACATACACCGGCACACACTGAAGTAATTCCAGATAGGGATGTGCATACTGTACTGTACACTGTTCACAAATACATTTTCTACCTTTGTGTTCCCCCACGTGCACTGTTTGCTAATTATATTACCAATGAATGGCTAACTTTCTCTTTCGCTAGATAATGAGAATTAAAAGATAATGGCTTTTGAGAATTCTGCTGAGGAAACATTTAAATAAAGGTCACTCCACTCATCACATTTAGTATGTCAGTTTTTCAGTGCTTCTCTTTTACATATATTATATATTTTTATTATGCATATGGTATAGCTGCCTTTTTCTGTGCTTGGTAAATATTGTGTTGCATTCATTATTTTT
The DNA here is from genome assembly GCA_013621035.1 of Clarias magur. Lineage (NCBI taxonomy): Eukaryota > Metazoa > Chordata > Actinopteri > Siluriformes > Clariidae > Clarias > Clarias magur. The sequence goes on from QNUK01000150.1 coordinate 1,370,325, forward strand.
TTTTTTTGTATCTGAAACTCCTTCTGTCTCAGAGCTGAGCAAAACATGGTGGTTATATAAGGGGGAAATTCACCTTAGGGGGAAAATGTAAGTGGCAGACAATATAAAATAAAATAAAATAAAAAATAGAAAAAGGAAAAAAGTGAATATAATACTACTCACAGCACTACTATGCCGCCTGCTTTCTCTCTCTTTCTCGCTCTCTCTCTATAATAAAATTATTATGAATAATAATACAATTATTATTGTATAGATATAATGATGAGTGATCTCCTGAATCTTCCGCTCCGTCTGCACATTTGTTTGCGGATGGAATCCTGAAGATAGACTTACTGTTACCCCGAGGAGACGAAAGAACGCTCGCCATACTCTGGATATAAACTGGGGACCTCGATCCGAGACGATATCCTCTGGTATCCCGTAGTATCGGAAAACATCATTGAAGAGCAGTTCGGCTGTTTCCATAGCCGTTGGTAGACCCCAAAGAGGGATCAGACGACATCCCTTCAAGAATCTGTCAACTATTACTAGAACACAGGTTCGTCCCTCTGACTCGGGTAGATCCGTGAGGAAGTCTACCCCCAGATGTGACCAGGGACGTTGAGGAATGGGCAGAGGCATGACCTTTCCGGCTGGTAAGTGTCGGGGATTTTTTGACATGGCACACTCGGGACATCCCTTGACGTACCTCCTCACGTCTCTCTCCATATTGGGCCACCAGAAGCGGGCCTGTACTAGTGAAAGAGTCCTATCGATCCCAGGGTGTCCAGAGCCCAGAGAGCAGTGAATTGAATGAATGAGGGGAGTTCGATCATTCTCTAGAACAAATCGGCGGAGCAGTGGACAGTCTGGGGGCGTGGCTGGAGCAGGCTCGGAAATGGACGACGGGGATTGCCATTCGATGGGGCTGACAAAGATCTCCTCCGGAAGGACTGACACGGGTTCCTCTGTGGAGTCACTGGGTGGATGCAATCTTGAGAGGGCGTCGGCCTTGGTGTTTTTTGTACCCAGTAGTTAGGATATTTTAAAATTAAAATGGGTAAAGAACATGGCCCACCATGCCTGTCGTGGATTGAGCCTTTTCGCTTCCCTCAGATATTGTAAATTCTGGTCTGTTAGTACTAGAAATGGGTGAGCAGCCAATGTCTCCATTCTTCCAATGCCATCTTGATGGCGAGTAGCTCACGGTCTCCAATATTGTAATTTTTCTCAGCCGGGCTGAACTTTCTCGAGAAGAAGGCGCATGGGTGGAGAGTGGTCGGTTCCCCCTGTTGTTGAGATAAAATGGCCCCCACTCCATTCGTTGAAGCATCCACTTCCACTACAAAGGGTCTTTCAGGATTGGGATGAATGAGAATAGGTGCCGATACAAAGGCTTGCTTTAACAGTTGAAACGCGGAGGTAGCCTCAGGGTTCCATTGCAGGGATTTCAGCTTTCCCCGGAGTAGAGAGGTTAAGGGGCTTGCTGTGGTGCTGTAATTCTCTATGAACCTCCTATAAAAGTTGGCGAAGCCCAAAAATCATGGTAATTCCTTTATGGTCGTGGGTTTGGCCAGTTGATTTCGTCCATTTTAACTCCCTCTTGATCAATAATATAGCCGAGAAATTGGACGGATGATTGATGGAATGCACACTTCTCAGCCTTCAGGAATAATTGAAACTCCCGTAGTTTGGCAAGTACTCTGGTGACGTGGCGGTAATGTTCTGCCTCTGACCTTGAAAAGATTAGGATGTAATCTATATATACTATGACAAACCTGTGAAGGAACTCTTGAAGGACCTCATGCATGAAATTTTGGAAGACTGCGGGGGTGTTAACCAGTCCATAAGGCATCACCCGGTACTCGTAATGGCCGGTCGGTGTCACAAATGCAGTCTTCCATTCGTCCCCTTTTCTAATTCAAATCAAGTTGTAGGCACTCCGGAGGTCGAGTTTTGTGAAGAGTTTGGCCCCGCGGAGACATTCTAATGCCGCCGGGACCAAGGGTAAGGGATAGCGGAACTTGATGGTAGCTTGATTCAGTTTACGGAAGTCTAATACTAACAGCTGGATTTTGTCCTGGTGAAACAAACCGATCTGAAGACAACAGGACCTGCAAGCTGATGAACTGTTTCGCGGGACAGGGGTTTCCCAGTTATGGACTGGATCTGGTAGGGTTTCTTCTTCGGGATAGTCTTGAGTCTGAGGTGTCAACACAAGGCTCCGGAGATGAAGTTGCCCGCTGACCCGAGTCGAGGAGAGCGGCCACTGAAACCGTAACATAAGAGGCAGTGAGGCTCACAGTGGTAGTAAGGGGCTGCAATTTTTCAATATTATTTGAAATTGCACTCACCATGGTTCGAGGAGGACGAATGGGGCACTCGCCCCTGAGATGCCCCATGCTGCCGCAGTACAGGCAGAGACCCTGGGTCAGCCGTCTCTGTCTCTCGGCTGGGGTGATCCGTCCCCGATCCAGTTGCATAGGTTCTTCAAGAGGCTCGGAGTGGGCTGACAGCAGTTGAGCTTGAAGAGGAGAGACGGCCCTGCTTCCTGCTGTGGTATGGCAAGACGCTAGACGAGCGGAGCAACGGATGGACAGTTGGATGAACTGTTCTAATCCCATGTCATCATCGTAGGTGGCCAGCATGAGCCTTAGATTTGGTTCCAATCCCTGATGGTACGTGGTGATGAGAGTCTGTTCATTCCATCTACTCGCTGCTGCTAAAGTACGGAATTGTAGTGCATAGTCCTGGAGAGACCGGTTACCTTGTTTCAGCTGGTGCAACTGCTCACCTGCGGATGCTTCACTGTCACTCCGCTCAAACACCTCCTTGAAATGGGCCAGGAAGAGATCATATGATTGTGTCAGCGGTCCCCCCTGTGACCAGATGGATTCGGCCCATTGTAGTGCCTGTCCAGACAAAAGAGAAATTAGATAGGCTATTTTGGCCTGATCGTTAGGGAATAAGGCCGGCTGCATGGCGAACGTCAGGGAGCACTGGAGTAAAAAACCCTTGCAATTCCCCGCCGCACCAGAGAAGGGTGCTGGTCGCGTCATAGCAGTGGAAATGGGGAGCGCCGAGGAAGCGGTGGCCGTGCTGGTGGGGTCCTGTAATGGCGTCTGTGGTGTAGCTTGCAATGCTAGGCGAAGTTGATTCGCTAGCTCCAGAATAGGGTTTGGTTCACTCATCCTCGGTTGTGTTTTGAGGTCCGGGCTTCTGTAACAAAGACGGACTCCACAAGATGGTTAGTAACAGGATGAGTGATTTTATTTCGGTTCTGAGACACACAGAATAGAGCACTGACGATAAGTGGTACTGAATGATGGTTTATTAATGGAGGGTTTTCAGAATAGCCGGAAAGGATCACTTTTCTTCTTGCTGCGAGAAGGAGGGGAGGCAAGGCGCCCGAAATGAGGTGACACGGAGAGGAGGAATTTCTCGCTGCGCGGCGATATCGCGACTGGGGTCCGGAGAGGGTGACAGGAAGATTTTCTGGGAACAAGAGCAAAGGTAAATTAGAATTTTAAAGAGAATCTTCTTACTTGAAGATGGCGGTTGAGTCCACTTTCATATCTACGAGCCCGGACACTTACTGCACGGTGTGTGGTTTTATGGATTGCAGCTGATTGGAGACAGGTGAAGGTGATTAAAACTCCGGAGATAAAGGGCGCGGTGTCTAACTGAGTTCAGAGCCTGAACTGACTGTGACAACATGAAGCTTCCTCTAGTGACAAAACACCATCTAAAGACAAGGTATGTGCTTTACTTAAAGAATATATCAAAACCCTGATATACCTACATAAGGTACACTTTTTTTCTACCTAATGCATTTAGGTTTGTGATTATTAAATATATGTATTTTTTCTTCCAAGAAATATTTTTTTGAGAATTTTTTTTTTTTCTAGATTTGATAGTATTTTATTTGAACTGGATACTAACTGTGCAAGTGCAACCCTGGAACAGTATGTTGTGATGAAAAACCTCAGGCACAGTACAGTGATAAGGCCAGTTCCAGTATAACGTTTAAATAGGGCAAATATTTCAGATGATCCCAGCTGAGGTGGCTTGGAGCCCAATGGAGTTATTCAGCAAACATTCAGCAAGTGTTCATCTGATCCTTGAAAAACTTGCCGCCGTTCGGTCTGTGGGAACTGGACACACAATGATTCACCAACTTGCACTTTACTGGACCTCGGCTGGAAATTATTGCCACATCCACCATACAGTCCTGGACAGAGTCTTCACAACACAACGCATCTGGCATATTTGCCAAGTTGTGGTGACCTGTGGTACGCTGCTGTGACTCCTTGATGGGAGTATGAATGTCTATATACCAAGGAAAGTTTACATGCCTAATGTAAGCTTCAAATGCCCCATTAAGCCACTGATGTGTATTTGAAACATTATGCAACAAATCTTCTTTAAAATTAAAACATGAAATAAATAAAACCTTCTTTGAAAACACATCAGAACCAGTTTAATTTGAGAGGCAATGGGTAATATGAAGTAAATTTCTTTGAAATATTACAAGAGGACAAACGGAGCCTCTTTTAAAGACGACAAAGTTCTTTAAAATGACACGTAAATAAACTTTTAAAAAATATGCCAGTCAGACTAAGGAAGAAAAATAGCAAAAGAACCTCCATTGCAGAAAAAAAGATCGTATTGAGCCCCCAAATTGTTATGTTTAAATGAAGAGAGGACAGGATGATGCATCTGCCATTCTACGATATGGTTACCGCCCCATGTGTGATAACTACGCATAATGACAGTGTCTCATGTTCTCTCTAGTTATTCACAGGAGAAGAGGTTTTTAGGTCCTTTAGGTCATTTCCTAAGTGATTACAACATACAAATGTCATGCCCGAGGCCGGTTCTACACAGGGGTAAGAGGGGGCGCGCACACACACCTCCCCTAAGCCCTCTGTAAACATCCAATCACCGTCCGTATGCAAATGAGTCAAGACGCAGCCTAACGTAGTGTCGTGTCGGATTTCAGCAAAACAATAAGAAAAATAAGATTTTTTTTTTTTTAAACATATGATCTGTTCTGTAGCCCATCTGCTTTAACTTAGTTTTTTTATTATTCATAAGACAACACTCTAAAAACTGCTGGGTTAAAAAACAACCCAACCATAACCCAGCTGCTGGGTCACTATTGAACATAACGCGCGCTGGGTTGTTTTGACCCAAGTGCTGGGTTGTTCATCTGACCCAACCAGTGGGTTAAATTGACACTTGCTGGGTTAAATGTTAAAATGTTGGGTTATTTTATTTGACCCAACCAGTGGGTTAAATTGGTAAAGCGCTGGGTTATGTTATTTGACGCAACGAGTGGGTAAAATTAACACTCTTGCTGGGTTGACTCCATTAGATTTTTTTTATTTTCAAAAAAGACACAAAATGTACACAACTTCACATAATGTAAATGTAGTCACAGAATAGGAAAATGTGAATAACTTAAGTTTTACCAAAATGTCAGACAAAACCATATAATCTTAAGCTGACCATTTGTTAAAATGTACTGTAACAAACACTCTGTAAAACAAAAACAAGAGACCCCCTGTAAGTCTGATTTGAATTGCATTTTTTTTTACATTTAATACAATGTTTAAAAACTTTCTATATAGAAGTTTTCAATACAAATCTTACAATGCCCACATGACACAAATATTTCCCATCTTAATATTTTAACTATCCGTTATTTAACTATTACTATTTAATTTCCTTCAAAAATGACATTAAAAGCAAAAATGATAAAACCTTTTTAAATATTATTGATTAAATGTTGGCTGAAAAAACTCTTGTCCTCAAAAATTTAATGACACGAGATGAGTACTCGTGTCCATCAATCTGATCTACAGTATGCTGGAGAAACTCCCAGGTGAGAAGACACTTCTTAACATCAATGACAAAAAAAACAGCCTTCACCAAAGAGTCTGTATCAATAGCATTGCCTCCAACAATGGAAAAGGTCTGTCAGGTCCCTCTTGTCTCATCCCCAAGGAACAAAACATGGAACAATGCTCCAGTCATCTCCATATTTTGCAGATATCATCCTCATCATGTTGGTCCACCTATGGATTATACAGCATCACTTAGTGTTGCAATATAACTAACATTTACATTGAGCATTTTTGTTAAGTACGTACAGCTACATATGCATTTAATGCAAAACATCTTTTCTCTTGTCAATACACAAAAATACATAACGTGAACATGAATTTAGTGTATATTTTTAAATAATTTACCTCACTATTTAACATGTGAGGGATAACAGGATACGGCGCTCCATCTGGATTTCACCCCTTTTCAAACTCTCAACAAACACTAGATGAATATGACATTTAATGATGAATTTACAACTTATAATAAATATTTCATAAGTTTAAAGAAAAAGCTTGTTTTAAGGCTACGACTTATCCATGACGCTTTCTCATTTTTTGAATAACAAAACAGAATGGAAAAACAATATTAATTCCACACAATGTTAATATCAAAGCATTTATTTTAAACAATAAAATATGTTTGCTCCTACCACAAGTTACTAAAAAATAAAAAATTACATTAACTCATCATAAAACACCGAGTGATCTGCGCATGATCCAGTCAGAAGTGAAGAATCCAGAAAGTTCTCCAAAGAAAAACCAACTGCGGCGTCAAAATAACATCTTTATTATTATTATTTTTTTTTTTACAGACGGAAACAGAAGACATATTAAGACTGTCATTAAATATATCCCAATAGCTTCTTCTGACGCCTATTAAATATTATAAAATATGCCGAGAGACTTTCCACACACACAGCTTTAGCGAAGATTACTAGTAATTTACCTAAAATCACATTTAAGATTACATTTAGTTTTTTTTTTATTTTATTTGTGTGTGCTACGAACGCACTTTTATCATAAAATACACTATAGCCGACTGTTGGCACAGAAAAACATGAACTCCCCTCACCTCCATATCACCCCCAAGTGCGACTAAAAAGGCCGAAAAGCAAATAAACATGAAAATGTGCTCCTACCACAACTGCAACATTTAAAATTTAGGTAAAAATTCATATAAACTTACCATAACATCCTGCCAGCAATAAATTGCGTGCTGCTCGCCTCAGAAGTGAAGAATCCAGAAAGTTCCTCGTGCCGTGTGTCAATTCCAAAAACGCAAAGAGCGGACTTGACTTGGAAGTGCACACTCGAGGGTTTGAGGACACCGGGTATAGTGCAAATAGAACGCAGCGTACATGATGCTTCTCACAGCCGCGATATATTATACAATAACCGTATTATACCAAATAATAGCTGTTAGGAATACACAGTACCACAGCCAGCGGTCGTTTTCAGAAGCTTCTGCCAAGATGAGGCTGTGTTTTGCGGCTACATGAGCGCGAAGCACCGTAGGATTGTGTGGAGCTCAAATCTCCGAAATCGTTGGGGCACTTTTTTAAATAGACGCCATCTTTAATAACCGATTGATGTTTTGAGCTGTACACACATACATTCTCGCTTAAACAACTCTTAAAACTACACTTTGTGACACAATAACAGTAATATTTCAAACATTTTGCAGGCTGCCGCTTGGAGAAAAAAAAGAATAAACCAGTTGTTGGGTCAAAATAACCCAACCAGGTGTTCATTTGTAAATGACCCACTACATCTCATTTGACCCAGCATTACCCAAACCAACAATGTGTTTACAGAAACAACCCAGCATTTTTTAGGGTGTCAGTTTTGTAAATATTCTAGTTATAGTGTGTTAAGTCTTACTTTAGGTTAAAAGTTTTTGAGAATTAGACCATCCAGCTAAGAGAAATGTTTTGTCCTTGATTGATAAAATCTGGATTAAGGATATTTTAGTTTTAGTTGGACAGGTCTGAAGGTAGAGGCATGACAAAGTGCAATCCACTTCTCCAGGCTTTGGACGTAGCTAACAACACAATTCAGCAGGGACAATACTGTTACTATAAGCACAGGGGGGAAAAAACAGTGCTCGAACATGATGTGTACCCATGATGGACCCCCCCCAAACCAAAGAAACTCCATATAAAAGGAAACAAATAGGAAGTATTGGCATATAAAAGATGAGGGGGAAAAGGGAGAAAAAATATAAATAAATGATGGGAAAATTCAACACTGTCTAGAGGAAATAAAGTGAAAAAAAATATTATATATATATTTATATATTCACTTTATTTCCTTTTCTCCTACTTTATTATTATTTATTGAGTCTACCTAATCTGTACATTGAAGGGGGAAAATGGCAAAGAATCAGATATATCAGGTCAATTCATCAACATATTCAGTACAATACAATTTTGAGATTCAAAAGGAACATCAGTTCTGATGTTCTGTTTCCCCCTGGTGGCAGATGGGGTTAATTACATCATTGGTAAAAATCTACTGCACAATATCAAATGTGATACTGAACCACTTAACTTACTGTCAGTTGTTGAGGTCTGTAATGTTCCTCTCACAATAACATTGTTTTCCAAAGTAACCCCTGTCGTCTCCTCCCCCTTCCTTCTCATTTATGGACATTACAGCCTTACAGATTGGAGCCATTCATGGCAGTCTAGGTGTTCATTGGACTTTGTTGCCCGCACTGGTCCATCTGCGTCCCCTCCAGTCGGTTTGTTGTCAGATTAAAGAGCAGTCAAGTCAAGTTGCACTTGGTATAGGAATCGTCTGACACCCCAGTTAGTGAAGCCGCATGCCCAAGATATATTTTAAAATGGGAACAGTATTTAGTATTCAATATTCTAAAGAGATATTACAGACTTAAAAGAGCCTAAATTAAACTATTTCTTTACAAAAAAAAAAGGTCTCAAAACTCCCCCAAAGTGTCAAAAAAGGACAAAAAAGCAGAAAGTTTTTTTTTTTGCTTAAAACTCAAGTTAACACAGATTAATGACTGAAAAGCAAAAAATCTGTGCATTTTTCAGATGTCAGGCAGAACTAAAGGCATCATTACTTTTGAAATGTGTCAATTTTAACCGTTTTGTACCGGAATATGGAAAACAATGTAAAAAAAAAATCCAAAATCACTAAATTCTCATATTATTTATAGAAATAACTGAAAACTATCCTAAAAACACATTCACATACTCTTGTACTCTTTTGCCTATATATATATATATATATATATATATATATATATATATATATATATATATATACACACACACACACACACACACACAAATACATAAATTTTTTTTGTTTGTCCTGTCATATTTAGACAGTTAAAATGAAACAAAATTATTTTTGCCTAGGTTGTGCTGAAAAAAGGATGTGTTATATTGCACAATTCTGACCCGTGGGAACATCACTGCTACCTGATTGATGTATTGTTATGGAGGTGAAATGTGGTTGTGCAATAGAATACTCTCAGCTTTCCTCTTTTGTCGAAAGCGTCTTACAAAAATTTTAATGACACTGCCAGGCTTCTAACTGAGGTCTCTGAATTAGAATGTGTTGACATTAAACACTGGATCAAATGCATTACTATGGTAATAGAAATACCTGACCTGCTGATAAAGGCTTTGCATGCCGCACAGTATCAATCAGTTCTCCCCATTTATTTTAAGTGCAGAATTTAGATATATTAACCCAAAAACTACACACTGGATTGAAAAGCTGTGTAAAACAAAGCACTAAAACATACTGCAACTAGCACAGTAACTACAACAATGTCTACTGTACGTCAGAAAAGCTAAGAGGGAAGGTGGCTCAAATTTACTTGCAGAATATTAATTATAAGTTACAATTACGACAGTTGAAATGTTTTTGTTTTATTGCCTGTTTTTTTCTGGCACTTGGCCAGTTTTTGGTTGTTGAAAAAACATTTTAAATTAAAAAATGCTTGTTAACAGAAGCATTTCAGTTCAGAGTTGCCACACAGTCAGTAACTCCTCTTTTCCTCCTATTTGTCGATAAGTCAGAAACATTACTTCTGTATTCTGTACATGTCAGGTACAGTTGACGGCCTCAGTGCAAGTGGAGGCAATAATAACAATAACTGATAAGTTTGAAGATTAATGAGCTCCATCACTGTAATCAAAAAAGCCATTTCTATTTATTATAAAAGCAATTTCTATTTTTTTTTTTTAATTAACTGCAAATGCTCTGGCACGTTTAAGCAATCTGCTAAATCCCTTGGCTTTCAGAGGTGGCAAAATAAAATTTCTCTGCCTGGATTCAGAAAAATGTAGACAAAACAGTGTATAATTGTTAATTTGCAGTATACAGGACATTTATTTATTGTTTGATTTTTCGCATAAAAATCACACAAGGAATGTATTTATTTATTTATTTATTTATTTATTCATTATTATTGTTGTTGTTGTTGTTGTTATCACAAAAATCACAAATGTTCATTTAGCTTTTTTTTTACATCTTGACTCACAAAGAGAAATAAAGGTAGTTATGGTTCTGCTATTAAAAGTAGTAGTTTGACTTGAACACCACTTAGACATTGCTCGTGAAAACATCCTCATTCCTTTTTGATATTTTTTACTTTTTTAATCACTATTTGCTGCTTATGTTACAAGTAAACATGTATTCTGAGGTGAGAAATGTTTAATGCTTCTTTTTGAAGTTACAGTAGTGGCTTTTGACCTTAAAGTTGAAAAAAAAAAACATTTTAATGCAGTCGTTTGTGGAAAATGATCTAATGTTTGGTTGCATAGTCCTTGCCTGCAATAACTGCATTAAATTGAAGACCCAGCGACATCAAAGTGTTCGATTCTTATTCTTGCATTTCCTTTCCATGCTTCTGGGGGTAACGTTCAAGTCATTACCTCTCTCCAGTTAGTTGGAAGGCATTTCCCTGTAAATTGCTGTAAAAAGTGCTTCTAAAGATTTTATTTATTTTGTTGCTACCTTTGCAATCAGTAAAGATTAGCAAGATTGCTCCAGAAGCACCCCTGCAAGTTCAGCAGCTATGCATGTTGATTTAATGCATGTTTTACATTTAAGCATTTGACAGATGCTCTTATCCAGAGTGACTTGCATAAATTTGACTTTAAAACTCTTGAGTAGTGAATCATTAAAAAAATCCGTAAATGTTTCCAAGCAATTTTAGCACAAATAGTTCCTCATTCCAGATCTACAGAAATTGAATTCACAGGTTTCCAAATAGTCGATGCTTATTGCAAGGAGTAAAAAGATGTTTAAAATACTTAATATGAAAAAAAATTAATATGAATTTATAAAAGAATGGTCATTTTTTTACTTTTATCTTCTTAGATACATGTAATGTTGTGAAATAGATGTAAAATGAGTTTCTAGTTCTATTTATAGCGCGGCAGTCATTAATCTTTTTTCATCTTGAATTAAAGCGTTTTTTTTTAATGCACTTTTGTTGTTTTAGAGAGGAAAGTATAGATCCTCAAAAAAAAAGTTACAGATTTACCTCTGACTTTGGCAGAGTACTGATACTGGAGGCTCTTTCCACAAATGTTAAATAAACAATTAACTTTTAAAAAATAAATTCACATCAAATATCAGTATATCCACAATTAATCACATCAATGGGACATAGTGGAACATCTACTCTATATGTTTCCGAGAAGCTGTAATAATGTAAATAACGAATTATAAGAAAAAGCTCAAACCAGCACTAGGGTAAAAGCTGCCATTCTTTAAAAAAAATAATAAAATCAACAAACTAATCAGAAAAGAGGACTTAACAGCACCTCAGCAGCATGGACCTGCTACAATTTAGACTATTTAGGTGTTTCAATCAGGCCTCTAGTTAAGAGCAATCTTAAAGCACCAGCATACCAATACATCTTGGACAATGCTATGCTTCCAGTTTTGTAGCAACAGTTTTGTGGAAGGCCATTTTTTATTCCAAAGCACAAAGAAAAGAATTAAAGACATGAACTGATGAGTTCAGTAGATGATTTCCAGAGCCCTGACCTCAACCCCATTGAGCACCTTTGGGATGAACTGGAATGGAATGCTATGGATATATTGTAGTTAGGAATTTTGTAGAGTTTTTCAAAAAGTTAAATATTTGTTTCTTTAAAACAAACGAATAAATGAGATAAATTGTCTAATTATTTGCTGTAAGCCTAGATTAATATTTTGAATACAAAATGGTACATTTAATTGTTAAATATTGCAATCTAAATCCCAATTGCAATATGTGTCAAAATAATTGCAATATGATTTTTTATTTTTTTTTTTTATCAAAGCTGCCCTACAAATAATTATTCTGTTTGTATATTTTTACCACTGATAAAATCATCTGGCTCCCCACTGGAACTGCTTTTCATCCTAAAAAAACATTCATACCATTTTAGACATTTTTACAATGTTTGTAAACAGCATTTTTTATAATTTTTTTAAAATTGTTATTATTCTTTTATGTTATTTTATTTTTATATTTTGCCAGACTTTCTTGTATTTTAATTTAATCTTGGGACTAGTTCCCCACATGTCTTGGAGAATTCTTTTGTCCCTCATTTGTGGTTAATGCTAAACTGTATTTCTTTGCTGAGTACCTGACAATAAACATTTACAGAGAGTACTCAAGCGGTGTTCTACGTCTCACGACAGCATTTGAGTTTGTGCATTTTCTTGCTTTTACCGCTGAGTGGCGCTATATAACTATAGATTGACGCCTCGTGAGTTCAATCTCTTAAGGATTAATGAGCCGCAGCTCTAGTATAACTCCAGCACGTGCTAAAATCAAGTGAAACGTAGTTAAACGAATTCATCATCACAGTACTGAAATTACAGTACAAATTGAGATCAAATTAGATGAAATCTTATAAGGATCGAATTTAAGCAAATAAGGTATATTTTGTCATTTTAAAAAATTACATTTTGTTTTCTTTAAAATTATAGTAGATTTATTACATGAAATAAATTAAACTAAATGACCATACTGCGTCACCAAATGTCAATGTTTATGGGTTGTTAATAAGAATTAAATGCAGTAAGCCTATAAATGTCCTTATAATGTTCTTTAATAAATAAGGAAACCGTTTGAACAAATTACATTTCTACATTAAAGTAACACCCCCGTTGCGCTGTACCACCGCTGGCAAAACCTTAATCGAAACATTAAACGAATTTACAATCACAGCACTAAAATTACAGTACGAACGTAAAATTTTAATTAAATATAATCGTTTCTTATTGGCATCGAATTTAAGCAAAGTAAATGTTAACACAGTGAGCCTTTATATTCTATTATACTGAATAAAAATTTAGTACAACAAAATTCTTGCTTGCTATTATTTTACTATTTTTATTTTTTACTATTTTAATTCAATCCAATTTAATTTTTACAGCGCTTTTAACCATGGTCATTGTCTTAAAGCAGCTTCACAAAAATGAAAAGAAAATTTATGGAAGTGTGTATGTGTGAGAAAAATGTGCATTGATGAGCAAGCCAAGGGTGACGGCGATAGTGTCAAGGAAAAACTCCCTGAGATGGCAATAGGAAGAAACCATGAGAGGAACCGGACTCAACAGGGAACCCATCCTCATTTGGGTGATAACGGATAACAGAAATTATATAACATCATATGTGTTATGCAGCTGAAAGTTCGATATAACAGAAGTTATTTAAATTAACATGAAGTCCAGTTCAGCACAGGGATGAGTCAGCAGGTGCAGAGGGCAGATGGGGTTTAGATCACTTGGAGCTCAGGGAGTGGGAGCTACCTATTCAATTCTAAATTGAATAGGTAGCCAGTGCAAGGATAATAATATTGGGGCATTTTTTACTTTTTATTTAAAAAATTTATATATATTTTTTTTTCTACTATTATTTTATTTACTTCAAAATAAATGTAAGAACAAGAACAAATCATACTTTTTAAATATTACTGGAATGTGGGCTGAAAAAAATTGTCCTCAAAAATTTAACAGATGACGATTCATGCCCATCAATCTAATATACAGTATAGAGAAACTCCCAGGTGGGAAGACACTGCTTTGTATAGTTACATCAAAAACAAACAAAAAAAAACCCTTTAAAATAAACATTAACAGCCTCAATTAGAGAGTCTGGAACGCAGAGTACCGGTTGAGTCACAGAGCTGTGATATATTACACCATAACCGTTAAATACCAAAGAAAATTAATAAAATACCTTTGCTGTTTTAACAATTACAAAGACATCACAGCCAGTGGCATTTTTTAAGAAAGTTTTTTCCGAGGTACATGTATATGGGCATTGCCAAATCTTCTAAATCATTGGGGCAATTTTTTGGAGGGGGTTTTGAGCTGTACACATGCATTATCGCCTAAACAACTCTTAAAACTTTGTGACACAATAACAGTAATATTTAGAACATTTTGCAGGCCATTTGGAGAAACTAGAGAATAAAGAATAAACCAGTTGTTGGGTCAAAATAACTTGTGCTTACAGAAATAATCCAGTCAGGTTAAGAATCCAGAAAGTTCTCCAAAGAATAAACCAACTGCTGGCTCAAAATAACACAACCAGGTGTTTCTCTGCTTTTTCCCCAGAATGATCCTGGATCATTCAGAAACAGAAGACATATTAAGAATGTCATTAAACATACTGTAACTCAATCGCTTCTTCTGACAGCTATACAAAATTATCAAATTTGCCAACAGATTTTCCACACACAACTTTAGTGAAGATTACTTACACTAAAAAATGCTGGGTTGTTTTTATTACCCAAACGCTGGGTTGCCTCTGTTGGGTCATTTTTCTGGGTTATTTACAGGGAACTGGGTACTTTTTTTTTAACCCAGCTTGCTGGGTTGGAGTTGGGTTAGCTAGTGAAAGTTAACATTACAGACAAGTCCGCCCCTCCCCCGAAGTTCACTGGTGTATTCAGTGGCTGTGTCAAATTTGTGTCTTTTTTTCTTCCTCCTCAAGCATTTAAGAGGAAATGTAAATGTTAAATATAAGGTCTGTATACACACTTTCACTCACCTATGACTGAATTTGTTCACTGTATGTAACATTTATTACTGTTACCATGTTACACTCAAACTTTCAGCCTGTTCTGTGCTATAGCATGCTAGTTTATCTGACAATGGCTGCTAGCTGGCAAAACCAAAAGAACCCCACCTGTGTATGAAAGAAACTGCAAAAATGTCTGAGCTTTTTAGCTTTCTTTGTAGAATGCTTGCAGGGTGTATGAAGGTGGTGAAGTGATGAATGAAAGCTAAACTGTTAATTGTAGTGCTAGCATTTAGCTAGGTTGCTAGCGTTAGTAAACACATATAAAAAGCTGAGGTGTTACAAAGCACTAATCTTCTTACAAATATGCATACTAGCCAACCCTCTTGATTTTTCCATAAACTTTTACTTTCTTTCATTTCTTTCTTTCCAAGGTTGGAACCAACATCGTGGAATATCTCCAGCAGGCTGAAGTGTCGAGGCCGTAGACCTACATCCTGATGTTGGGAGATAATGACCAGCACTGCTCTCAGGCATTAGTGCTTCTCAGTAATAGTATCGTAATGATGTCGCTGTTGAACTTGTTTTGTATTATCTGATCTTGTGCTTTTGAAAAATAAATATTTTTTCTATGCTTTGTACAATTAATTGGGTGTTGTCTATTACAAAAAAACACTTTAATACATGTATGCAATAAACCAGTATATCAAAGTAATTTAACTGTTTTACCCACATAATACATTAAAATAATAATAACCTATTTGCGAGGTAGAATTAAAACAGCATTATAGTTAAATATCACCTAACATTTGGATTGAATATTTTACCCATCTTGCTGGGTTAAATAAATAACCCATTTTGCTGGGTTAAATTAACCCAGCATGTAGTCCAATATTTACCCAGCATTTTAGGGTGTAGTAATTTAGGATTTTATATTTATATGGGCTAACTAAACTCACTTGAGAAAAGTGAGTTTAGGAGCAAGCTCATTTTCAGGTTCATTCACTTTTCCACCGTCACACTTTGATATGGGGGTGTAAGGAGTTCATGTTTTTGTACACCCCCATATCAAAGTGTGATGGTGGAAAAGTGAATGAACCTGAAAATGAGCTTGCTCCTACCACAAATACAACATTTAAAATTTAGGTAAAAACTCACATTAACTTACCATAAAATACTGCCAGCTTTAATCGGCGTGCCCCTCGCTTTAGAAGTGAAGAATCCAGAAAATTTGTCGTCATGCTGTGTCTTAATTCCAAGAATACAAAGAAGAGACTTGATTTGAAAGTGCACACTCGCGGGTTTGAGGACACCGGGTGTATATTGCAAATGGAACGCAGAGCCCAGTTTGGGTTGTTTTTAACCCAGCTGCTGGGTAAATATTGGACCAACTACATGCTTGGTTAATTTAACCCAGCAACATGGGTTATTTGTTTAACCCAGCAAGATGGGTAAAACATTAAGTCCAAATGCTAGGTCATATTTAACTATAATGCTGGGTTAATTCTACTACACAAATTAGTCAAATGTTCTACCCAGAACTATTCTATTCTACCCATTCTATTAACTGGAATGTTGGGTTAATTCTACCTCACAAATAGGTTATTATTATTTTTTTTATGTTTTACATGTCTATGGGTGAAACAGGTGAAGATATATATACTTTGATATGCTGGTCTATTACAGAAAAAAAAACTCTTTTTGCAAAGTTTTGCAAACCATACATATATGCAATAAACACCCAATTAAATGTACAAATCATAGAAAAATATTTATTTTTCAAAAGCACAAGATCAGATAATACAAAACAAGTTCTATCATTACTATACATTACTCAGAGGCACTAATGCCTGAGAGCAGTGCTGGTCATTATCTCCCAGCATCAGAATGTAGCGGTACGGCTTTGACATTTCAGCCTGCTAGAGAGATTCCAGTGTTGGTTCCAACCTTAGAAAGAAAGAAATTAAAGAAAGTAAAAGTTTATGGAAAAATTGAGAGGATTGGCTTATTTGCATATTTGTAAGAAGATTAGCGTTTTGTAACACCCCAGCTTTTTATTGTCTCAAGCATTGAGATTAATAAAGTTCTAATGTTAATGCTAAATGCTAGCGGCATGCCGGCACTCCTGTTACCAGGTTAGCTTTCATTCATCACTTCACACTTCAGGTTCTTTCATACACAGATGGGGTTCTTTGGTTTGGCTAGCTAGCAGCCATTGTCAGGTAAATTAGCATGCTATAGCACAGACCAGGCTGAATGTTTGAGTGTAACGTTAACACAGTAACAGTAATAAATGTTACATACAGTGAACAAATTCAGTCATAAGTGACTTAAGTTTTTCTTAAATGTGTGAGGAGGAAGCACCAAAAAAAAAAACAAAGTTGACAGCCACTGAATACACCGGTGAACTTCGAGGGAGGGGCGGTCTTGTCTGTGATATTAGCTGTCACTAGCAACATGCAAGCTGGGTTAAACTAAAAGTACAATTCACTGTAAATAACCCAGAAAAATGACCCAACAGTGGCAACTCAGCATTTGGGTAGTAAAAAATAACCCAGCATTTTTTAGTGTGCAGGAACTCAAATCTCCAGAAACGCTGGGGGAATTTTTTAAATTACAATGTCTTCAGTAACCGATGGAGGTTTTGAGCTGTACACACATACATTCACATACAAACTACAAACAACTTTTAAAACTACACTTGACACAACAGTAATATTTCGAATATTATGCAGACTGGCGTTTGGAGAAACCAGAGAATAAATAGTTGCTGGGTCAAAATAACCCAACCAGGTGTTCATTTGTAAATGACCCACTACATCTCATTTGACCCAACATGAACCAACCCAACAATGTGTTGAAAGAAACAACCCAGCATTTTTTTTTTAAGAGTGTAATGTTCTATTCTGAAAGTCTATTTTTCCAGTTATTTCTATATTTAAAGTTTGATGTCCTCGAATGTATCTTTTTTTTTTTAATGCCAACAATAAACCAATAAACAAAGGCAATATAGCCTCCTTCGTACAAATAAATTTGTTAGAACGCTATAGCTAGTGAACTTGATTGTCTAAACATTTAACCATTTTTTGACTCATTATTGTACAGTACAGTAAATTTCAATAGCTTAGATTTTTCATGTTTGTAAAATACTCGGATGTGTAAATTACCATCAATAGTATTTCTTCGATACAACATATGACATTTTTATGGCTTAAGCTCAAATCATACTTGAAAACTGCGTCGAATGAAAATGTCACTTTGCGCCACATGGCTGTCGTTTCATGAATGACATGAAAGACGAGTGATGGCAAGTATGTTAGATTAGACACCTCATTCTGTATGTATTTTCTTCTCAGGTGTGGACTATTTAAAGTTAAGTTGTGGTAACCTGTGGTGACTCCTTGTTTTGAGCAACGTTTTTCTAAATATGGCAGCGGGTCAAAAGTTCTCATCAGATCATATTGAGCCCATAAATTTTTACGTTTAAATGAAGGGAAAACAGGATGACGTATCTGCTAGCAGAAGAGGTTTTTAGGTCATTTCCTAAGTGACTACAACATACAGGTGTCATGCCCATCTTTAAAAGTAAAACTTTAAAACTCTAAAGTACATTGAAGTTAAAAATGACAAAGAATCAGATGAGTTATACTGTATCAGGTCAAGTGAATTGTTCAGATGAATTACAATTACAATGCAATTTTTAAGTTCTGATTTGATTTGTTTTCCTGTTTCACTCTGGTGGCAGATGGGGTTAATTACATCATTGGTAAAAATCTCCACATTGTCAAATGTGATACTGAACCACTTATCTTACCGTCAGTTGCTGAGGTCTGTAATGTTTCTCACAATAACATTGTTTCAGAGGTAACCAGTTCTCAGTCATCTCCTCCCCCTTCCTTCTCATTTATGGACATTACAGCCTTACAGATTGGAGCCATTCATGGCAGTCTAGGTGTTCACTGGACTTTGTTGCCCCCTCTGTCCATCTGCGCCCCCTCCAGTCGGTTTGTTGTCAGATTAAAGAGCAGTCAAGTCAAGTTGCACTTGGTATAGGAGTCGTCTGACACCCCAGTTAGTGAAGCCGCATGCCCAAGATATATTTTAAAATGGTACCAGTATTTAGTATTCAATATTCTAAAGAGATATTACAGACTTAAAGAGCCTGAATTTAACTATTTCTTTAACAAATTTAACACAGGTCTCAAAACTCCCCCAAAGTGTCTGTGTGTTAATGGTAATTTGTGTTAACCCACAGATAATGTATTTCTCATCTCAATCTTGGTTTTTCATGTCTCAATCTATCTCCAAATGTGCAGTCTCAGTGTTTATGTAAATGGATACAACAATGTCTATGTCAAGAGTGCCAAGAGGGAAGGTGGCTAAATGTGCAGAATATTAATTATAAGTTACAATTATGACATTTGAAATGTTTTTGTTTTATTGCCTGTTTCTTCTGGCACTTGGCCAGTTTTTGGTTGTTGAAAGAACATTTAAAACTGAAAAAATGCTTGTTAGCAGAGGCATTTCAGTTCAGAGTTGCCACAGTCACAAACTCCTATTTTTCCTACTATTTGTCGATAAGTCAGGAACATCGCTTCTGTATTATGTTGAGAAAACATCAGGTAACATTGGCTAGTGGAAGCAATAATAACTGATTTAAAAAGTTCAAGTTTGCAGATTAGTGATCTCCATCACTGTAATCATACTGTTCATTATAAAAGCAGTTTCTATTTATTTAACTAATTTCTATTTATCCATCTATTTAACTGCAAATGCCTTGGCACATTCAAGCAATCTGCTCTTGCCTACATTTTCACTTGCTTATGGTCTGTCGATTAAAATTTTTAAATGATTAAAACTCAGACACCTGAAGACGGACTTTGAGAAGAAAAAGGTGCTTTTTCATTAACAAAATGTTCGAAGGGAAAAAGGATAGCAGAGGTTAGTAGCTACATGGAATATGGGGACGCTGGATGCTGGCTGACCTAACCGGGTTAGTAGCTAATGGAGTTAGTGGCTAACCGGGTTAGTACTGATCTAATAGGGGGGAACTGGAACACAAGAAGCAAAGCACACATGAGGCTATTCCAAACTAGCGGCTAACCTACTAGCGACCAGAACCACTAGCAGTCAATCCCACTAGAGGCTAGCCTACTGGAGGCTAACCCTACTAGCAGCCAAGGCCTACTAGCAGCCAAGGCCTACTAGCGGCCAACCCTGCTAGCGGCTAGGCCCTCATGTGGCTACACAAAACTAAACAGACAAAGAACTACACAAGAATGCTGACACTGGGGAGACACAGAACAGTACTTACACAGGAGGAAACACAGCCTAACTAAACATTGAACAAGGCAGCTCCATGAATCCATCAGAACAATGAACATACAGAAATCAAAACTAGAGCCCTCTAGAAAAACAAAGGTAAACCTATATAACTAAAATATAAACTCAAAGAAACAAACAAAAAGGAATGCCCACATGCCAGTATACAAACATACCAACAAATAATGCCCGACCCAGTTTCCCAGAACAAACTGCTATTTATAGAAACTTTAATGAGCCACCTCGGTTCAGGTGAGCACTCATCACCTGACCGAGGTGCCTTCTGGGAAACAGAGTCGACCAACAAAAACTACAAACAGACAAACAGTGACCTCTAGTGGAGGTTCCTAACACTCAAGCCCTAGTAAGACCATGTTTATGTAATGTTATGTGTTAAATATTTATAAAATGTATTACATGCAGTAGGTATAAAAATGTTTACAGATTATTTTCCAATAATGAAAGGAAAATTTGGGGTTTATCTGGATTCAGAAAAATGTAAACAGCACAGTGTATAATTGTTAATTTGCAGTGTATACAGGACATTTTTATTTGATTTGATTAAATGCCCAGTCTTTTTTTTTATTTATATTTCTCACTCGCTCATTCATAGTCTATACCGCTTTATCATGTATTCAGGGTTGAGGGGGACCTGGAGCGTATCCCAGGAGACTTAGGGCACAAGGCGGGGTACACCCTCGACAGGGTGCCAATCCATCACAGTAATTTATATTTTAATTTATTTATTATATATTTTGTTTAGTTTTTTGCATAAGAATCACACAAAGTATTTATTTGTTTATAATAATAATAATAATTATTATTATTATTATTATTATTATTATTATTATTATTATTATTATTATAAAAAGAATAAGATAAGATAAGAAATCACAAAAATCACAAAAATAGAAATGTTTAATGCTTCTTTTTGAAGTTACAGTAGTGGTTTTTGACCATTTTAATGCAGTGGTTTGTGGAAAATGATCTAATGTTTGGTTGCATAGTCCTTGTCTGCAATAACTGCATTAAATTTAAGACCATTCAGCAACATCACAAAAGTGTTTGATTCTTATTCTTGCATTTCCTTTCCATGCTTCTACTGCATGTTTTCTTGTTTCAAGGGTTCAGGAGGTAAAATTCAATCCATTACCTTTCTCCAGTTAGTTGAAAAGCATTTTCATAAAGACTTCAATATTTATTCCGTTGTTACCTTTGCAATCAGTAAAGATTTGCAAGATTGCTCTAGAAGCAGCTGTGCAAGTTCAGCAGCTACAGTATGTATGTTGATTTAATGCATGTTTTCCATTTAGGCATTTGACAGACGCGCTTACCCGGAGTGACTTACATACGTTTGACTTACAGAACTTTTTAAAAAAACTTTTGAGTAGTGAATCATTTTTTAAAATCCCTAAATGTTTCGAAGTTATTTTACCCCAAATAGTTCCTCGTTCCAGATCTACAGAATTTTAATTCACAAGTTTCCGATGAGTCAATGCTTATTGCAAAGAATAAAAATATGTTTAAAAGACTTGTACTTATAATGTGAATTGGAAGAATGGTCAACTACTTTTTACTTTTACCTTCTTATTTACTGTACATGTAATGTTGTGGAACATATATAAAATGAGTTTCTAGTTCTATTTATATCATGGCAGTCATTTTTTCATCTTGAATTAAAGTGTTTTTTATTATTGTGTTAGAGAGAAAATGTGTTTTCAATATGTTTCTGCGAAGCTGTAATAATGTAAACAACAAATAATAAGAAAAAGCCCCAACCAGCACTAGAGTAAAAGCTGCTACATTCTTTAAAAAATTGTAAAAAAAATAAATAAAAAAAAAATCAAACAAACTAATCAGAAAAGAGGACTTAACAGCACCTCAACAGCATGGACCTGGTACAATTTATTAAAGGTAATACACACATAGACTATTTAGGCTATTTAGGTGTTTCAATCAGGCCTCTTATCCCTAGTTACTGTAAGAGCAATCTTAAAGCACCAGCATACCAAGACATCTTGGACAATGCTATGCTTCCAATTTTGTAGCAACAGTTTTGTGGAAGGCCATTTTTTTATTCTAGAGCACAAAGCAAAGACTTAAAGACATGAATTGATGAGTTCTGTAGAACTTGACTGGCCTGAACACAGAGCCCTGACCTCAACCTCATCGAGCGCCTCTGGAATGTGCTACAGAATTAATGGTCACAAATTCCTACAGAAACAGTTAAAAATCATGTGGACAGACTTTGAAAAAGTGTGAAAACTTTTATAGCTGATAACTTTTAAGTAGATCTAATAGATTTTTGTAAATTCAGTTAGAGTTTAAGGTGGCAACATTTCAGCTAGACAGTGTAAAATTTCCAGAGCATCTCTTTCTTTATTCCCTTAAATGGAAATGCTTCCTATAGTTTGTTTTCCTCTCTATTGTTTCCCCGGGATTTCCATAGAACATGCACATGGCTATGTAGTACAGATAGTACAGATGTACATGACACTTAGAGTGTAGGCATAAACTAGAAGGATAAACTAGAGGGATAAACTAGAGAAAATGTGCATAAACTAGACAATAAACTAGAGAAAACATGTGCGTGCAGCTGTACCTGCATGTGCCTGCATGTGTGCGTACACGTGTGTGTACACTTGTGTGTACACGTGTGTGTACATGTGTGTTTTTATCTCATATCTCTTTGTGGTCATCAAACATAATGACGCGTGGTAGACACATCATCTGGTCTTCCCTCATTTTTTAAATTGAACAACTTCCTTAAGGGCAGACTGACGATGATAAACAGGCTGGTAATTTGATACACCACATTTAAACTGACTTATCATGTTTCAAATACTTTTGTCGATATATTGTACTGTAGTTAGGAATTTTGAAATGAGTTTTTCAAAAAGTTTATTATTTTCCTCGAAATAAATAAACAAAAAACAAATGAATAAATGAGACAAGTTGTCTAATTATTTTCTGTAAGCCTAGATAAATATTTTTGAATAAAAATGGCACACTTAATTGTTAAATATTGCAATCTAAATCCTAATTGCAATATGTGTCAAAATAATCGCACTATGATTTTATTATTTTTTTTATCAAAGCTGCCCTACAAATAATTATTCTGTCTCCCCACTGGAACTGTTTTTCATCCTAAAAAAACATTTTTACAATGTTTGCAAACAGCATTTTGTATTATTTTTTATTTTATTTTTATATTTTGCCAGACTTTCTTGTATTTTAATTTAATCTTGGGAATAGTTCCCCATGTGTCTTGGAGAATTCTTTTGTCCCTCATTTTCAGGCCAGGCCACAGTAAAACACTTTCTCCCATATCTTTAATTTAGTTTACATAATTTAACTTAATTTAATTTAATATGCATGAATGATGGGGCTCAAGAATTTTGCACAGTCCTGTATGTTTATCCTAAATATTAGTCCTGTGCCTTGTTGGTTTGCACAATGCTACGATTTGTGGTTAATGCTAAACTGTATCTGTATTGTTATATTGTATATATACACATATCTGCTCAGTGCATGGCTTGATTTCATTTCTGTCATTAGAGAAGATATGATCACTGTCACTGAGCCAGTTTGTTTTCTTTCTTCTTTGTTTTTTTTTACCAACATATGACAAAAATGAGGAAAACATACATTAAAAACCATGATTACGGTAAATGAGTCAGTTAGACGACACCTATGATAAACAAATCACCACCTTTTGTAATACAAAAAAATGCATGCGGAAGTAAAGGGTTATTTTTTTAAGATATAAACATTGTCTCCAAGGTGGAAACAGCAGAATAAAAAAAACAAAGGAAAGGCAAAAGAGAATAATGACAATTGTTGCCAAGTGGTGAATGTGGTCTGTAATTGTCTTAAATAGATGTCAATTTCTGAAATATTCAAAGCAGAGCATATGGGACAAATAACCATGCACTTGGATCACATCTTTCTCATGTAATGTCAGCATTCATTTAAAATATTTAGCAGAGACAAGTTGTTCTGTTACTAACATGTATTATACAAATCCTCAACAGTATAAATTTTCATATGTGGAACCTTGAAGACATGATTGTTATATCACAACATTAAATTATCGATTTTTGATTGGAAGCCTACACTCACGCGGTCCTGTTACAGATTCACAGATCCTCTCAGCAGGTTAAACAACAATCAGACATTAAGACATTGCTCACAATATTATCCAATATCAGATACAGCATGCAGCAATGTTTAGAGGAAGGTTTATACTTATACTGTATCAAAAGCTTCTTTTAATAGCAACATGTCCCCATGTTTTCTTTCGTCACTTATCGCTGTATATTATCTATAGATCATAGATCCAGCTCGGCTCCGAATAACAGAATAAAAATTTTTCCTTGTCAGCCAGACATTTAAATTCAAATATTAAATAAAAATAATTAAATGTCAAATAACCATATATTTGAGAATATCCTTTTTTTGGAGGGAGGGGTGTTCATTTAATCTAAAAGTCAGACACTGATGAGTCTTTTCAATATACTCAACAATACAATGAGGACTCTTGAAATCATATACAACAGAACTTTTGAACTCTTCAGTTGTTGGATATTTGATGGATGTAAAATAAAAAACCTTTTGGAATCCAATATCATAACGAAACTTTTCTTCTTGATCAGATGTTTTAGAAACAGACATTTTTAGGATTTGCTGTCCTGTTTCTTTCCCCAGTAAAAGACTCATGAATCCATATTTTAAGACAAAATATTTTTTTAGGAAAATTACCTTTTTAATAAGATAAAATAAAGAAACATTTATAGGAGATAAGGTTCTCAATGATACAGGACAACAAAAAAAAATCCATCAAAAATCCTACAATCCTCTAAAATGATTAGTGGGTAGCGGTTCAAATAAATGGACAGTGTTATAAATAAAATACCTGTTATATAGGTTGTAATATTTTGTTTTCGTTTCTTTTCTCTTTTTTTTTTTTTGGAAACCTGTTTGGTTTCATTTGTATTAATCCAGGAAATAAAAATGTTGCATAATAAGAAGCAGGAAATGCATTTTTGAAAAAGTTTGAATACCGCAGCTCATCAGGGCATGGAGTTGATGAAGATGAGTCGACTGCTGAGGGTATAAATGCCTCATGTTCATCTATAGTGCAGTTCAACTCAGGACCAAAGAGGTAACACACACAGGTGAGCAATTCTAATGATTGTTATATAAATGAATTCATATATTGTATATGTACATGCAAAATTATTCTTTTCTGTGCTTTAATTACGGACTAGCATAATTTTTTTTTCTCTTTGATGCAACAATAAAAATAGGAATAGTAAAAAATTTAAAATAAACCAAAAACTGTGTGTTTTTCTCTTATTGCTTCTTGTAATTATAAAATATGAATATTTTGTAATAGATAAGTCATATTATGGACATGTTACAACAAGGTTAGAATCAGCCAAAACATAATATTAGTGCTAAAAAGTGTCTTATCTAGGTGAAAAAGTGAATTTTCTGATGGGATTCCATGGGATTATAACACCATTTGTCATAATGCTTAACACTTCTTATTTCCCAGGCAGATAAAAAGAAACACTTTTGCTAAATACTGTACAATTTCATGCTCTTTTATTTAGTGTCCGTAGCTTTTTTGAAAAAAAAAATTTTTTTTTTCAAATATTTCAATGATCTTAATCGTCATTCAGATGAAACTTGGCCAATTTAAATTTCACATGAAAAGACATAAACCTGAAAAAGTGTATTATGCTAAAATGCAAAATTGTCAAGATATTTCAACATGAATTTGACATGGTTACGGACACTACAGGGGAAAAAAATATATTTTTTTTGTATGGAATGCTTTAATTTAAGCAACAGGTTTTTATAATCTTTTTCCAGAAGCTTACACCAATTTTAATATTAATGCATCATGCATATTAATGATTTGCATTTTAAATGATTATTGTTTGAAACGAGACAGCATAATGCTGAAAAATGGCAATTTTGGGGGCACATATTAAATCATCTCTCTAAAATGGCTGAAGTCAGCAACATAAAATTTAAGTTGAAAAGTAAGATTGCTCACTTACATGTTGTATAAACTTTAGAAGTAGCTTCTTCGGCACACATTTTCTGTATTATATTTTAAAAAATAATAATAATAAATAACTGTATTCACATGTGTTTTGATTTTGAAATATTTATTTTTTTGAAAATTTTTGAAAAAAGGAACACACACACACACACACACACAGTCAGGTCAACACATCTCCACTGATTACCATTAGAAATCACAATGATAAGGATTTATCTACTTTTGTCCTCACTTCAGATTGAGAGAAGCCTTCACTCGTGACATTCCTCTGACCTGTGCTGTGTGTTCATGTTTGAGTGCACGTCTGTGCTTTAGACATGAATCTCTTAGGATTTGTAGTGGTGCTGGGGATGTGCTACACACTCTGCTACCCGGCTGTCTCAGGTGAGTTAAAACAGAGGCAGAAAACATTTCATTAAAAAAAAGAAAAAACCTCAACCAGTCTGGCCACTGTGTGCAGACATCTTCACTGATAAGGTGTTTCCATGCACAGAACAAGTCGTAAGTGTGTTTCACACTATATGTTGTAAACTTGAGAGACTGCTTAGAGGGAAAAGCTAGAAAGAATCACTGACAATGAGTTCACAGTTTCTTCCCCTCATTTCTGATGTGAATAGCTAAAATATTATTAGACCTATTCCTTATATTATTAAAAAATAATACAACTAAATTTTAATCATCTTTTAAATTGTGTAACACTTTACTATATGGATTAACAATATTGATTACAATTAATTATTAATATTTGGTGTTATTAATTATAACCATTATTGTTACAAGGAACACCTATCAAATGTTATTATAAACACTTAGCAAACATAAACACACATTTCTATAATGATGAATTGATACATGCTTTAATCCTTAATTTATCAAGAACAAAATGTGCAGTGTACAGCATGCATCAACAGTCCCAAAGTGTCAGGAACACAGGTGACACAAGTGCAGATTGATCAAAACTAACACGTAATGTAAAATCCTACAGGGCGTGCAGGTAATCGTAGGCGATCCGCAAACAACAAAACAGGGCAGGAGCGAGACATTTAAAAAAAAAAAACAGACATGAGATGAAGCACCATGATAACAAGAACAATAGCAAACCTTGATAATATTCAAAGAGACCGAATATGTACTTCACACTAAGGGTGTGGAGTGAAAGTGTTTTATACTCTGGCTGTAGGTGTGTGTGTGTGTGTGTGTGTGTGTGTGTGTGTGTGTGTGTGTGTGTGTGTGTGTGTGTGTGTGTGTGTGTGCGTGTGTGTGAAATGTAAAATGTATAATAAATATAATATAATATAATATAATATAATATAATATAATATAATATAATATAATATAATATAATAGATTAGATTAAATTAGATTGGAGTAGATAGATACTTTATTGATCCCAAAGGAAATTCAAAGGTAATTTGAAAAGAATGAACTGATTTCATGACAGATTGCTTCAGTTCTGAAGCATCGTTATGGAATGAGTCAGTGACCATTTGAAAAAGACAGACAATAAACGTTTATTGTGAGTAGTTTTTTATTTATTTATTTTTTATTGGAGTTTTGTATTACTTTTCCTTAAAAAATATTGCGTGGTGAAATCAGTTAATTCTTTTTGAATTACCCTGTATAATAAAATAAAGTATAATATAATATAATATAATAAAATATAATATAATATAATATAATATAATATAATATAATATAATATAATATAATATAATATAATATAATATAATATAATATAATATAATATAATATAACATTAGGCTGGGAAGAATTTAATCACTGTAAACAGTATTATGCTCCCAATGAAACACACAAACACATTTTTATAAAGGCATACACACACAAACAAACACACAAACATGATCTCCAAATGATTAACCCTAACCCAAAGCCCAAACACTCTTGGTTCTATCAGCAGATCAGAAATGTTATAGACACTGTACCTTTTACAGAACATTGCAAAACAACCAGATTCCATGGCATAGAAGTTTATTGTGCATTGCAGTCAAACAGCACAGTCAGCTTTCATTAAAACTGCTTTAGCATGTCTTTTTTTTTTATGTTTGTTTGGCAAACCTGTCATACAGGGAGGTTCCCGCTCCAACGTGCCATTCAAAGAATGTCACGTTTAATTCTTCAAAAGTACTTTAGATAGACAGGAGAATGTACAGCAATGGTGCATTTGTTTCCGTTTTTTCTGCATGAGTCATTTATCAAGTATAAACCTGACTCTGCTTCACATCACAAAAGTACAGTAGATACACATGTATAGTATTGGCTGGCTTATTACTTTAAACGTTTTTAAAAATGTATTTATAAAATATATATTTATTTTAAAGTAAGAAAAATCAGCAGCTACGACAGTTTTAAAGAAGGAAATAAACATTTTTACAATATGGCAAAAAGTCTAAGAGATGAGATTGTATATCTATGGTAACCGTTTCTATTGTAAAGTATTGCGAAGAATGGTGGAGGGAAAAGCAAGGGGATGGTGTCCATACGTCAAAAAATGATTGCACCACAATGAACTTATTTTCCATGCAAATTCTGAACCAACAAAAGTATCCCATTTTCAATGCATTATTTATTCAGCCCAGATGGGGGCCTTAATCATCCTAATCATTTGCTGTAATGCATAATTATTCAGGTTCTGAAGAAGAGGGGTTGAGCAGAAGTTTCATCCTGGACGCGATCGATGAAGCCAAGCGGCTCGTAGATAACACTTACCTGTACTCTCGTCAAGTGTGAGTCAACGCTTCTGTAACACAGTGTATCAGAGTGAAAGAAACCTTACAATAAGTGTTGTCCACCAATGCTTGTGTGTGTGTGTGCGTGTGCGTGTGTGTGTGTGTGTGTGTGTGTGTGTGTGTGTGTGTGTGTGTGTGCGTGTGTGCGTGTGTGTGTGTAATTACAGGAGCCTTGAGAGGGTGCGCAGGGCTGAATTTACTAGGCCAGCTGATATACAGCAAATAATGAAGCAGCCGAGACGCAAGGCGCGTGATGCTGTGAGAGCTGCAGACTACATGGAGCAGACGCTAAGAATCATCTCAGAGAGAAGCCACCACATACAAAAGCGATCCATTAATGCCACAGGTTTGACTGACACACACACGCACACACACACACACACACACACACACACACACACACACACACACACACACACACACATACACAGCTATACGTCAATGTACTTATTTGCTTGCATCAATTCTAAATCACGAGATAAATCCCAGTCAATCAGAAGGTAGAGTTCTTAACATAAGGGAACTCAGAGTAACAGTCACAGCAACAGAAACTTGTTTCAGGGATGCCTGACATCTTTTACTGTAACTATAAAAAAGTAAAAGGTGAATACGTGTGTGTGTGTGTGTGTGTGTGTTCTCTCTCTCTCTCTCTCTCTCTCTCTCTCTCAGCACTGCTTACTCCTGACCAAATCAACCTGATCGAGAATCTGACTGGCTGTCAAGCTCAAACCCATCCTCCTTCATGCAGAACGACACAGAATCTGAACAAATATCGCACAGGCTCCAGCGTCTGCAACAACCTGTAAGAGACGCATACGTATTAAAACTAGAACATACGCGCACACACTAATCAAGTTCTTTAAAATCTTGAAATCTTAAATAAAGCCATATACAGTAACCACTGTCACTGCCACCTTGTTAGTCTGGGTTCTGGGGATGATTATTGTTATAAATAAACTTTTATTGGTTTAATATTTGAAAAGAGTTTTATGTTTAACTATGTTAGCTATATTAATACATTTGAATGAACTTTCTTTCAGTCATTTAGACTTTTGATCTAATACAAAATGCTGTGATGTAACAATATGTGACCGTTGTTTTAAATCTGAAGGTATAATCCACTTCAAGGAGCTTCGAACACACCGTTCGCCCGCTGGCTGCCACCTGTTTATGAAGACGGCATCTCCCAACCTAAAGGATGGAACCAAGGGAAACTCTATAATGGCTTTTCTCTGCCTCTGGTATGATGCCATGTTATGGCTTTTTTAAATTCTGTTTCTATTTTAAAATGAATTTTAAATAATGTAGAAACATCGATATGGTTAGCAAAATTATTTATAAATAAAGAACTGTGATGCATAAACATTCATCCGCTTTATGGTAAAATACTTCAAATTAGTTCTGACGCCATTTGTTGCCATCTGAAGTGACATTACTTACACGAATGCATCTGCTTGTGTGTGAAATTGTGAAAATAGTTCACCCTTGGACATCCTCTGGAGCATGATTAATCCTTTATTAAAATCTGAGAAGATAGTGATGCGTAAAAAACCTCAGTGTGATGCCACCGCCGCCATGCCTCACTATAGGAACTGTGTTTTTAGGGTGATTTTGGGATCTCTGGGGTATGTCTGCAGATCTCTGCTTTTGCTTCTTGGTTACTCCTCTGTTTTAATACCCTTCTCACTCAGTCATGGAATTTAATTAATGGCTTCACTTAGGCAGATTTGCTCTATTCTTTATTTAGTTTAATACAGTTTATGGACTACAGATGAAGGACTTTGTATATACAACATTTTCAGTTGTCTTCTAAATAATTTAACTCATATTCTACAGCACGCTCGGTAAAACCTAACAGCTGTTTTCTTATAAAACTGTATAAATCTGTGTCGAAAACTCCTGATTTTAAGCAATGAGTTGTTGATAAACATACATAACAACGTTGGTACAGCATAAAATACTTTATGGTGCCTAAGACTTTTGCCCAGAACTATATATACTGTACAGATATATAATCCTTGTCCTGTTTTTCATTTCTGTGTTTGTTCAGGTGAGGGAGGTGTCAAACCGAATTTTCGCCACACAGAACAAGGACGTTGTGGGAGACAGTCAGTACACCTTCTTCCTCACATTCTTCGGTCAGTTTAATGACCATGACCTGACCCTCACACCTCTGACACCGAGCATCCGGTCCTTTAACAACGGCATTGACTGTGACGTGAGCTGCGCGCGTGCTGAGCCATGCTTCCCCATCGAGGTCTTTAAAAACAAGCACACACATACACATGTACACACAGAGACACACACACACACACATACACAAACCACACTCCGGTTTGAGAAACCTGCTAAACCATACCCTCAGTCATGCAACATGCTTTATGGTTTCCACTCACGTACATAAACACTGATCGCTTTAGCAGTTCAAAACCTTACAGTTTAGTCCTAAATGTGAATTGACTAGTTGGTGGTTTGGCATTAAAGCACATTTTTCTTTTCCAATATTTTATGTAGCTTCCTGCAAACGACCCCCGCCGGTCCTCCCTACGCAAGGGTTGCCTACCGTTTTTCCGCTCCGCACCCGTCTGTGCCTCTGGAGAAAATGCATACTTATTTGGAGGCATGCCACAGATTCGGCTGCAGATCAACTCTTTGACATCATACATAGATTTGGGCACGGTGTATGGCTCTGAGGATGGGCAGGCTCGGGAACTTCGCGACCTTTCCAGTGATGACGGCCTCCTGCGTGCCAATCCGAAATTTCAGGACAAGGGACGCGAGCTGCTGCCCTTCAGTACAATGGCCAGCGATATGTGCACCACACACAATCGATATCTGAACACCACGGGACTGCCAGAAGTGCCATGTTTTGATGCAGGTGGGTTTGATGCAGGTGAAAAAGCTTCACATTTATGTGTAACAGAACCCGACTCAGGACAAATCATTAATAAACAGTAATAAAATTCCTCAGTACTTGTAAACAGGAATGGTACAGACAAAAAGCAAATGTTCAAAACGAAGCACAGAGGCTGTTCACCATCATCATTGTTGTCAGCTATACTGCCATATCCTGTATACAGGAACAGAGGGGGCTTGGACCCTATCCCAGGAGACTTAGAGCAATCCATTGCAAGGCAACAGTACTAACCACTACACCACTGTGGCGTTAATGTTGCACTGTGGCTATCTGGATGTGGTGGAACATCTCATAGCATTGATGCCTCTCTGTTCCAAGGTTTCTGGTTCGAGTCTTTGCGCTCTGTTTGTTTATAAATGTGCAAGTGGGCAAACTTCCTGCACTAAATTCCCGAGGTATGTGAATGAGTGAGTGTTTAGTACATTGCAATGGATTGCGGTCCTCAAGTCAAGTCAAGTCAAGTAGGCTTTTATTGTCATTCCAACCATATACAGTTAGTACACAGTGAAACGAAACACCGTTCCTCCAGGACCAGGGTGATACATACATGCAACAACATACATTTACAACACACATTTTTACATTTTTAAGTTAATCTAAAAGAAGAACTATCAAATTTCTATACAAAAATACACAATAGACAAAGTGCACGTGCAAACAGTGCAAACAAAGAGGTACATGACAGACACAACAATGTAACACATAACAGTACTTTTTTGATGACGTATGAATTGAGGTAGTGGGAAGAGCAGCAGT
This sequence comes from Clarias magur, assembly GCA_013621035.1. Taxonomy (NCBI): domain Eukaryota; kingdom Metazoa; phylum Chordata; class Actinopteri; order Siluriformes; family Clariidae; genus Clarias; species Clarias magur. Next base: position 1,403,023 of record QNUK01000150.1, read on the forward strand.
AAACAGTTTACATTTTGACAAGAGTATTGTGTGCAAATAGCAGTCAAATAAATATTGTGCAAAAACTTGCGAGGAGCAGCACTTCTCTGTGCCAGTGTTCCTGTAGCCTTTGGGTCCTTTGTAATTCTGAATTTAATAAATAGTATACAGAGTCAGCCAAAAATGTATACACACTTCAGGAAAAGAAAAGCAACAAATATATATTTATACAAATATTTAAATACTAAATGTATTGCTATATGTTATACTGTATATTGATATATATATATATGTTAATTATATAATATACATCATAATATTTCTCTGTTCCTGAAGTGTGTATACATTTTTGGCTGATTATATATATTTTTTAATTTAAAAATATATTGACAGTCAAATCATTATAGAATTGTATTTCAAGATTTCAGTACAGTAATACAGACTCCTGTATTTTTAAAAAGAAGACTGTGTTTTTATTACAGGAAGGTATTTAATAATCTTGTTTACAGTGTGAGTGCAAAACTAACAAAGTGTAAGTTTTGTATTAATTATAGCACTGTAATGACATTTTTATTAATGCACTGCACAATATAAAATTTTTATTTATTTTTTATTATCTTATATCTGTCAGATAAGTAAAAGTAGAAATACTTAAGAACAGTTCATGTGTGCAGGTGATACACGCGTGTCTGAGAACCCTGGTCTTACCGTGATGCACACAATATACTTCCGAGAACACAACCGGGTCGCTCGTGCTCTACGCAGAATCAACCCACATTGGAGCGGCGAACAGGTTTATCAGGAAGCTCGCAAAATCATGGGAGCCTTTCAACAGGTACTTTTTGTGGAACGAAGTACTACTGTATAACAAAAGCATTGATTTTAAGAAATACTGTATACTCAGAATGGCTTTTTTTATGCAGTCTAACCCAGCAGGGCAAGATAATTATACAGACTAAATTTTATTCAATTCAAATTCAATTTTATTTGTTTAGCGCTTTTAATAATGATCGTTGACACAAAGCAGCTTTACAGAATGAAACAATTATGGAAATAAAGTAAAAGATACATGGAAAACGTATAGACTAAATCTGTCAGCGAGTTGAGATGACAATAGGACGAACCAAATACAGGGAATCCATCCTCATTTGGGTGATTTCAGATAGTATGATCATAAATCGGTCGAGAATGAAATTTTCCATAAATTTGATCTCCATTTGTGTTGATTGTTTTCACACACAACAAATTATGACTTAATAAAAATGCAATAATATAGGCATTTTGGACAAAAAAAATATCTCAATGATTAAAGGAGGAATTGTCCAGAACTATATATATATATAGTCTGATAAAATATTGTACTATCTTTGCTTATGTATTTTTAAAAAACTGTATTAAGATTTGCATGTTTTGGCTGACTGACTGTTTCCTGATTCACACTAAATATACATGCTGTACCTTACAGATCATGGTGTTCAGGGATTATCTACCGCACATCGTGGGAACCAGTTCCACAAACAGGTTGCTCGGGGACTATCCCGGATACGACCCTAATGTTGACCCAACCATCTCCAGTGTTTTCTCCACCGCTGCTAACCGCTTCGCCCATGCCACTCTTCAGCCCTTCATCTTCCGTGTGAATGAACAATACAAGCCAGATTCAAAGTATCCCACCTTTCCTCTGCACCTGGGATTCTTTGCACCATTTAGAGTCTTATATGAGGGTGAGTTCACAAAACCTCACATGACACAACTTATATGAGAGTGAGTTTTTTCACACAAAAAAAACCTATTCAACCCTTATGTTTTCCATTATGATGTCATTTTTGATGAAAATGAATCTATGGAAATATGAATGATCAATCAGCTAATATGCAATATGCTACAGCTGTATACATGAACACTGTACCTTGTATATGTACTATGTGTCATTTTGCACTCTACAAAATTCTAGTAAGATCTCTTTAGCATTTTGTCAACAAAAAAAAAAACTCTTGTCTGAAACTTGTCTCACCTGAAACCACGCCCCCAGGTGGAATTGATCCTTTGGTTCGGGGCCTGCTCAGTCATCCGGCTAAGCTGAACAAACAGCATGCTGTTCTGGTCAATGAGGTCAGAGAAAAACTGTTCGACTTCACCAACAAAATCGCCCAGGACCTGGGTTCCCTCAACCTGCAGAGGAGCCGAGACCACGCCCTACCAGGTATATATACGCTATACACACACACACACACACACCATGTGTACAAAGAAAAAGGACAGCTATACTGACAGATCAATTAGACAGAGAAGGAAACAAACAGATTGAAAGACAAAGAGGACAGACGAAAAGAAAAGACAACTGGACAAACAGAACACAGAAACAGTACGCAGAGAGGATAGATGACACATTGATAGAAAAGATAAATAGATAGATGTATAGATGCAGACAGAGATGACAAGAGAAGATTTAGAACAGCAGATGGTTGAACATGTTTTTTCGGCCCATCAGGTTATAATGCATGGAGGCAGTTCTGCGGTCTTTCCACACCCAAGAATTTAAAAGAATTGACAAAAGTGCTAAATAGCACAAGTGTCGCGCGCGGCCTCCTCGACCTCTACGGCTCTCCCGATAACATCGACATTTGGGCTGGAGGCATTTCTGAACCATTTGTCAGCGGAGGCCGAGTCGGCCCACTATTCTCCTGTATCATTGCCACCCAGTTCCACAAGATCCGTCAAGGAGACAGGTAATGTGCTTCCAACATAATCACTCAATAAAAATGTCCGTGCTGAATTAAGCTCATGTGTAATATCATGATGACCTTTTTAAGGTCCTACCATTTTCGGTTCCAAAACTGATCAGATGTACAGACAATGGCTCGTACTGCAGACGCTACACAAATACAGATGAAAAAAAAAAAAAGTATATTCATACAGTGAAATTATTTTCCACCTAAATGAAGGTAAAGCAGTTGCATTACATTTTCCCTCATGGAAGAGCCGTCGGTTCTTTATCTCGTTGGAGATTTTGCTGTTTGTTTCCATAATATTATTTTATTTTTACTCTATGTGTCATTTTTTTAATGAATAATAAAAAATTCTTAGCTTGGAAAACTTTTGTGGTGTAAGAGAAATAAAACATTACATTATTTAAAAAAAAAAAAATTAAAATTTCGGTAGAAATTGTCATTTCTGTCACTGATTATTTCCTTTACTTCGGCCCTCCCGGCTGAGTTGTAGTAGTAGCCTTAATGTGGGAGCCCCCTAGTGACTGGGAGGAACTGGACACGACTAAATTAGGGAGAAAATCGGGGAAAAATCCAAAAAAAAAAGAGACATGTACTTACTATAATAAACTGGAATGGTGATTCAATCTGTTTCTGTCGTTTCTGCACGCAGGCTCTGGTGGGAGAACGACGGTATTTTTACACCAGAACAGAAAGAACAACTGACCAAAATTTCCCTCTCTCGAATCATCTGTGACAACACTGGCCTCACCAAGGTTCCTAGGGACGCTTTCCTCTTGAGTCGCAACCAAGCAAACTTTGTTAACTGCGATGCAATCCCGGAGGTTGACTTCAGTCCTTGGGAACAAACCGGTAAGATACTGTACTGTAGGTCTACTGCGAAATGAAATCCTGTTTACATGCTTCATTTGTATTTATTTGATTTAATAATTTAATTATTTTTATGGGGGGTTTTTTGTATGTTTGTTTTAAAAAGGACTTAAATTGTTGCTTCCTAAATTTCTTTAAATCTCCTGTTTTCGTCTTTACACCTTACATTTTAAATTCTCAAGTGAATGATTCTCAACATTTTTTGAGCAGCAGAGGTCAGGACCACTAATTTGCTAGGTTTTCCAGCATTCATTTACATAAATTACTATTTCCATCATTTTGATGAAGTGACCTTTTTACAAGATTGCAAGTTAACTATCATTAACTATGTTTATTCAAAAAAAAATTTTTTAATCTTACTTAGACTAACATAAAGCTTACATAAGAACCAGATAGTCGCGAGCTATTAAGCAACATCTCTGACCAGGATATCAGTGCTCACACATCGTAGTCATTTTACAGCAGTATTTAACAAAACCTAGTTATAAAACCTTTTTTATAAACAATCACTGCCTTTATAGTAATGCTAGCTCCTAGTAGTGTGGCGAGATTGATGTATTCGCAACAATGTTGTTTTAGACTTCCATAAGCGGAAATCATGAGATATTTATTTATACAGAATATACTAGGAATTGTAGTTCTTATGAAATATACATTGAGGGGTAGAGATGAGGATATCAGTATGCTGCCTATTAATGGAGAAAGGAGATATTTTAGGGACAGAAGTCACTCTAATGAATGCCCGTTTGCAACTGAGCTGGCCTTCCCTAATTGTTTTTCCCCCATCAAATAACTACATAAATTTTTTTTTTTTTTAATGCACATGTTCATGCATTTGGCTTAACCTTGTTCTTTTTTTTTTAAGATCTAGGTGACTGGGTCAGCAGTGAGGAATCTCGTTAATATAAGGTCAGCAAACTGTTTCTTATCATCTTTTTTTTTTTTTTTTACTGAATCCAGATCATTTTTAGTAGAAAAAATTATAATCTTGACAATGTTCATGAAAGTGTTTGCACATGGTCACTGAGTGCATCTGTAAAAAGCAAATGTTGATGAATGGACCCAAAAAAATTACCTTGTGTGCTGTACTGATCAATATTTAATCACTGCCTTAAAAAGGACTCTCGTCTTTGGTCCTGGTCCTTGATTAAACACTGACAGGGAAACCCTGGCCTGGACACAAAAATCTTACATAAGTCTACATAGGATAGGTTATGATTGTTGCTGCGGCATTTGTGTGGGTGGAAGATAGTTTGCACTAAACTTGTTTGTTTCAGAGAAAGCAGTCCTGTTAGTTCAGGGCTAAATATCCGATCGATCAGTCTTAAAATTGTGGCTGGAGCTCAATTGTGACAAATTGGTGTTAATCAACCCAGAGAAAGCTGTTTGTTCATGGGAATCTTCCAATTGGCCTTTATTCAAATCCAACTTTTAATACAAACCAGCTGTGTCTAACTGATCCAGGAGTTCACCAATACAAGACACTGCATAGGCATCAAATTTTGAAACCATGTTCAACATCCTATTTTCCTCGTGTACTAACATGATGGTGCTGTTCCAGTCACTGTGGGGTTCCCATTACTATCTATTACGCCCATCTCTAGCATTGTCCCTAATTTACTGTATACCAAAGATTCCCCAACTTTCCTTATGAGACGTGTTTATGAGAGATGGTCTCCAGCTACAATAGTTTGTACTGATGCCAGTTCACCCAGCTGTCTCCTGTATTTCGCCATCAGTGTAACTTTATTTGGCATTTAATAGCTGCATGTAAACTAAGAAACAGAAGGACACATTTTGGCTTTATGTAGATTTAATCATACTCGTTTACATATTGAGCCAATCGAAAATGTTTGCTTTGCTTCATGAAACAAAAAAGTCAAGTAGTGTTGTTTATTAGGAGCAATAAATGTCTTCTTTATACTTACAACCAGCCTCCTGCTGTAAAATCATGGAGTTTTTGGATACTACTTTTTTTTTTACTACTTTTATATCAATAACAGTCAGAAGATGTCAGTGACTCATGACTTGAACTAGGACAATTTTCCTAAATTTTTACAGTTCAACTCATTCTGATTTTCTGATCTTCCCACGTCCAACCAGGTCTGAGGAGCCACAGCGGGCCACGTTGAACCTCCATACCTCCTGCACCACCAGTCTCCCTGGAACTCTGTGGAATGTTTGAATGTTTTAATGAATTAATTTTCTTATGTGGTAAACACATTCTAAGCTAATTCTAACAAAATAGGTTGCTAAATTTTTTTTAAAGGTTTACCTCTAAATCAAGTTTACCTCTAAATGTACTCACTTACATGCATGTTCCAGAATAAAAGTCTGTCTCAGCCAAAAAATATTTTTAAATTATCCACATAAACATATAGCGCTAAATTGATCTAGAACTGTCTACCATATTGAATCTATTGTTTGGAAGAAAAAAAAATTAGGGAAAAAATAACTGTGGTTGTCCAAGATGGCTGCCTTGAATTATGTCTCTATTTATAGATGCCAAAAGGTAGCATTGTGTCCTGAATCACATTAGCCAGTCTGTGCAATGAATTCAACCTGGTTAAAGATTGAGCCTCATGTTTACAGAAAATAATCTTATTCTACTGACCTCTGTTGTGTTTTTTAAGTGATTTACTGATTTATATGATCTGTATTCAGTATTGCATTCTGATTAGTTCTAGAAAATCATGCATGTTCATTTATATACAGTACATTTGACTATATTTGGTTTTGTTCCTTCTGTAAGCTGATTTCCACTAATTTGTGATTTTTATATTTTGATAATTTGAGAACTTTTATGTGCTGCTTACCAGATTACAAATAAAATGATCTCAGTAATCTGTACAAACTCTGGCTTCCTAAGTATTGTTACTGATGAAATGTTAACACTTTATTCATTTTATTTTGAAAACATATCAAATTATTTCTATAGTAGCCAGCTTTGGGTTGAAGCTTTTTACAGCACGATGGCTTAGTGGTTAACATTGTCGCCTTGCACCTCGAATTCAATTCCCGCCTCGGGCTCTGTGTGCATGTTTGCATGTACTCTCTGTGCTCGGTGGGTTTCCTTCCACATGGTTCATTCTGAACAAATAAACAAAAGATCACCTCCGATTGGTCATAACATTATGACCAATGAGATGTGACTTGAACAACATTAAGGACCAATTATGTACCAGTAAACTGGTAACAGGATTGTGCGCCCTCAAGGCTCACCCAAGCCTCTGGGGACCAAAGGCCAGCTCTACCTCTCCAATCCCACAGAAATGCCAACGTAGCACAAAGTCAATGTTGGCTATTGTAGAAATGTATCGGAACCCATCCCCCATGCATCACAACCGGTCGTGCACGCTGCTCAACAAGCAAAGAGCCCAAGGCCGCCTCCATATAGCGCAGCAGACAAACAAGTCTGATCCACAAACAACCCAACCTTCAACGCACAGCATACAAAGGATCCGCCACTAACGTCCTGTCACCAGACACCACAGCACACTACAAGAGACCCTGTGAAGCCACAACCCGAGGGGCCCGTGCAAGACAGATAACAAAATCAATTAGTACTTCAAACAGAAAGAAAAAAACAGCTGGCAGAAAATATGGCTAAGGGCAGCAGAATAATGCATGTTTCTATATTAAGACACACTTTAATGGGTTTTATTAGAATTTTCGTTTCTAGTTTATTTTCTAATATAGTTCGTTTTAGTTTATTTATATTGTTTCTATATTCCATAGCATATTCTATATGAACACTCCTTAAAAGTTATAAATCAAAGGTTTGCTAGTTTAATTATCTACCCTTCGTGAACTAATCTAAAGGCAATTGATGGATGGATGGATGGATGGATGGATGGATAGATTTTTTATTGATCCTGAAGGAAATTCCAGATATCCAGCAGCCATAGAGACACTAACACACAGACAGGTTGTAGATTGCACACTGCATATCTAACATATAGTCTGTGGACACAGGGTGATGTGAGAGCTGACCAGAAGTTACTAGTGCAATGAAAATCTAAGAACAAACACTGCAAGTTATAGAAGCAGTATATAGTTAAGCATATAAATAAAAAATCTAAAGTTTAAAATATATATTTTTTAAAGTTAATTGCAGTTCACTGTGCAATTTTATATGTGGCAAAGTGACAACAGTGTTGGCTTGTACATTTTTATATAAAATGATACTGCTCGGGTATATGATTATAAGTATCTAATTATTCTTCAGAATTCAGTAAATATCTGCTAATACTGTGTCACTGGCTTTGAGAAGGTGAGAGCTGACAATCTGTTGCCAGTAGATGGCACTAAAATTATTTCATACTGTACACAAGATGTCCAAAGGTATAAGACAGGAGAAATCTAATGCCCGTTAGATTATAGACCGGTAGTTGTGTTGGTAAAACAAATCTCAGAAGGGGTACTTTTTTTTTTTTTAAGTTAATTATTAAGTACTCAAAGTCCCCATTGGACCTTTATTGTGAAGGACATTGCTTAAGAGAACACTCCTCGTACATAACAAGAGACTTAGGTCATCTACAGTGCATAACAATTTATGAGCATGGTGGCAGTACTGGGAGTATTGCTTGAAAGTTGAGTCTTGGAAGCTGCATCACTATCAGGAAGGTAGTCAAATGGCATCGTGAGAAGTTCACTGAAACCGTTCACCAAAGTGACACCAAACATCGCTTTAAACATGTTTTGAGTAACAGGGATATTGTTTATGGATCGCACTGTCTAATGTGGTTTCATTGTGAAATAGAGCTCCCAGACTAAACTAACGTCCTCCACAGCTGCTTGGCTGGATCTCATGCTGTCCACTGTCACCCCATTCTGGCACCGCGAGACAAACACTGCTGCTTCGCTAAACCTTCTTCTCCACACCATGTCTGGTGTTTAGGGTTCAATCAGCTGCAATGGCTTTTTGGGTACCACTGCGTGATGAAACCCTGCTTTGCACTTTTCTAAAGAAAACTGATGGGATTTATAACAAGGTATGGAATTTCAGAAATGCTCTTGAGTTTTGTTCAGGGAGGAAATCCCAGCTCCAGATCTCCTACTGAACTCCTCCTCTGGCCTCTGTTTTATTTCTCACCGAACGCAGCATACACGTGTGGACTGCCACGTAGGCCTGTGTGTGCCTGTGCTTGCGTGTGTGTGTGTGTGTGTGTGTGTGTGTGTTGAGGTTTCACTGTTAGACTCTGAGTAATGGAAACCTCCTGTTTGTACAGGAAAAATGAGTCTGTGTGCAGCTTCCCGTTTAAGTGGAATTTTCAAACGGTGTGGTATAGAACAAGACACAACGCCGGTGTTACTGTAGTGCCTCAATTACAGCTCGTTTAATTATCCCAAGTCCTGCTGCTGGTGTTTGTTTGCTAAGTGTTAAGGAGACACCACAGACCACAAACGGGAAGGTATATATTATAGAGGCAGGATATAAAATAATCAGGATGGAGCGGTTAGTAAATGCGTCCTGGCACAAACGTGTTCCTCTTAATTAAAATAAAGTACTTTGTAACTATGATGTAACTTAGGTAATGCTAGCTAACTTCAAAGTGTTTAGAAATAGCATATTTAAGATCCTAGAAAAGTGTGCAGTTATTAAAACGAGAAGTTTTATTAATAGTCTTTATTGCCTTAACATCACTGCCATTTTCATTTGATGAGCAGACATTTTTTTTTTAACCAATCATTGATGATAGCTTTGTTTTCTTTAAAATCAACCCCTTCTCTCTTGGACTCAATGTCACATCACCAAATCGAAAGACATCATTCATATGGAATAAATTGTACAAATGTTTGTAGCATGATGTGCTACAAACTTTGTGCTAAGTGCTTTGGGTCTGGGTGCATCAGGTTCTCCCTGTGATTGGTGGGTTTTCCTTCCCGGGTACTCCAGCTTCCTTCCTCAGTCCAAAGACATGCAGATTACGTTACTTGGCATTTCCAAATTACCCGTAGCATGTGAGAGTGTGAGTACTTGTGACCTGTGTGGGTTGTGTCCTACCTTGTACCTTGAGTCCCCTGAAATAGGCTTCTGGTCTCCTGAGACCCTGTAGAGGATAATCGGTATAATGAGTGAGTGAGTGAGTGAGTGAGTTAGAAAAATCCAAAACCTCACTTCCATAAATTAACATTTCCCATAAATTAAAAGTTTGTAACATAAATAATTGAAAAATTGATGATGTACTGATGTATTGATGATAGAGATCAAAAGGTCCCAGGTTCAAACACCAGCACCACCAAGTTGCCACTGTTGGGCCCCTGAGCAAGGCCCTTAACCCTCAACTGCTCAGCTGCACAATTAGATTAAATGTAAGTCACTCAGGATATGGATGTCTGCCAAATGCTGTAAATGTTGATGTAAATGTTCTTAAAGGTGGCACTGTGTCCTCGTACCGCCAGTATCGAGGGTTTAATTTTCGCCAGGGGTCTGTGTGTGGAGTTTGCATGTTACCCCGTGGCTTGATGTACAAATCTGCTAGTGTAACCTCTGGGTACACTTGTTTCCTCCCCCAGAACAAAGACGTGCAGATTAGGCTAACTTCTGTTCTCAAATTGCCTGTGACCTGTCCAGGCTTTAGCTCACTTTATGACTGAAGTCACCTGAGATAGACTCCATGGATGCTTCCTGTAACCCTGTACAGGCTAGGCCCTATAGAAAACCAATGAATAAAGGAATGAATCATTGATGTACTTAGAATGCTGATATAATTTATTTCCCTTACATTTTTTTCAAACATTCTCACATTTACATCACTTTACCAACAACAAAAAAGTATTTAGGTTGGCGCGACCATTTCTTGTTGCCATGGTTTGACTTGGTGATCAGAATTAATGCCTTCTACTGAAATTAGGAGATCTGTTCTTCTTGTGCTGCTCTAACAATGCTTTTTTTTCCATAGTAACAATCGTGGACGCCAAATCTTGTTATAGTTATTGTTATTCATGCCGTTCTTCAATCAGCCCATCATGTATGCAGATACAGGATCTTGTATTGTGACATTCATTGCTCAGGCTGCAACATCAGAAGAGTATATCAAGTTCAACTTTTATCAGTATCATGTTTCAAGTGAATAAAGACATGCTTAAACTGATGTTTGCAGTCCAGATTTCTATTGCTACATGCAAATTAGGCTGGTTGTGGTAGTGTAATGTGTAGGGAATTTTTAATTGGCCTGCATTGTATTCTTAAATACCAATCAAGCTTTTTTTGTATGCCATAGCCTATACAACGGCTGACTCCGGGAATAAAAATGCAAGAGCATGATAATTGATATATTGTACTTTTTGGGCTTCACCACACACCAAATCGGAGTCAAGTAGAGAATCATGGGAATATGGTAGGGTACGATGGCAGTAACATGAATGTGTGGCTGACAAATCTGCAGTATTTATATGATGCAATCATGACCAGAATCTCAAAAAAAAAATTCCTATAAACTTCTGAAATCCAATGTCCCAAGAGCTTTAGAAGTAACTATCTGCTCAAGAGCTTTAGAAGTAACTATCTGCTCCTGTCTGGCTCTCTTTGCCTTTATTCCTGCCAGCTGATTGAAAGTGCTGAACAATCTGTGTCCACTACTGCTGCAAATCCACACTTACTTTACCCTAACACACTTTGTGCATGTCAGACTAAAAGAGAATTTCTGCAACGTGGATGAAGAATCTAGGTTAATCACTTGCAGATGTGCTTCCACTGGCATAGTGTGCCATGTGCCCGCAGTCAGAAATAAAATTGTCCCAGTGCAGCTGGTTCTGTTCTACTGGCACTGGAAGATGAATGCTTTTTTCCCCACTTTAAGAGAGCACCAGTGGTCAAGAGAAGTAAAAGCTGCTTTTGTTTTTGAGTAGCACAATGCACGCAGAAGAACTCGAATGTTTTCTTTAAGGAACCAAGCACTGAAGCTTTCCTGGTCTCCTACTACTTTGTGAACTATTATTACTTTTCTCTTTCTGTTTTCATTTTTCTCAGAATATTTTGTGCTTTAAATGGTATGAAGCATAAAACCCTGGCAGACCTATTTACACTGGCCTTAAACAGAAAATGAATTACTGACAGTCTGCAGCACCGCCCACAAAACTAAGGACTTTCGGAAATTTCGGTATGTCTTTCCCAATATGAATCCAGTCATGCCAAACACTTGACATATCTGCATCTGTTTCGGGGAATGCAAAAATTTACAACTCTAAATATCATGTGCATACCTCTCATGAGAATTTTTTTCCAATAGGAGACATGGCTTCTTTTTGTGTTAACCTGCCAAAAAAAACTAAATAAACAAACAAATAATAATAATAAAGAAAATTCTAATGAAAGTTCTACTAGTTAGTAACCTAGTAACCAGTTGCAAGATTTATTTGTTGTTGGAAACTTTAAAGCTCTTATGAAAGTTGCTCTGGATAAGAGTGTCTGCCAAAGACAATACATATCAATATAAATGCATTTTTCTGTCAACTGAGGAAAAAGAGGTGTGGTCTGTATAACTGTCAGTCCCAGTAAAGGAGGTGTGGCCTATATTCCTGTCAGTACCAATAAAGGAGGTGTGGGCTATGTACCTTTTAATCCTAGAAAAGGAGGTGTGGCCTGTATACCTGTCAGTCCCAATATAGGAGGTGTGGCCTGTATACCTGTCAGTCCCAATATAGGGGGTGTGGCCTGTATTCCTGTCAGTCCCAATAAAGGAGGTGTGGGCTATGTACATTTTAATCCTAGAAAAGGACGTGTGGCCCATATACATTTCAGTCCCAATATAGGAGGTGTGGCCTGTATACCTGTCATCCCAATATAGGGGGTGTGGCCTGTATTCCTGTCAGTCCCAATAAAGGGGGAGTGGCCTATGTACTTTTTAGTCCCAGTAAAGAGGTTTGGCCTGTATACCTTTCAGTCCCAATATAGGAGGTGTGGCCTGTATACCTGTCAGTCCCAATATAGGAGGTGTGGCCTGTATTCCTGTCAGTCCCAATAAAGGAGGTGTGGGCTATGTACATTTTAATCCTAGAAAAGGAGGTGTGGCCTATATACCTTTCAGTCCCAATATAGGAGGTGTGGCCTGTATACCTGTCAGTCCCAATATAGGGGGTGTGGCCTGTATTCCTGTCAGTCCCAATAAAGGAGGTGTGGGCTATGTACCTTTTAATCCTAGAAAAGGAGGTGTGGCCTATATACCTGTCAGTCCCAATATAGGAGGTGTGGCCTGTATACCTGTCAGTCCCAATATAAGGGGGGGGGGCTGTATTCCTGTCAGTTCCAATAAAGGAGGTGTGGGCTATGTACATTTTAATCCTAGAAAAGGAGGTGTGGCCCATATACCTTTCAGTCCCAATATAGGAGGTGTGGCCTGTATACCTGTCAGTCCCAATATAGGGGGTGTGGCCTGTATTCCTGTCAGTCCCAATAAAGGGGGAGTGGCCTATGTACTTTTTAGTCTCAGTAAAGAGGTTTGGCCTGTATACCTGTCAGTCCCAAATAAACATGGTGTGGCCTGTGTATCTTCCAGTCCTAATGAAGGGGGTGTGTCCTGTGTATTTGTCAGTGCCAGTAAAGAAGGTTGTGGCTTCCGTACCAGTCTGTATTATCTAATTATTAATTAAATCACTTTTTTGTTAAGCTTAGTGTAATCTTTATATTTAACTGATATTCAGCACCTGTTTGGACCTCAAAGGCACAAAAAGGTAATCTATACAATAAGATAAATAATAAATAATCATAAAACTGTAAAATTGGTGTGTCTGTACATATAAGACATTTGTGAAAAATTATTTGGAGGACTTAAGAGTAATAAAACACATCAAGAGGGTTTGGGAAATTTTTGCCTGTCTGCACATATCATGTAAAAACTACTAAACAAATTGCGTTTTCACATGTTTATTTGGTTGAGCTTGAGTTAACATACTGTATAGGCCTTGTTTCATCACAATCAGCCCACAGGAAGAGAAGATATGTTACTTTAAAATTTTATTGGAAAATACATGTTTACAATATAAAATGGTATATACTGTACACAAGATTTTTTTAACCCTTTTTCTATATACAGTACAAGATTTTTCTTGTTTATAGAAAAATCAACCTTGAAAAAAATCGTTAGTTCCTCTCAAAATTCAAACGATGGTGCTGAACATTTTTTAATACGTGCTTATGTGTGTGCAATTACATTCTATGTAAATAAAGTCATGAACACAGCTCGTACTGTATAAAAATTTATTTCATTAAGGTACTACTATAAAAGTCACAAAACATGAACTAGGTTTCCCCTTCAACCATGACTGACATCAAACTGTAAAATTTGTATTCTATGCATAAATTACTACCACAATAATCTGGTGTCATTTAGAAGGCTTTCTCCTACATCTGTCATTTTATTGCCCTACAAATTTCACAGTTAACTTTAGGTGCTTGGCACCTATCATTGCTGCTGTTCTGGCTGTGTGAATCGTGGTGGATATCCCGGGCTTCCAAAAGTGAATAACTGGTCCTGGTAGAGTAAGGGACCCTTAATTTACCCCATTAAACGTCAAAACAGATGGAGATGGAAAAGAATTTATGAGGACAACATTAAACGTCCAGCGTCCTGGAATGGTCACGGTGTACTTTCCATTTTCGTTTCCTGTTTTTGAAGCCACTTTTTTCTTGCCAGAAAAGAAGGACATTAAGTAACTATATGAAGTTATTTTGACACTTTACTGAATGTATTATTATTTTTAAATGTTTTGTCTCAGTAACTGTTTTAATACTGGGTCAAATGTCTGAAATTTAAATGAGCCTCTGCTGCTCTGAGAACATTTGGAAGAAGAAAGGCACATTTTTGTGGCATAAAGTCAGGCTCCATGGCCAGGTTCTGCCTTTTACACACACACACACACACACACACACACACACACACACACACACACACACACACACACACACACACGCACACTCCCCTGAGATAACATGATTTTCCTCTGAAACCTGTTATGGTTTTATAGCGCAGCTTCTTTGCTTATTTTCTTTTCATTGCTCATCTTTGGGTTTTGTTGCAGTTAGGATGAAACAGGATATATTAAGAAATATGTTTGTCCAGGTGTCTGAGAAAATTAGACATCTGCATATAGTACACTAAATGATGTCCACTTATATGTCTTAAATTTTTCACTTTTTGTCCTTGAACAGCATCCAGGGTGAACATTTAGCATTACTACAAAAGCAAAAATTTCTGGAATGGAACAAATCCTCTTTTGTGTCTCTGTATGAAACATTTAGGCTTCGCTTTTACTAGAACATGCCCTCTAGTGTCTAAAATGTAAACGATGAGAAACCTCTGAAATATTTTTCTTTTAATTTTTAAAAATGTTTTAGTACAAACTGAAAATGAGGTTATGTGAACCGTGGTGGAAGTCAAAAAATGTCTCTTTATTCATTCCGAAATCACAGGACACACTGGCGGGTTAGAATGATTTATTATTGGAAGGTCATACGAAACCCCTGATTGAGCACTGTGTCTTTGGTTTCTGCGGTTTGTCCTTGGCTGACAGAGACTAGGCAAAGGTTTTAAGAGCACTGATTAAGTTACTCTAACTGCCAATTAAGTGGTAGCCACAAGTCTGTGCTGTTTAGGAGGTAAAATGGAGGGCTGCGGTGTGTTTCCAAGTGAATGTTTACGGATCGTTTAAGGAGAGAAAAGTCCTCATTGCTCCAGCCATGGTGGCCACGTCAAGGGTTGATGAGAGTGATAAGGTATCCATTATTAAATGCAAAAGTAATGTGCTAATATATCAAATTTATAATACAGATAACTAACCTACTACAATCACTCTCACTCACTCATCATCTATACCGCTTAATCCTGTATTCAGGGTCACGGGGGCCTGGAGCCTATCCCAGGAGACTTAGGGCACATGGCAGGGTACACCCTGGACAGGGTGTCAATCCATTGCAGGGCACAGACACACACACACACACTCACTCATTCACACACTACGGGCAATTTGGGAACACCAATTAGCCTAACCTACATGTCTTTGGACTGTTGGAGGAAACAGGAGTACCCAGAGGAAACCCACCAAGCACGGGGAGAACATGCAAACTCCATACACACCGAGATGGGAATCAAGCCTGGCTTTTCAAATCAATTACCATAGTAAAATTGTAGTGTGCCCTGCGATGGGTTGGCACACTGTTCGGGGTATACCCTACCCACGTCTTAAGTTTCCTGGTATAGGTTGCAGGCACCTCGCGGATAAAGCAGTTGAGGCCATGAGACAACAATGAAACGCTAGTTTATTATTTTAAGAAACAATAATTTTAGGAATTTCACTTATTTACAGTGTTTCATTTTGGCTTGGTTTGCATGACTTTGTTGCTCACATTCAATTTAGCTTATATACGAGGCCCACATATCAAGTCAAACTAGGTGAACATACATACATTTACAGCAGACTTTAAGCACAGTCTGTGGCAACTGTGCACACAATCATTACACAACACCACTTGCACATTACAGGACCTCGGCTGGGAGATGGATGGCCCATCCACTGTACAGTCCTGACCCCGCTCCAAGCCATTGCCACATGTTTGGGACATCATACTTATTCTTGCACCCAGTACAAGAATAATGTGAACTGCAACAGATCCTGCAAGAGGCCTGTTGGGCTGGAATTCCTTTACTCCGTGTTCACTCTGTGGATGCTGGAGTTTCATGAAGTCGTGCTACACTTTATCATTAATAATTGTTTTAATGTGATTGTTAATATATCATTATTATGCAACATGTTATCCTTCCACCCTTTCCTAATGATATTTATAGATATGTGCCACTCCTGTTGCACAAAAGTCTTATTTTGGACTTCCTTTTGGATATTTAAGATTATATATTTCTCTTAATACAATATTTTTCTGTTTCTGTTTTGATGTATTCCTATTGTTTCTGTTCAGTTATGTTGGGTTAAACAAACCTTATATGCATCTGAGGCAGGGCAAAGAAGAAATGTTAAAGATTTGGAGATTGACAAGAGAAGAAAATACTGTGTCCATGTTTAGAGGTGAATAAACTATGCATCATTCATTACATGCTTTTGTTTAGATCTTTGCTTTAGTAGCAAGAACTGAGGAAACCTTTTTTTTTTTTTGCAAGTTTGCATGACTGTCTCTTTTTAGAGTTTATCCAGCTGTCAGAATGATTTCCATGCCATAACAATAAGCTACAATCTTAGAAACATTGACCATAAACCACTCCCTGAGAAATTGAACATTAACCCCTTCAGCACTACAGAAGACCTTTGAAGCCTTGAGAGCCTAAATTACTGAATCACCAGACAGAGTTTTGAGGTCTAACCACTCCTTTAATGCCTTTAGACAATTTGTATTTCTTTTTATGTGTAATGTATTTTTACTGGAAATTATTCTCTCTCGCTCTCTCTCTCTCTCTGGTTGTGTGTATTATCACCTTTACATCATATTGCACATTTTCTTTTCTTTCTGGGAAACTGGGGAAAATATTTATGGGCATTTACACATAATGTTACTCATGTAGGCTCATGAATTACATCAAGTTGTCCAAAATGGTATGAAGCATTTAATGTTCCAGTAAAATTTTTTTTACTTTGTTTCATGTTATACTGCAGGTCAAATGCGTTAAGTGGCAGTTCATTAGGTGGTGGCTAAGTGGTTAACACTGTGGCCTCACAACTTCACGGTTAAGGCTTTGTCCCCCCTCCCACACTCTGGTCTATGTGCAATCTCTCTCTGCTCTTCATGTGTTTCCCCTGGGTACTCCGTTTTCCTCCCACAGTCCAAAAACTTGTAGATTAGGCTAACAGGCTTTTTCCCAAATTTCCCACAGTGTGTGTGCTTTTTGTCACCGCATCCCTGGTGTACCCCACCAAGTACCCTGAGATATGCTCCAAGCCTTCTGCAACCCTGTACGGGATAAGCAGATAGGGATTAGGTGAGTTAGGTTTAAATGTTATTAGGTAGCATTTTAATTAAATTAATTAAATGAAAATGCAAAGATTGTCTACTACAATGTTGGTTTGTCTAAGATAGTATTACCATGGTACTTCAGATATTACCTTGGTAGGTATCGTAGGCCTATATAGAGTGCCAGGGGAGGTACTATTGCACTTCAGTCTGTACCATATTTGTTCGATGGTATTGTAAGGTTTTTGGTATTGTGTGGAACTGTCCCATGTCTCTGTCTCATACATTTCTCATTGTTCTATTTCACATGTCCATAAAACAGCCCCCTTGCTGCATGTCCTCATTCCTTATACTGTATGGTACAATATATATAAGAATATAGATGTAGATATGGGCTACTCTGTGATGCTTCCTATGGCTTGCTGGAACAGTTGTGACTATCAGAATGAATGTTACATACAGTACATTTAATGGCACCATATTATATAAATATTACCATTATAACCATGTATAAAAAATTCTTCACTGTGTTCTGATATGTGTTCCTAAGTACCATACTACAGGATATGGTATAACCATGTACCATTATAGGACATGTAATGTTGTAACAAAGTATGTACCATGGTAGTTGCCATTTACCATATTTTGCTGCGGCATCAGGAAATACATGTAAATACCATGGACTGCCATCAGACTACCGTTGTCCTTCTTATGAGGTGGGTTTGCCTATTTACTCTAGTGCTGTTTTTTATAAATTTGTTTATTTACAACAATGCTAGCTTGTAAGTGAACCTGTTTCATATACTGTTTTTTGTCTGCTTACACTAAGTCTACTTACACTAATGCTAGTTTTTAGATTAGCTTATTTTCTGTAATGCTACTGTGTGAGTTAGCTTGTTTGCTATAATGTTGGTTTCAGTGTTAGCCTACTTACTATAAAGCTAGTTTATTCGTTAGATTATTACAATAATGCTAGTGTGTGGGTTAGCTTGTTTACTACAGTGTTGGTTTAAGCATTAGCCTGCTTACTCTAATGCTAGTTCATAGTACTAGTTTATATTGTTAGCCTGTTTACTGTCATGCTACTCCATGGGTTTGTTCACTACAATGTTGGTTTTTCAGTTCATAGAACTGCAAAAGTAGGGCCATACACATGTGGTACATCTTGGGCTATTTATTTCGTGTATGTAATACAAATGTAATCATTTATTCATCTAACAAAAATGTATTCTAGTTGTAGTGAACATGGTGCACCCTGACTGGACTATCAGTCCTATGAACACATGTATTCAAACATAGGGACAATCTTTGAGTCACCAGTTAAATGGCATGTTTTTGAGAGCAAGGAAAACACCAGAGAATCCAGAGAAAAACACATGAAACTTCTCACAGACATATGAGTTCAGGATTGAACCAAGAACCACTGGAAAACTTTCGGAAGTGATGGTACACTGTAAAAAATGTCTGTAAATTTAACAGTAAAATACCGTATAAATGCTACAGGATAAAACCGTATTTCACAAAACTTGTGATTACCGTAGAATATAAAACACAGCGTGAAAGTTGTGCAGGGGAATCGGGGAAACCGAGGAAGAGTGGCACGCAAGCCGGGCAATGGAACGCGCTCCAAGGACTTCAAAGTCGTGAATGGTATTCCACCTTTCTCATTGCCACCACCTCTCACCAGCCTGTGCGCTGCTCACCAGACCTGCACGTGCACACCTTTCCTTTACTTTTTCTCTTCCTCCCTCCTTTAACTCTTTCCTTCCCTAAATAAAACCCGTTACAAAATACATGAACATACTTGACACCCCTGTGCAGTGTGCATTTAAAAATGCAGGACAGTTTTATAAACTTTCATAAACAGTTTTAGCATGTGTGTGATAAAATCATATTTTTCTGTGTAAAGTTATAATAAAAGCCCTTCTGTGCTTAGATTGTCTTCCTAAAACGCTTAAAAAAATGTCCACCCTGACATTTGTATATTTGATTTTGAGAATTTAAATATTGTTTTGCTGCACTGTAAACCCTAATGCTCAAAGTAATTAAACACATTGAGTACTGTTAACTTAAATAATTGCAATTAGGTCAAATAAATAGACCCTTTGGAGTATTCAGACCTTTTTGGCATTTATGAGTTTGTAGAAATGACACTTTTTAAATTAGCTGAACAAATTTGATGTTTTATGTAATCGTAAGTACTTAAGTAACAATAACTTAAGTAAAACTTCCACCAATGTAAAAATCTAGAGTACTTGTGGCGCAGTGGTAAGTGTCTTACCTGCCATGCAGGAGACCCGGGTTCGATTCCTGGTCTACTCAGATAAAAATGGGAGGGTTGTGTTCAGAATGACATCTGGTGTAAAAATTATTTAAAATTTATTTTATTTGCAACATCTAAAAAAAATATAGTATGAGTTGGGCTACTCAGTAATGCAAGTAAATAAATAAATGCAAGTAAAGAATATCTGAATGAATTCACTGTGGTTATTCATAATAAAAAATAGTCAAACAACGGCAATAATCACATAGCAGGCACAGTAGTGTAGTGGTTAGCACTGTTGCCTTTCACCCCCAGGGTCTGGGTTTGATTCCCGGCCAGGCCCGATTCCTGTCTCTGTGTGCATAGAGTTTGTCCCTGTATTCTCATGTTCTCCCTGCACTTGGTGGGTTCCTCAAGGTACTCTGGTTTCCTCCTACAGTCCAAATACCTGCAGATTAGGCTAATTGGTGTTCCCAAATTGCCCTTAATGTGTGTATGTGTGCCCTGTGATGGATTGGAACCCTGTCCAAGACCCCACCTCGTGCTCCTGGGATGGGATAGGCTCCATCTCCCCCGCAACCCTGAATACAGAATAAAGCTATATAGACAGTGAGTTAGTTCTGAGCTGTAAAAAAAGATGGAAATAAACTGTTATTATTACAACATAAATCTTTCAATTAGACAGTTCTGAGCTGTAAAAAACATGGTTATGATCCGTATTTGTTATAATGGAAACCCTGGAATTTGACGGGTATAAACTGTTTTTATAACAACATAAACATGTTAATTATACAGTTATAAACCGTAAAAATAAACAATTAAATCCATATAATATACAGTATAATGAATGCAATCCCGTAAAACCAAAAACATTGCTACCGTATTTTTACGGTAAAATTCTGGCAACCACAGCTGCCAGTTTTTTACCGTAAAAAAATTTACGGGTTTATTTTTTTTAAGTATAATAACGGTGTTACCGTATTTTTACGGTAAAATTCTGGCAACCACAGCTGCCAGTTTCTTACCGTAAAATTTACGATTTATTTTTTACAATGTAAGCTGTACGTAATTATACAAGTTAACAAACCATGATTTAATACATGCTTTTCCACATTTGACATTTTCTGCAAATGGTGGCTTTGGCTTAATTCCAGTAAGATACTTTTTCAATCTTCAACTGGTATATTATTGGATGCACAAGTTTGGTATAATATACTAAAAGACACGCATCATCATTTTTATAAAAATGAATAATAATGCTATTTTGTCTTTTTATCTTTCCAATCTATTTGGGCAAAAATATGTGGACACCTCTCCTAATTATTGAGTTTGGTGTTTTAGCCACATCCATTGCTAACAGGTGCATACAGAATGGCATTAAAGGTGGCATTGTCAGTCCGTTGGTGAAATGTCTCCCCTGCTCTGTTTTGCCCCATACCAAGTTCTATTATTGTGAATTCGAAGTGGATGAGCAAACAGCTCAACCACCAAGCAATTGGCCAAGCAAACTCAAAGCAGGGCCATGAGTGTTGCATTGTGTAGGACGATTCACAGTTGCATCACTCGTTGCAGTGTTCCAAGCTGTATTTGGAAGCACAAGAGTTTCAGCACCGGGAGCTTCATGAATGGTTTTTCATGGCCAAGCAGCTGCACACAGGCCTAAGATCACTACACGCAGTGCCAATCATCGGCTGGAGTGTGGAAAGTACTGGCCTCTAGAGCAACTGAAGTGTGTTCAATTATTGCTCACTATCTGGCAGTCTGATATATGATTCTGGTTTAGTCAGATGCAACCTACGCAAAAAGCATAGTGGCAACAATTTTGATGAAAGAAGGATTTTGGTTGGGGGCCATTCTTCAGCGTTTGGACTAGTCCCATTTGTTTTGGCGAAGGGTTAATGTTAATGCCAAAGCAAACAAAGACATTTTATACCATTATATCCAACATAAGAAAATTGAAGCAACAGTTTGGCAAACAATACTTTGCCGCAATAGTTTGGGGAATGTCTTTTCTTGTTCCACATGATTCTGTGCACAAACCGAAATAAATAAAGACATAATTTATGATTTATTGAGTTTGTATGGAGGAAATCCAGCGGACCGCACTGCTCCGACATGATCCCCAATGGAGACTTTCGGAATGAAATTGAACATCACTTCTCACGGCAGTCATGCCTCCTTTTCCATCCTCAGTGTCTGAATGAATGGGCACAAATTCCCACAGACAAACAGTGAAAATCTAGTAGAAAACTGTTATGGCATGCAGGAATGGAAGGACTACTTGCTTTGTTTCCTTATATACAGTAGCTATGATAGTCAGGTAGGCAGGTGCACTGCAAGGGCCCCCAGCCTTGACGAAGCCAACACTTTTCAACTGACACTGCATTTTTAAGGCACCCCCTGTAACTCAGGGGCCCTTGGTATTCTCCTTACTTACCACCACCCCTACAAGGAGATGTCCACATACTTTTGACCATATGGTGTATATCAAAATTTTAAATGATGCCACAGCTGTAAATGTTTATCACTCTTCAAGTGAAAAAAAGCTAACAAGTTCATTTTATAGGTCCGTGAAGGGTTTTTTTTTTTCCTTTTTTTTTCTTTCTTTTTTTTTAAATTAAAGAAATGTGTTTAGTGTTTTTTTTTTTTTTTTTTAAGGTCATGTAGCTCACGTTCACATCTTCAGGGGATTGTCTAAGATGAAATCAGAAACCTTTTTGGGAAGAAATTTAAATAAAAAATACATCAGCTCCTCCTTCTGCTTTCGCTTTGCGCATCAGTCGGGAAAGGCTCAGAGCAACAGGCTGAGGCTGCCCCAAGATCTCTTTTATTATTATTATTATTAGTTTTTGTCATCATGTACGTTGTTTTTTTATTACTTTTTAACTGAGTAGGTTAGGCTTTGACTGCTGAATAAAAAAAACAGGCCTCATTTTAATATCCTTTTTTTTTTTCTTCTTCAAATATTGGAGAGTAATTGACATTGTGTATCAGGGACAAAATGCGCGCGCGACAAGTCAACTCGGTATTTTACGCGTGCGTGCACCTGTGTTTATTCAGCTGCGTGCTCCTGAGCGCGCGGTCTCAGCAGGACTCGGTGCCTCTCAGGCGGACCATCCAGTGGCAGCATGACGGCAGACTCTTCAGCATCCTGAGTCAGGGCGCGCAGTACGTGCCTCCGGTAAGGAGAAACGGAAACGGAGATGGAGAGCAGCAGAAGGAGCAGCCGCAGCAGCCGTCTCCCGTCAGACCCTTAACCGTGATCAGCAGCGGGCATGCGAGAAACACCGAGCCGTCTGGTTCGCGCTCACAGGGATCGCGCTGGTCGGCACTCAGGCGCGCCCTGGCCTGGCGCGGGCGCGTAAATGACACCGCGCGCACGGCTCCGGGGCCGGTTCCGTCTCCTCCTCCGTCTCCGCCGCCTCCGAGGACGGGCGAGGACGCCATGGTAGGAGACGATCCTTACAATCCGTACAAGTACAGCGAACAGGAAAGCCCGTACTACAACTATTATGACGCGTACGAAAGACCCAGTCCGAACCAGAGACCCGGATACGGAACAAGGTACTTTCAGTACGGTAAGGACGCGCTGGTACCGTGTAATATTTTTTATACTGATAAGCCACTACTAGGACCACACTTGTACTGTTATACACTACCTTTAGCTTTATACTACATTACACTTTCAAAGTAGAAGATACACACATAAAAAAAAGGAAAAAAGTCACATGGTAATCACTATCACAAAATGCATATCTAAAGTGCAAAGTTTCCAGTCATCCACTGTGTATTGTATTCTTGGACTACATACTAGTACTTAAGAATTACACCTATGCAGACTAAAAATATGCCAAATTAGCATATGGAGGCTGTTGATCTCCATATGCTCAATGCTCAAACCCCAGCCACTGGATGCAGTGCTGGTCCCAAGCACAGATGAAATGGGAAGATCGTGTCAGGAAGGGCATCTGGTGTAAAAACCTGTGCCAAGTTGTGCGGATTGGATGGTCCGCTGTGGCAACTCCTGACAGGAGCAACCGAAAGACCATGAACAACGACCACGTAGCGCCTGTTAATGACTTCTGCAAATTAGCTGGGCCAAACCCATTGCTCCTTAATTACATAAGTTAAAGTACCTCTCTGTATTGACTATTTTGAAAAAACCCAAACAAAGGCCTTTTCTTATCGGTCCACCTCTTTTTGCTTTGTAAATCCGGCAATTCCATTCAAATGCATAATGTGTAAATGTGTAAATACTTTCTTTCAAGGGCTCTAGTAGGATGACATCTTGTAGCGTTAAAACATTAGCTGTGATAACAGCACATAATTCCATCAAGAATGTTCACTTGTATGTGGATTGAGTAACACTGATTAGATTTGCACTGCTAACTTCATTTGGCTTTTGTGATAAGATGTTGAGATGTTCTATAGGTTTGCCTGACCTCGTGCCAGATCCGTACTACATTCAGGCCTCCACCTACGTGCAAAGAGTGCCAATGTATAACCTCCGATGTGCTGCTGAGGAAAACTGCCTGGCCAGGTATTGCATAACACTAGAGTTTAGCCAATGTGAAAGCAAAACCTTTGACAAATAACTTCATTGATAAATACTACTACTAGAACATAACATATTAGCAATGGTCATTTTACTTTGAATTACAGTCATGAAGGTGTCGTTTTTTTGAAGGTCTCATCGCCAAGGTGATTAGACTTGTGTTATATTCCCAATTAACAATTAAACAATTAACAATTTAAATGGTGTTTGAATACCCTAATTGTTGAAGCATATTCCAGAAGATAATGCTAGTTGCTTTTATTCACTACTATGAGCTAGCTAGTTAGCAGTGCAGAAACCTGTTATCCATCACTATCTGCCTATTTAACTAGAATAAGTGGAATTAAACCTTATAAGCAGCAGTCCTGTCTTGTTAAATCTTTTACCAATTTACCTAATTGTTATTAGGATTAGCATTGATTACATTTAATTAGCATTGATCATCCATCAGGAGAGCAAGCTGATAAACTGGCTGACATAAAAACATTACTCAAAACAATACGCCATAAAAAAGGAAGTCTCAAATCAGTTTCTTTCAAATTATTTTGCTGTTTTTGGTTAACGTTTTAAAATTATGATAGTGTTATCCAGCTAGAGTTTACTGATCTAGTAAGCAATATACATAGCTAGACACCGACTGCTTCTAACTTAAATTTTTTTTTTAAATGTAATTTTACACTGATTATTTTTCAGTGTGTTTTTACAGCGATCCCCAGCAAATGTTATATGAGTACCCTTGATTGTTAGCTATAAGTGTCGTTGCTAGAAATGCTGCTTAAGTTAGCTAGCTAGGAAATGAAACCCTGCTTGATTTGACAGTTGCTAATGTGTAATGTTGATCTGGTTGGTACTGTATTGCTTCTATGAGAGTTGTTGTGCCTTGTCATTTATTATTGCATATTTATTATGACATATTTAAATATAAATATGTCAGCCAAATTGTGGTCTTTCATCGTTGTCCATGCTTAGTTTGAATATTTTGCATGTCAGAAATTAAGGAATTAAAGTAAGAGATGCGGTAGCTGACATCTAGCATGATTGATAATGGTGAACCAGATGAAGCATGATTATCTCAGTAAAATTCCTATAATTCAACCCAGTTCTGTAAAAGGAGGGAGGGAGAAGTGAACTCTTGCTGTAGTGGGAGGACAATTTCACTCCAAGACATGGAAAATTCATCAGCAGATTGTTTAAGTGATCCTTGAAGCAAACAGACTAAGCGTAATCCCAAAGAGAGAGATAGAAATACAGACATCTTTATCCAATATTCCCAACATTTATTTTCCTGCAGTCACTCCTTCTTTCCAAATGTAAACTTACTAGGAACCCTGGACGATGTCTGATGTGCTATGTTTGGTCTCTTGTTTGTACCGAGCAGCTCAGCATACAGGTCGAGAGATTATGATACCCGGATGCTGCTGCGCTTCCCTCAACGTGTGAAGAACCAGGGTACATCTGACTTCCTGCCTAACCGGCCACGCTATTCCTGGGAGTGGCACAGCTGCCATCAGTAAGTTTCTCTCAACCTGTTTTTTTTTTTTGCCATCACAGCAGAATGTTTTTTTTTTTTTTTTTGTAACCATGTGCTTCTGTGAGCACAATTCACTTTGGCTTAGTTCTAATGAATGATCTATGATATATTTTGTACTGTACACACAACCAGTAATTTGGGAAGATAATGTGAATTTTTTGCTCAGTTCTTAATTGGTCTCTAATAGCACTTAATTAGAGACCAATTAAGTACTGCACTTTGAGGATGGCTTAAGGGTAAAAGCCTCATTGTTGTTGTTGTTATTATTATTATTATTATTATTATTATTATTATTATTATAGCTACATATACAGTATCATCGTTAAGTTTCTTTAGCCAGACTTCTGGATTTTTACACAAGAAAACTGATATAACTCATCAGTTAACATGGCCAAGAACAGCCTCACTCAGCCTTTACTCGTTGAACGTTTCAAATCTTAAGCTGATTTAAACATGGGATGCATGTTTTTCAGACTAATTAATATATCTTTAGAAGATATAAGCAAACCCTGATCCTGAAGGTTGTAGCCAGAAAAGTGCATACATCCCAGGTGCTCTGAGTGAAATATCTAAAGCTGTAATTTACTCCACTTGTACATATTTCCTACCATATTTTCAAATAATGAAATTAATTTCATTGATTTAAAAATTGTGTTCATACAGTATTGGAACTAAATTAATAATGATAATAATTGTATAAAGTATACGATATCAAGAGCTGTAGTGATTTATGTTTCACATTTATAAGTAGATGAATCTATAAGGTATGGTTAGTGTCTCATATTTTACAGTTGCTTTAACAAATTAACACAGGTCTTAAAGTTTCCCCAAAGTGTGTCTGTAAATGCTCCAGCTGAAACACACTTCAGATGATGCATTTTCTATTGCTCAAACCCCTCTGTTTCACTCCTCCTCCAAACGTGCCTTTTCAGAGCTGAGAAACAAGCCGAGGGAGGCGGTCCTCCTGTATGATGTCACATCTGGACGAAAAATCTAATTGGCTCGTTTAAACTTTGTCTGATACAAAAGTGGAAAATGGACAAAAAGCAGGGAAATGTTTTTGTTTGTTTGTTAGTTAATACTGGAGACCTGTCTAAATGTCTAAACTGACTGAGTAGTGAATTTTGCACAAAGGGTTCACCATAAGATGTGATATCAAGTCAGAAGTGTGCATCTTCCTTTTTAAATGTGAAATGGATATATTCAAACAACCTCTTTCATATCCTCTGAGCGGCTTTTCAATCCTGTGAATTGTGATATTCTCGGTTCAGTTTGACATTTATGTTGTAACTTTTCCAGATGTGATACAAAGCCTTATTCAGATCATATCTACAAACAGAGAAGTTCAAGACAAAACCTCTTTTCACACAATATTAAGTTATTCGTTTGGCCGACAACAGACGGACACTTTATAGCTCCTTCGAGAGAAGCTGTATTATCACAGCTGCTGGACAGCAATGTGCATGAAGGAAGAGCATTTGGCAGAGAATTTTATCCAAAGCGAATTCAAAGTGATGCAAAGCGCAGTCCAAGCACAGAGCTGAGCAGGTGATCTTGCTCAAAGGGTACTGCTGTAGATCTCTGGAAGTAGCATCGCTGGGGGGAAAAGTCTAAAAAAAACAATGTTTAAAAATGAAACATTTTGTGATGTTCACCAGATAAGTCTAACCAATAAGTGGAAACTGTCACCTTTCACCTCCAGGTTCCACCTCAGGGTCTGTGTGCGTGGAGATTGCATGTTCTCCCAGTGCTTGGTACTGATTGAGTACTCCAGTTTCAGACATGCAAATTAGACTAACTGAAGTTCTCAAATTACCCGTTGTGTGTTAATGAGTGTGTGCATGTGTGTATGTGTGTGTGTGCCCTTTGATGGATCGGCACCCTGTCCACGGTGTATTCCTACATCTCATGGGATAGGCTTGCACACATGATTCTGAAGAACCACAAATATAGATTGATTTCTGCAGAGTTTTTCAGACTAGTATCTATGATAGTCATATAAAGGAAATGATTTCTAAACACACTTTCCAGTGTTGCCCAGATGCCATCTCTGGAAGTTTTTTCTGCCCACTGTTACCTCTGGCTTGCTCGTAGGAATAAAAGTATACTCTTTATAAAAGTAAAACCCAAAGTTCTGTTTCTCCTCACCAGGGACTGAAGTTCTAGTATGTTGCATGATTTATAGTTTGAGGAGACAGCGAAGCTAAAATGTAAACGTGTGTGTTCCTACTTGTAAAAAGGTATGTGAATCACAGCTTCAGTATCACAACCAGCTGTGACTGCTGACCACTAATAAACAAGCCGCACGTTTGAATGAATTACACTTAACAAAAATGTTATTGGATGAGATCCTGCATTAACTCAGCTCACTCCGTGCTAAGTGTGTTGGGGTCTTGGTGCTGTTGGTGGTACAGGAAAACTATCTGTGGTCTTGTCTGAAGGAAAAACAATGTGCAGGCACGTTCTGCATGCTGAGCTGTTCCAGACACTCTAATGACTTTCAGAGCATAGTTTTGCACTGAAGTCAGATGCGGTTTATCACCATGTAAGGAGTACATGTGGCTGAGCTCCAGTCAAAACAGAATCACACACATATGCCCCTTTTAGCACAGCATTGAAAGGTGTTCGTTCTTGGTGATATGCAACAGCAGTTTTCTGGCCCTTAATCATTTCTTCTGATTACTGCACAACTTCATGAGCTCAACTCCTACCACAGTTAAAGATATCTTTGGTGTCTGATGTTTATTTCTTTTAGTTTTGTGCTACAAATACAAGACAGTCTATAAGAGATTTTACTATTTTATAGGTGCCATGGCAGTCCGATCGTACCTTTACCAAAGTATATAGTACTGTGATATTTTTGACAGTACCATGGTACCAATTTGCTGATATATGTTCCACAGAATGGCATATGCTTCTACTGTGAGAAATACTATGGTACAAAGTTGATGCGAAACCTTTATATTACATGCAACAATATGGTACTGCCTGTACTATACCCTACCAGTGGTATGTACTAACATATCTAATATGGTACAGTAAGTACAAACATGCCATATTAGATACTTACTGAACTTTGGTAGCCTCCCTGATATCCAATAGGTTCCATGGTATTAACCAATGTACGGTATGTTGATACATACCACATTACCACTATGGTACCTTCTGAAGTATTATAGTACCTACTCTGGTACTCTATAAAGTCCAATGGTGCCATAGTAAAGTAATTTGTTTCTTGTGCTTTGACCTCTATGTTGCCACTTCAGATCATTTAGGATCAAGGCACAGGTTTTCTGTCAAACCCTCCCATTTCCTAACCAGGATTAGAACAGCTTGTATGATGAGTAAGTTACCCAAGGAGCCAACAGTGGCAACCAGGCAGCGACAGGGCTCGAACCCTCTAAATAGCAACAGAGAGCCTCAACACTGCCCCAGAAAACTAGCCCTACTCATTCGGCTTCCAGTTATTAAATGGTCACACATGCTTGTTAATGTGGTTTAAGATACGCGTATCCATATACAGTATGTGACTAAAACTCCACCCTGCAGCTGAATGCTGTATCAGTACGTGCAGAATGTAACTAAATCCAAGTTGATTTTTTTTTTTTATCTTAAATTATTGGCACATTCAGAAATAAAAATGTTATTGGGGAAATATTAATAAATAGTGCAAACTGGAATTCTTACTGTTCCATCAGTGCTTTTATGTTTGCTGTAGAGAATTTACAGCTTAAACCATTACTAATCCAAAAAAAAAAAAAAAAAAAGGGAAGAAGAAAAAAGAAAGATATTTATAGAGCATTGCAAAGTAAGATTTTTTCCACATGTCCTTTTGTGACTATATGAACTGAAATATGGCTTCAGTGTAAACACAAGTCTGCATTCCAGCACTGATCTCTACACAGGGCCTTTCTCCCCAGGGGGACCCTAAGCCTTTTATTCACAGGAAAAATCTCAGGAATCTTAACCCTTAAATTAACAAGGTGTCGTTCAAATAACCATTGCCAGTGTGAGAACTTGACCTGACTATTAAGTTTCCAGATTATGCTTAGGTTTGATCACTTGGTTGGTACATTTATCAGCCAGTTACAATTCAGGCAAGATACAGGTCATATAGTCAGATGAGGATTGAGGGATTTGTTCAAGGATCCAAAACCTTCTGATCAGGAGCCCGAAGCCTTAAATGGTGAAAGCTTAAATGTAATAACTTTCCACTAATACAGTGGCTCTCAAGCCTTTTCTCAGGTCCCGGCATGTCTGTTTTAACTAATGAGCTAGCTAAAAGTCTTTTCTAAACTGCAAAGGGTGTGATAGAGCAGGATAAACACTAAAATGTCCTGGTCTTCCAGGACCAGGCTTGAGAACCAGTATTAAGACTACTAATGTTACTACTGAGGTATCAGTACACTTACACTTACTGTAATTTAGTTTGCTTTATTGTTTTTTATGTTTAGTTTGGTATGATTTCATACTGTACTTAATGAACTTAATGAATGTAAAAAAAATTAATGGAGTGTGTTTAAATCTGAAAACATGAACCTTCTACAACTAATTCAGAAATTCAAATTCAAATCAAATTCAAATTCAAATTTTATTTGTCACATACACAGACATACACAGTACGATATGCAGTGAAATGCTTATACGACTGCTCCGTGACCTTAAATATTTTTACAAATGGAACCTATAAAACAAGATTCCATCAAAGTTACAAAAAAAAAAAAAAAATACATATATATAATCTGAAGTATAATGTAATGTAATATATTACAACTATAGTCTGTGAAAAACTTGAGGTAGTATTTTAATGAGATGAGGGGGGGTGTGAAAAGAAGTCCTTGAAGTGTGCAAATGTGCATATGTGCATATATGTGCAATGTGCATTGACATAATTGTCCGTTCTGTGTGTGCAAGAAAATGCAGAGGTGTTTAGTCCAGTGTATTGGTTTGATTGAGAGACCGTATCGCCTGCAGGAAGAAGCTCATTCTCAGTCTCTCTGTATTGGCCTTGAGGGAGCGGAAGCGCTTCCCAGACCGCAACAGAAAGAACAGTCCATTGCTGGGGTGGCTGAGGTCCTTCATGATCTTCCTGGCCTGGTCCAGCACCGCTTGCTGTAGACAGAGTGCAGGTCAGGGAGCTCAGTTCCGATGATGCGCTCAGCTGATCGCACCACCCTCTGTAGGGCTCGTCTGTCCTGCATGGTGCTGTATTCAACAATAGAATAAGTTAAACAAACCTTGGCTGAGATCAGAATGCAGAGTCAGCCATGATACACACCTCTGGAGCTGTATCATCTAGACAGACAGATATATAGATGGATAGATAGATAGATAGATAGATAGATAGATAGATAGATAGATAGATAGATGGATAGATAGATGGATGGATAGATGGATAGATAGATAGATAGATAGATAGATAGATAGATAGATAGATAGATAGATAGATAGATGTGTGTTTGTGTGTGTTAAAATAATTCAGACAATTCCCTTTCACTGCTTAAGATGCTGACCAAATCATCTTTGAAAACACAGGCATTTCCACAGCATGGACGAATTCAGCCATTACGATCTGCTGGACGCCAGCTCTCACTCCCGCGTGGCTGAGGGACACAAGGCCAGCTTCTGCCTGGAGGATACATCCTGCGACTATGGCTATTACAGGCGCTTTGCTTGTACTGCTCACACACAGGTGACGCAGATCCACCTCAGCTGTGCCTGGTGCTAATTCATGCCTTTTTAAAAATCACAATACAGTGGAACCTCGGATTGCGAGTAAAGTGGTTTACGAGTGTTCCGCAAACCGAGCAAAGATTTTTAATAAATTTTTAATCGGAAACCGAGCAAGTATTAGTTTACCAGCGCCGAGTATCATGTATCACGCAGGCGATTCTTATTTTGACACCGAGCGGCAAGTGATCGCAACTGAGCCAATGATTTTTCTCTCACTTGCGCTGCGGGAATTATGGGTAATCGTCTCCCCTGCTGCGTCCCCTTTGTCAAAATAAGAGTCCCCTGCTGCGTCATAGTGCTCGTCTCTTATAATCAACATCTCCCTCTCTCTTCTGTTTGCGTGCGCGTAATTTGACACTGTGCCCCACACACACCGACACACACACACACTCATACAAATACACAGCGCCTGCGCGCACAAACAGAAACAACTGTCTGGATTTATTTTTACTTTTTTTTAAATGTTAAGTGCAGATTAATTTGTTTTATTTTTACTTTATATGTTGTATTAATTATGTTTATGTATTTATTGTTTTGGGCTGTAGAACGAATAATTTGAGTTTCCATTATTTCTTATGGGAAAAGTCTATTTGATTTATGAGTGTTTTTGGAATCCGAGTCTGCTTCTGGAAGAATTATGCTCGTAATCTAAGGTTCCACTGTATATATTAAGAGTCAATATTAATGAGTTTGTGTTGGAGTTTTGGGGACATGGCATTACTTTTTTTTGTTTATTAGTACTCAACTGAAGAGTTCCTGTTTTTCAAAAGTCATTGGGGAAATTTGATTAAGTTCAGTTGTAATATATGTGGGGAGGTCAAGTCAAACCTGGACTTTTGATTGTGCAGAATAACAGAACACAGTTATGAGAGTAAAACACTTCCTTTATTTCTCTATATAATCCCCTGCTACACAAATAGACTTACATCAGCATTTAACAGCTGCTTAGATACCATCAAGGTAGAACGTTTTCTCAGGACGCTGGAGCCATGATTGGACTGCTTCACATCTGGAATGCTGGCCTCCTAGGAACTTCTTTAATGGCCCAAACATGTGGAAATGTCTTGTGAGGTCAGGACTGTGGCAGTGTCTCCAGGATGAATTCCTGTAAAGTGCAAGTGGTGAATGATTGTGTGTACGGTTCACCCAGATAAACATTTTACTGCGGCTAAGAGTTTCATCACCGTACTGTGCTTCTGTAAGTCTTCTATAAGTGTTGATCAGATTTCTGCCTTCATTCATGGGAAAATGATAGGTCCCGGTTTGATCAGAACACCATTCATAGCATGCCAAGCCACTTTCATATTATGCGAGTTTGGTGAAGGAATGAGTGTTCATAACTGCTATAACACAAATGATTAAAGGAATTAGTTTCACCTAGGCTGGGTAACTATAAATAGATAAAAATTAAACTACATATGTACTACAAAGTAATCATTTGACAAGTTTCTGTTTTATAAGAGATATCGACTTTTAGGCTTATAGTTGTTGGAAATGAATCAGTAACTTTGCTCAACTTTTTATAGTACTTACAACAGGAACACGTGTTGAACTTGAAAATTATTTTGTTAATGCAGCTTGTGAGGAAGGATAATGTTTGTGTGTAGGGTCTGAGCCCAGGATGTTACGACACTTACAACGCCGACATTGACTGCCAGTGGATTGACATTACAGACGTCAAACCTGGAAATTACATCCTCAAGGTGTGTGTCATGATCAAGCTGTCTGGTGTACACATATTTGTTACATCTGTACTTTAGCACAACTAAACACAACAACTGAAAACATAAATCAATTCACACCACACACAAACCTAAAAAGACAGCAGCAAATGTAGAAAAATTTGAAAGCGGAGGTCCTTATTATATTTAACATACCCGCTGCTGATTAATTGCACATGGCATGTTGTGTTGTATAGTTAGTCTAGATCAACGAGTTTAAATAACTTATTTTGTCATTTAGTTGATGTTCCGTCATTTGTATGCTCATAATAATGCCATATATATTTGACAAAATAGCTTTTATCAAATTTTAACATATGAATTGGAAAACGTGAACACCATTGAAAATTCCTTGAAAATATTCCCTCACCATCCTATAGAATGCTGATTGTTTGCTGTTGTCTTTTTATGGTTTGTTGGTGTCTTTTCGGGCCTCTGTAACAACATGTACAAGGGAATCAACATGTACAAGGCTATAACAGTCAATGGTAGTAATTAATGTTGGCTTTGTTTTTCAGATAAGCGTGAACCCTAGTTATAGTGTTCAAGAGTCTGACTACAGCAACAACATTGTGCGGTGTGACCTTCGCTACACCGGCAACTATGTCTACGCTTCAGGATGTCAATTGTCACCGTGAGTGACGCCTTTTATTATGTTTTAAATGTAGTACAGAATGTAAAGGATATCACAAATTTCTCATACTCCTGAATACCAATTCAGAAATCTGGTGCTTTTGAAATATAATTCAGAATTCAGCAGTTATTTAAGCATCTGATGATTTCAGTATCATGGTTATTGTGTAAGTTATAAAGAGCATCATGTTTCTAAATTTAACATTGCAATGACAAACCTCGAATTAGGAAGCAGCTGATAAAATTATATCATATATATATTTGTTTTATTTATTGGTAGAATTATCATTTTCAGTTTAAAATACATTCTTTTTGTAATCAATTTTCTTTTCTTTTCTTTCGGTAATAACAGTTAGATATTATGCACATACCTATATATCATAATACCTATTGAGTATTTTAAAAATGCCTTAAATATTGTGATGGGATATTTTTGTCATATTGCGCATCCCTTTCAAGTGAGAACCTAACACAAGGGGTATATCATATCGTATCATAGACAAAATTATGACATGGTAATTCAATTCTGATCCCGTTTCCTGTGACCACGTCTAAGTTTCAGTGCACAGTGAAACTAACAACAAAACACACCCTTTGATGTTCTTGACTGACATTAAGGAAGTTGCAAAAGCTGCACAGCCACACAACGACTTTCCAACGTTTCATTATACAGCCGTTAATCATATCTATCACAAATATTTCTTAACAAATAACATGTAACATCCTTTACAGAGAAAAGCGAACATCCAGCATTTTAAAATGTATAATATGTGTTAACAATATATCGTAGAACATTTTACAATATATCAGTATAAACCGCATGGCCGAAAAGCACACTCTAAGATTTTATTTGACCGCCTTAAGCTTTGATTACAGCACCCATCAACTTCACAATTTTAGTTCTGGAATATTGATCAGGTAAGAATATGAATATAATATATAAGAAAAAATGCAGTAATGTGCAGTTGATCTGTACATTCAGTACCTTCAGGTCATCTGCTTCATTTTATTGCCACATAATGTTGCTAACCCTGGACCTGACCAACTGGAGCAACCCCATATCCTTCCTTCAGAGGCTCGTACAGTGAGCACTATGCAGAAATGGTGCATCGCTTCATGCGCTTCCCTTCTTACCCTGACACACCATTGATCTTTCAAAAGGTCCCCACATGACCTTTTTTCCATTGCTCCTTAGTCCAATCTAAGTGTGTGTAAATTGTGTAAATGACAAACATTTGTATTATAGTCTGGAAAATAGCGTAAATATCTTATATCTAAGATATTAATATCTTAAATATCTTGAGTCTGAAACAGATTCACAGAAAAGAAGCAGCAATGTAATAACACTGGTGTGGTTTGCTTTCTTTCAGGTATTAAAGCACGTTCAGGACGACTTCACGAACGTGGCTGGACAGAGACGACTTTAATGTTAGTTAGCCATCAAGAAGAAAAACAAGACCAAATATGATATTTCTAATACAATCACTTTGAAACTTAGCACATATTACGAGATGACGCTTAGATACGGTTCTGTTTATGTTTTTTTTTTCTTTTGAGTTAATTTTTATTAAATGAATTGATATTTCATTTCATTTCATTTCATTTCATTTCATTTCAATAGACATATTTTAATTAAGATGATAAAATGTTTACAGAAAATAGGATGTTCCAGCTGAAGATAAAACGGTCATATCAGTAGGAAGTGCTATTCTCCTAGAGGGCGATGTTTAACTCAGCTTTACAGTGAAGTAGATTAAAAGTTCAGTCTGATCCACATCGGACAACAGTCAGCTTTTTGACCATGTCCGTGATGCTATATTTGTTTATTCTGAGAACTTATTTAACAAACGCTCATATTACTGCAAGATGTATAACAT
Organism: Clarias magur; assembly: GCA_013621035.1. NCBI lineage: Eukaryota > Metazoa > Chordata > Actinopteri > Siluriformes > Clariidae > Clarias > Clarias magur. The sequence goes on from QNUK01000150.1 coordinate 1,438,811, forward strand.
GAAAATGACTTGAATAAATATTCATTCTGATTCTGGCTGAAAGGGCCATGGCTTACACTATTCATCTGTAAATCACCCATGTCCATATCCATATCCATGTACTGTATGGAAGGAAAACTGTTTTACTTAGTTGTTACAAAAATAATTTATGTATTTAATGTCATAAAGGAGTTGTTTAAAGTTGAAGCACAATTTTCCACTAGCCTCAAATTAGCTAAGACATCCAACTGCAAGATTGGTGTATACTTGTATACTTCAATGACGCAATGACGCAAATGATGCAAATGTATCTAACAGGTAATGGCAGCTAATGACAACAGCGACCTTCATGTAACTCTATGCCAGCATCAACAAACACAAACACACAAATACCTTAAAAGATCTCATTTGACTGAGTGAATCGAATATGTTGTGTACATTGAATTCAATTGAGATTTAATGTCTTAAATATACAAATCATAAAACTAAATGAATCTGGATTTTTAGTTACTGTATGCAGTGTATTTTTATGATGAGGAAAAAAAGATTATTCAACGAATTGACTCGGTTCTTGAAGAATAAAGAATTATAATCCATTAAACCAAAGGTAAATGTAAATTTTTTTAAGTTGTAGATTATAATTTTAATAAGATAACCCTCTGAAAAGCCTAAGGAAATCTCAGGGTTGGTCTTCAAGATGATGATCATGTGTACATTTTTAACAGCTCTTTGCAACTTGCACTTTACTAATGCACAGTTTTTTCTATGGGACAATAGCCCCTGACAAAGAAACTTGCCATATTAGCAATAATAACCAAATATTAGCCAATCATTGATAAAAAACCAAGTGTTGTCAGAATAAATTCTGTGCATTTCCAGCAAATACTGAAGTTGTTTTAAGAACTTCATGCCTCTTTCTTTGCCACAAAGTTGGAAGAACACAACTGTATATAATATCTTTGTATGCTGTAGTATTATCTGCCCTTCACTGATGTTAAGAGGCCCAAACCTGTTCCTTTTTCACAATGTGTCTGGACACAAAGCAAGCTCCATAAAGACATGATATGTTTAGGTTGATGAAGGTTGGATGATCAAGTGTTCTGCACAGATCTCTCCACCCCAGTGATTACCTTAAAGATGAACTGGAACGCTGTCTGCTCCTCACCTAACATCAGTGCCTAATTTCACCTATGCTCTCATGCTGAAGGCTGAATGAACACAGACCCCCTCAGACACTCTTCAAAATCTAGAGTAAACCCTTTGCAGAAAGGTGGAGTTCATAATAAGAGACATACATTTGGCAATATAGTGTATTATGCAAGGGTGGCATGTGGCGTAATGATTAGCACTGTGGCCTCGCACCTCCAGAGTTGAGGATTTGATTCACGCCTTGGGTCTGTGTTTGTGGAGTTTGCCATTAGCCTATTTGCCATTCCCAAATTGTTTGTAGTGCGTGCCCTGCAATGGATGGACACCCTGTTCAGGAGTTATCCACCTCATACCCACAGTCTCTTGGAAGGGTACAGACCCTGTACACAGGATAAGCGGTATAGACGATAAATAAACTAATGAATAAAATTTGAATTTGAATAATATTTAGTAGAAATAAACATATTCTAAAGGTGTGATGTTTTAAAATTTTGTAAATTAATTTATGAATCTATGAATATAAATCACTTATTTAACATTTATTATTATAATTATTTTGGCCAGTAGCTTAGTTTTTTTCCCCCTGTTTTTATATGACTACTAAGAAATATAGTTTACTAGTTTGTTAGTTTGTATGCAATAAATAAACTCTGGTGTGATTTAAAATCAGGCAAATGCGACTACAGCCTACAGGCCCGTTTGTGCGCCCTTTTCTGCTCCAGACAGCGCATGCGCACTCTCCCACATCGCACGGAATGTTTATCAGCCGCCCGCCCGTTTCCACTGAACCTGACAGCCAGCACAGGGTCACCAGGGCATACACTTTACTCCTTATTGTATTGGATAATCAATTATATAAATATATATCTCAAGTTTTTTTTTTAAGAATGCATCCTGTATCCGTGTCCATCCCTTCTTTCCGTTCAGAAGAGAGCGGGTCGGAAAAATGCTACACGGTGAGTTATGCATTAATTACAGTATAACGTTACATCTTTACCCCGAGTTATGCTGTTAAGATTGTGCTGTTCTAACACAATACGTGTCTATACAATTTATAATTATCCTCCCAACATGACTGTGAATATGAATCAGTGAATACACTTGCCGCGCTCTGAGATTTATCACGCGCATTGCTCGCACCGTGCCGCGTTCATTAGCTTCAGGATTTTTTGTTCTGTCAGGTTTTTAAGATCGAGGTGTTGACGAGCGGGCGGCAGCACACCGTGGAGAAGCGCTACAGCGAGTTTCATGCTCTGCACAAAATGGTGAGCTTTTTCTTTTCTTTTCATTTTTACTCAGGGCTGTGCATCTGTCAACTTACCTGCTTTGCACTTTGGTGGTTTTCCGGTGAAAACACCTGCATGTATGTGCAGGAATCAAGTGTTACGAAGGTCATTTACCACAAACAGTATTTGTGGCTGATGCTTTTAAAAGTGCATTTGTAGTTCAGGAACGGTGGTGATGAAATATACAGGACAAATATGTAATATGTAACATGTAACCTATTTATTGTTTAATTTGATTGTGTAATAGAAAATATGGTATAACATAATATATTATTACACTACTGTACATGGACAAACTTGCAATGACATTGTATCTAAAGACATAAACTTCAATATGGACTCGGTTCCCCTTACGCAGCTGTAACAGCTTCGCATCTTCATGGAAGGCTGTCCACGTGATTTTGGGGTGTTTCTGAGGGAATTCACGTCCATTCATTCTCTAGAGCATTTATGAGGTCAGACACTGATGTTGGACCAGAAGTCCTGGCTCACAATCTCCGCTCCAGTTCATCCCGAAGGTGCTCGATGGGGTTGAGATCAGGGCTCTGTGTTTGGCCCAGTCAAGTTCTTCCACACTGAACTCATCAAACCGTGTCCTTATAGTCCTTGCTTGGGCACTGGGACACAGTCACGATGGAATAGAAAAGGGTTTTTGTTGTCACAAAGATGGAAGCATAATATCGTCCAAGATTTCTTGCCTTCACTCGGGATAAGGGGGATAAGTTGAATTCGGTAATTAACAGGTTTGGCCATATAGGGTAGCTGCCTTCATTTCAGAACTGACTTGAGTTAATGCCACAGGAGATTGTTACTCAACATTGCCAGTTTACTGCGATCTCCGGATGATAGGGCGAGCGCTTTACCCACTGCGCCACTCGGAGGCCCACATTCCAGTAATCTAACAGAAGACCCACATTGAACAAGTTTTTCTTTTTTCTTTTTTCATTTGTTTGTTTGTTTGTTTGTTTGTTTTAAATAAACATATATAGGGCTCAGGATTGTGCGGTACAGAGTAATTCATTTTAACCATTTATACAAATAGGACTGAGCAGAAAATTAGAAAAAGACATGGGCAAAGAAATAGTACAGATACACGTGATCATGTGTTTTTTATGGTTGTTTTCATGACCAAAAATTTATAATAATAAGCTAATTTTGAGAGTTTATTTTTGCAACATCATTCCAATATTCCAGTAGTGCTAGAATTTACCCTTTTATAAAAGCAATCATAACTTTCATTCTACCTGATGCATGTGAAAACCCAAATGCACACTTTGATATCTGAAGTCTCCTTCATTAATACAAACCTACTTCCATTTAAGGGTTTTATTTAATTATTTATCTATATTTCTTTTGACTTGTGCTTTGTTGCCGGCACAGATCTGTGCTGCTTTGGCTTTAAAGGATATTTTTAATACAGTATCTGTGTAGTCCCTACTAAAACAGACATGGTTCTGGATGTCACAGATACACTATCAGCACTTACACATTCTCTTTGTTCGGCATAGCCGGTGTTTGCAGAATTATTTAAATTTAATTTCGATTGCTTGCTTTAAAACAAGAATATAGTGGAACAAAAACAAGCCACCTCTAAGCTCATGTTTTACGTGTTACTCAGGGCCACAATCACGCCATGAAGAGCTGGAAAATAACCAAATTGTTCTCAACTTCAAACATGCAATTTACAGATTGGTGTTAATGCTATAGACACACACTCATTATATAGGGTTGCACTACTATATAATGGTGTGTTTATGCGAAGAGTTGATGAACTTTCATCAGTATGTTTTTCCTCTCTCCCACGCTGAGTCACAGAAAAGGAGACGTAACCTCCCACACCCTAAAGATAACACACTTTCACATCAAAATTGTAGGCCTGTACAGCACTAAATTATATTTTATGGTTTAAGCCGCTCCAAATCATGACATAACGGCTCAACTGCCTTAAATATATAAGTTTCATAAATTAGACAGGCTCAGGCAGACAGAAAAGTGCCCATTTACCCAGGTTCATTTTATATCGTTTAAGATTTTTATTGCGTTTTGTTTTTGTTTGGGGTTTAAACTTAATCTTCTAAAGTGTCTCTTAGAAAACTTTGAGACAATTACGAGGGATGCAAAGTGATGAGTGTGTGTGTGTGTGTGTGTGTGTGTGTGCATGCAGTGGTTTATAATTAACACTGAGGATGTGTGAGTAATATCTGTCATTTATTCTTTTGCACATGGTTTCACAGATGTTCCTTTGTTATCACAAAGGGGGAAAAAAAAAGTTCAAATGGAGATCTGAAATGCTTGGATAATGTACCGTACACATGAATATTTTACTTCTGCTCATGGTGTTAAATACCACACAGCCATAACAGAATAATACAACAGTGTTAAAGAAGCCAGTGTAATTGTTCGCTTCTTGTTTGGATTCTTTATAGTTAAAGAAAATCATTAAACCTCCAGAGCTTCCATCAAAGCATGTGAGGAACTGGATCCCTAAAGTTCTGGAGCAGAGAAGACACGGTCTGGAGCTTTACCTTCAGGTACGGCTGAGGGGAGGGAATATTTTATGAAATCTTTTATAAATGTGGGCCTTGATGGTTATCTCCAGAGACTCTTCCATGAGCCAGTCATGGGTTGTTTGATGACTAGGGTTTGCTTTGGAGATACAGGGTTTAGCATTGTGCAATATCATGTCTGAATCACAGCTTATTTAAAGTAAATGAAATGTATAATCAAGTCACAACCACTCACTATATAGCTCAGTTCAAATCTTGGGCCACGCCCCATTGTATGAACTTGATGCATGCAGACTGTTTTAAGCTTTATTTTTTCACTCCAGTTTTAGAGATGTGTGTCAGTAGGAAATAAACATGTCTGTTTTTAGACACTGAACAACTCCTAGTGTGACTTTTTGTGCATGCACTGTAGATTATACCAAACTGCTAACTCTTTAATATAATAGCAAACTAGCTTCAGAGCATCTGCCTAGAATTTCATTAAAAAGTTGAACAGTGACTGAATTTGAGGCATTTTTAGTTTTTTTTTCCAGGCTTATTTTGTTGTGTTGATTCACGTTCTTCCCTGTTGACCCTGTAGACGTGTGTTGTTTTTTTCTTTAGACTATAATCATGGAAAATGAGGTCCTTCCTAAAATATTCCTGGATTTCCTCAATATCCGCCACCTCCCGTCCCTGCCAAAGGCCGAGAGTTGTGGGTAAGGAGCTGCCGCTAGGGTGCAATTTTGTAAAAGGAGTAGGAGACTGTCGCCAGTGTGATTCTATCGAGCTTTATTTTTCTCTCTGTTTTTATTTTATTTATTTTTTTCTGTTTGCTTTCAGGTCCTTGGAAACTGAATCCGAAGACTCGTGGTACGGCTATAATTTTCTATTCCACGAATTATAATTTAAGATGAACAGTATAATGACATACATCAAGAAGAAACTGTGTTTCTATGTATGTCGTTTGCATTGCGAGCGTTTTGCTTGTAGGGTAGAAGGTCTACCGTATGTGGAAATGTCCTTATGTCCAGAATTGCAGCGTCAACAGGAATAATGTGACGCAGACAGACATAGAAATGTTGCAGTGAGTCACGTGTATCAGGGCTTTCACTCGGTTCTTTCTTCCTTCCTCATATCATTTTTCTTTCTTCTTCCCTTCCTCTGCAGTAAACTGACACATCAGCCCGTTCTTCTCTTCCTGAGAGACCCATATCTGCTTCCTGCCACTAATGGTACATATACACAACCACTTAAACGTAATTTAAATGTTTAGTGTTCAAGGGTACAATAAGCATGATGGACATTTTATCTTAAAAATTCAGGTTACCTGAAATTAACTACAATGAAGTAGAATGAAACATAAAAATGTCGAATACATTAATTAGGAATGCAACAATACATTGTGACGTGATGCATTGCAATGCAAAAGAGTGCATCATGAAAACATGCGTTTCATGTCAGCATTTTATTAATTATGCATGTTTCAATTCAGTTTTATTATATTTCGCACTTTTAACTAGGGTTATTGTCGCTAAGCAGCTTTATGAAATCCAAAACGTCTGAGGAAATGTGTACAAATCATAATGATCAGATTGTCCCATGATGAGCAAGCCCAGGAACCTTGAGGAACCAGACTCAACTGGGAACCCATCCTCATTTTGGTGATATCAGATAGCAAGAATTGATCGGCACTGTGTAGTAGAAGGCTGGAAGCTCAGTATAACACACAGTATGTGAACATGGATTTAGAGAACATTCTTGCATCGAGTGCTGGCACGATCTGCACTTGTGAAATGATCGATAGCCTGATGGTCTCTGATAACTCTGAGCGGCTGCACTGCTTTCTGGGACAATTTATCAAGATTAATGTTTGCAGTCTCCACTATGCCTATGTTGAACTTCTTATTAATATGATGAATTAGATAATAAATTCTTATCTTTAGGCCCTAACAGCAAAACCTGATTATGATCCGTTATGTTTGAGATAAGAAAACTCTTAGAGCACTAACATTGTCCTTTTGTGATGTCAGGGAAGCAGACAACGTCTCGCAGGCGTAATGGAAATACAGCACTAAACACAAGGGAATCATAAACACTGTACAAAAACACATCCCTGATATTTCAATATGATCACATTGAACGTATGTCAGGTTTAAGTTTTTCTTTAGTGTGGCTCTGCGTTTTAGGAAGTAGCTATGTAAATGAATTTCATGAGCTGTTCTTTGAACTCACAAAGCTAAAGCTTTAAAATGCAGATGGTGTTAAATCTTTTTTTATTTTTTTTTAAGACAGCTTTGGTCTGTTCCTCTTTGTTGCATTGGTTTGTTGTACAGGGCTGGGTGACATTCCATCACTTAGATCTATTTCTTTTCCAGACACGATGTCGAACGTCATCACCGAAGGCGTGATTCATGGAATATTCTACCCGGACCTGCAGCCGAGGTAGACCAGCAAAAGTGCGCTCCAGTCAAAATATACAACCTCATTTGGTTTCATGGACAAAGAGGCATTTATACTCTAATCATTTACACAAACACTACAAGAACCTACTCATGAAGTCCAAACTCTGTTTCGTTTTTTCAAATCCATGTAAGGCATTGTGAATTTACAGAGCATCAGCAACTTTAATCCTCGTCTTTTTTCATTCAAGAAAAAACAAACTGATGTAATTGTGCTACCGTGTGCTGTGAATAATCTTACTACGTCAGCGAGTAGAGATGTGTGATTTGCAAAACAACGAAATATTTTTGTGATTAATACTATTCAATTAAACTACTCAATTATTGGTATTTTTACAAAAAAAGAAAAAAAAGATGAAATCTGTAAAGTTGAGAAGGTTTTCTAGATCTGCAATACACCTCATCTTGGATTGAGGTACATAGAAATGGTTATCTTTTGCAATTTTGGCATTCAGCAGATTTTGAGATTTCTGTTAACATTCATTCTGGTCCAGAATTTAGCTCCGCCCCCTTGACAGTAGAAACACAGCTGATCAGTTCTGTGCCTTTTCCTTGATGCGAACATACTTGCAGCAGAAAGACTGGTGGAGGGAAGGGAAAAGAATTCACAAGGTGTTCACTGTGAGTGCAGTTCAGCTTACAGACAACAGAGGGTGCTAAAAATGACCAACTGCTCCTTTATACTTCCAGAAAACTTGTATATATAAACAGTAACATGTGGAACTGCATCGGTTTCAGATTATTTATATGAATGCCATCGTACTAGAATCGCAATGCATAAAGCCTTCCCTTTTAGTTTTTATTATGCAGCTATTCGGTCAGTTGTTTTTGCCCCATGCATGCTTAAGCTGCTAAAGATCATCTGTACAACTGAAATTTTATTAGATATTTAAAACATACCAGATTTATTGTTATTGCTAAATATTGATCACCACCCAGCTCTGTTAGACTTTTACAAAAGTGCTTCATTCACTACTATCATTACTATAGTGTAACTATTCCAACTCATGTCCTGTACCTGTTCAACAGTGATTGATGTACTGATTGGAAAGAGATGGAAAAATTCCTGTTTGGACCAAACAACTACAGAGTGTTGACTGAGCCTTTATACTCAACATTCTTTCACAGGGTTTGACAGGGTTGGAGAACTTACCTCAACTGTACAATCATCAATCATGGCATTTATGAAAAAGGGAAAAATAATCTCCTAAAAAAATATCTGAGTAATTAATCTCTGCAGCTGCTAGAAACTGTGAAAGAGACGTTTATCCGAGTGTATAGTTTACGTGGTCCCGATGTCCAGCATTAGATGAGGTTTTAAGTGAGACTCAGCAAGACATCTGACTTTGTTCACTTAAGGTGCATGTGATCAGATTTATGCTTCTATTAGAAAATTATGATTAAATAAATAAATAAATAAATAAATCGCATGCTTTAAACTTAGCCAATCAGCCAAGATCTATTTAATGATCTTCTGGAAGGGAAGTTTGAGATGGGAGCAGGGAAAAAAGTGCTCACCTAGAGTGTATCGGGTGATTTATGCAAGTTCTCATGCTCACACAGCAAACTGTATTAGTGTTAAATATTTAACATGCAAATATGTCCCTTTGATGATTTAAACTTATGTTTTGTTTTATTTTTATGTCCTGAGAAGCCATGTTGGTTTGACATAATGCCATAAACTGGATAAGTACTCGTCAACGAGAAGCTGACAATAGGAATTTCAATTCAAAGGGCCGTCCCCCCACCCCCACACACACACACAAACTTTCCCTACAGATTCCCCAAGTAGTAGAATGCTTGAATAATATATGGACAGCCATATTGGGCAAACTGGATCACTTTTTCTTCACCACACCAGAGATCCTACAGTGGTGGTTTCCATGTATTTATGTAGATGATGATCAAGAGTGTGTGTGTCATTACTTGTGAGGCTAAAGTGCAATATTGGAGAACAAACATCTTGGCTGATTGAGTAGATTTGAAGGAAATAAAAACAAAAAAAAGTACAGGTGGTTTTCTTGTTCATGGCATCCATCATGAGGATTATGTTCAAAACTGTTGTGAATAATGTGTAGGGGTGGGGTGGTGATATGAGTGATGTGTCATATTACTCTTAGGCAAGATGTGAGATTAAAATGATGGTAAAGGAACTGACTGGACACTAAACTCCACCCACCAAACTGCTTAATAAAGTTGGTCAGCTCTAGACATGACCCTGTGGTAAAACTCCGAGAAGCCCATCATGTACTGTGACTTTAACGTCGTAGGGGTGCTGTTGGCTTCTTATTTCCGATTGGTTAGAAGGAGTTGAATCATTTCCTGCAACAGCAGACTGAGTGCAGCTGTAAATCATGGGTTAAAGTTAACAATTGTTCTAAAATGCTCATTTCTATAGTAACAGCTAATCCAGAGGGAGTTGTACAACCGATCCTCCATATAAATGGATTAAAATGTGTGTAATTGATTATATGAAGAGATGTTTAGCAATTATGGTGTCTACGGTTTCAGCACTTTGTAGCAGTCAATAAGGTCTCCAATACAGGGTAATTTTAGGACAGAGGTCTTTTTTGTCTTAAAAAAAAAAAGGGAAGGCTGATGAGTGTTTATGGCTGCTATAACAGAAATTACTTAATTAAATGCAACTATAAACAGAATTAGAGTATGAGTGTGTTATTCTTTCATAAATAAAAATATTGTAATGCTTGAAACATTGTTGTGGTACAAGAGGAATAAATCACACTGGGACAGTGTGAGATAGGAAAATAATCACCGTTGAGACAGTAACTCCGCTTCATCACACCACCTTGGTGTTTCTTATTTTCCTACAACAGCACACCTAAAAGCTTATATTCCTTATTTCATCCAGCCGTAATAACTTGTCAGCATATATTCATCAAAACTCAAACATTTGCATGCTAACACTCATTCATGATGTATTGCAGTGAGCTGTCTAAAAAAGTGACATGACACTAACAACAGATGCATTCACAGCTGACATCTTGTTTTGGTTGAGAATTAAAACATTGTGAGCAAATTCCTCGCATCTTATCATTTCTGACATGTCTGACATTGTGGGGTTTTTTGCTGTTGTTTTTTCTTTGTGGGTGTGTGTATGTACTATGTGCCATGATACTCAGAAGCCCGGGGTTCCTGGTTTAGTGCCGACTCTGAACCCTGCGTAAAGCACTTTAGACAGAATTATGATTGTTATTAAACTGTATAATATATTGTGGAAAAATAACAGCAATAAAATAATACATTTTGAAAACAAGCAGGTCTCTATTATTTGTTGTTAAGTAGAAAATGATCATGTAAATATAAATTCTACATATGAAGTTAAGGTAAAAATGTTTAAAGTCACATTGTTTCTCCTCATGGGCATCGCTAGGCCATTTCATTTGTACTTGGCCCCCCTAAAAAATCTCCATAAACAAGTCTTCAGCTCCTCCCCATCTTTCAGCGCGGTCTTCAATTCGCCATCAAAGAGCGAGGATTAAGCCAAGGTGTGTGTTTTTCGATAAATTGTTATATCTGCATCAGTGCAGTCCTTTCCCATAAATACAGTTTACAAAAAGTTTTCGCTGTGTTCACGCTCATCACACCAGCTGTTTCCTCTAGTGAAAATGAAGCCCTTAATACACACTATGAACCTATAGTCTACTTTATAAAACAAATATGCTGTTGCTGTTTTAATTGGAAAACCTAACTGTCTATATAAAACATTGCACAGTGCATATGGCATTAACTACCATAGGGTTATGCACATAAATGATTAAAAACAGAGACAGACAGCATTTAATGCACTCGTTTTGACTGCACAGCAGTGCGATTTACAGAGAATCCTGTTTTTTTGTAATAACAATAACAATAAACAATATTGTATTGTATTAAATAATATCCCAAATCTTAAAATACATTTATTAGCCTAAGAGTAGGGGTTTTTGTTTGCTTTGATTTATAAAAAGTTACTGTTTTAATGAGTAGAAACAAAAAAAAAAGAATGATATTAAAAAGATGCTTTGTTTAATTACATTAAAACAATGTCTATATTAATGAATTTGAATAAATAGCCTAGTAGCTATGAAATTTTAAGGGGTTGAATGTAGAACCTAATGTCTCATTTATGAAGCTAAAACTACTCAATTAAACTAGATAAAATGATGATCAAAGTTGTAATATTTGTATTTAACTGTAGATGGAAGGTTTTTCGAGTCACATGGCAGTAGGTCTCCAAATGAGCAGCAGGTAAGAATAGAACATGTTCAGCCTCTCATACACATTAACACTGTGTTCATAACATTGATTGAAGTCATTGCATCAGAAAGTATTTTTCACATTTTTATATCTGCCAGTTTGCAAAAAAAAAAAAAAAAAAAAAAGCAGCAGTATTTTCAAAGAATTAACAGATAAATGTTTGACATTATTGGCTCCCGCACAGTTTATTCCATTGTCCGGCCTGTGTGTGTGTGTGTGTGTGTGTGTGTCTGTAATTCTCATGTCATTAAAAATGGCCTTACAAAATATACCTGAATGACTACGGATGTTAATTATTAATAATTCATCGACTGATTATGAATTCATAATCGACTAATGAATTATGAATTTAACTGATTGACATCATAATGTTTATTAGTGACGTTACTGTGACACAGATGCTCCATAGCTTGTATCGAGCAGAAGGAGGCGTGTTCAAATGAAGCCTCGCTTCGAAGCACGTGTCGCTTAAGTAAAGTCTCGTGCACTCTTTTGTTAATTTGCAAACATTCCGAGATGTTAATTATGTGCATAAACATTTCCTTAACAAGTGCAGCTACATGTACATACAGTATTAATTGTGCTGCTTGTGATGTTACGATCTAGTTGCTACACAGAATTTGTCCACTAGATGGCAGTAAAATGAGCTGACTGAAGAATGAATGAAGCTTAGAATGAAGTTTAAAACTAGAATGAAGCTTCATGAAATAAACCTTTTGGTTAAACTATTGGCTGGGCCTCCACTTTTCTTATTAGTATTTATTGTTTTTATAGTAAATTAACTTTTGCAGTTTAGGCAATCTGCAGTATTGGAGACTACTTTTTAGCAGCCTTGTTTTTTGAATGAAGTCAGAAAAACAAGCAATATATGAGCCTTATATTAAGACTTTTTATTTTTATTTTTTTATTCTGTTTGTTTAAACTATTTATGTCTCACATAACTAATCTTGGGATTGTGATAACTGATGAATTCATTATTTGTGTGTTCAACTATCAGTTTAAAAAGGTCATAAAAATTGAACCCTATATACAATATATCTGATTTACATTTTATGTTTGTTGCATGTGGGCGTGGCCTATCCTAATAAATAGGCAGGATGGCTGATATACATTACTTAAACTCATCCTCAGTCTTTTTCTACTTATCCTGTTAAGGGTCAGGAAGGTCTACCGAAGGGGTCTCGGGGGCAAGAGGCAGGGTACTCGGTGCACCCTGAACGAGTGCCATTCCATTGCAGGACACAGAAGCATATACTGCACACACTCTCACACTACAGGCAATCTGGAAATACCAGTTACTACCTGCATGTATTTAGACTGTGGGAGGAAATGGGAGTACCTGGAGGTACTCACCCCACCAAGCATGATGAGAACATGCAAACAACACACACAAACCTGAGGCGGGAATCAAACCCTCAACGCCGGAGGTGCGAAGCCACGGTATTAACCATTATGCCATCGTGCTGCCACATTAGTGTTACATGTGCACAAAATATGTCTGAATATTGTATTATAATAATAGCAGTTAATCCTTCAGTGTACAGTATGTCAGGGTTCAGGTGTGCCATCTATTAAAAACATAATACTTTTTAAAATTCAAAGAACCATGAAGGAACTTCAACATACACTGCATCATCATCAATAGAAGTCAGGTGTGGAGACGCTATACTTCATTGTCTTTATTTTTTTTTTTTAATCATTGTGTATATTAAAAAATTTGTTCAACAATGCTCATTTTCACAATAATTCCATCATCTGACACTCACATTTACTGCTTCATGGGGATTTCTCTTGTAAACAAACCAGCTAAACCATATAGAAGCTTACTGAAGGATAAAAATACAGCAGCACAATAAGCTTTATAGATCTATCCTGGCGTAATACATCGTTTAGTTTGCATATTAGTGTGTGACAGTTAGTGTTTTTGGCCAGAGGGGCAAGAGATCAATTAATGTTAAAATGTGCTTAACTTCAAATCCAGGAATAGCATACCTGATTTCATTTCCAAAAATAATATTGGTGCAAGAATCAATATTAAGATGTATACTCAAGATTGGATTAGTTTTCTGCTAATGAAATTAAATAAAAAAAAACAATGTGATGCATGTAAACCCCCGTAAACATAAATGCTCCTAAAAGTTTGGACCTTATAAGACCTTTGGTAACTAGTGATGCACGATGTCACAGCTCACCATGTCTGTCATCTTTGACCTGCTCCATTTGGTTGGTCTCCGTCTCAGGTGCCTTCATATTGGCGTAGTCCACTTCTCTTCTGAGCTGCTCGAGAGGAGGCAGACCGAAGACCAGGTTTCTCATCGCGATGGTAGTCATTAGAAACCTACATGAGAAAGTAACTTGTTATTTCTTTCAAAAGGTCTATTAGAGTTCTACGTCTTATCCACTTTTGATTTTTTTTACTTTTGATTGTGTAGAATCAAAATCTCCTTTTATTTCTTTATACAATCCCCTGCTACACTAATGCACTTATCCCAGCCTTTCACTAGTGCTTGGATATCAAAAGTAGAACATTTTCTCAATATGCCATAATCAGACTGCCTGGCTTCACGTCTGAAACACTGGCCTCCCAGGAGTTCCTTAAATGGCACAAAGCTGTCAAAATGGTTTGGAGCGAGGTGAGGACTGTAGGGGAGTTTTCGTGGCTCAGCAACTCCCAGTCGAGTTCCTGTATCGTGCTAGTGATTTTGGTGAATGATTGTGTGTACAGATCCCACAGACAGACATGCGTCGACTGCAGTGAGCTCCGAGCCACGGGATCGCTCGGGATCATCATTCAGATCCCGAGCTCTTCTTTAAAACGTTTGCACCATTCAAGTGTTTTACTGTGGCTAAAAGTCTCATCACCGCACTGTGCCTGAAGTTTTCTGTAATGAATCAGTTTCATGCCTTCATTCACCTGCGATTTCATCACTTGTTCCAGTTTGACTTGAATGCTGCTAGTAGCTACAGTGGTTTAATTAAGGATTAATGGTGGTATGTTAAAACCTGTTTGGTAAAGTTGTAACTATTCTACAAACATTTATCAAAGGTTTTATACCAACATGTTTAAGTGTATCTACCTTCTTTAACCTTACAGTAAAACCTTGAACATAAAATCACATTTTTCAGATTTAGATTTAGAAGAAAGAAAACATTGGATCGTCAAGAAAACTAGTAGCAACACTGTGGTGTAATGTGGTAGCACCCCAACATCAAAGACTAGATTAATTCATGGATTTAGTCAGATAAATATACAACTAATTATTCTTTGGGGGGAAACAACATAAAACAATGCCTAAATATTAAATAATAAAGTATTTAAAGTAGTGTGAAAACTGTTGCTAGGCAACATGGACACACATAAGCTAGCTAAAACTTCAAGCTAACAATTTAATGATTGTGCACAGTTTTTAATTGAACAATATAAAATACATTGCCTGTGAATATGATTCAAACTATTAGGAATAAGGATTTCTTTCTCTGTGTAGGGAAATTGGAAGTTTGGATAAATTACAGTGTTAGCATCGACTGCTAATTAAACAGTTATGAGCCTTCATACTGAGAATACTATTAACTTCCTGTTTTTTATTTTGCTCTGTGATGACTCAGCAGTTATAAATAATGTTTATGGTGCAAATAAAATTCTCTACAACACAAGTTTGGCATGAACAGCTCTCATTTTTTCTGTTTTAGTGAAACTTGTATTAAATAAATATGTTTTGGCATGAGGAAGACAATAGCTTCAGTATCTGATAAAGTCATATCAGTTATACCAGTGCCTAAACACTCTTACCCTCGGCGGATCATGTAGTATTTTTTTATGGCGAATCGGTTGAATCTTTCGAGCACGGGAGCCTCTCGGCGCTTTTTCGCATCCTGCATGCGCTTCTGCCGCTTGAGAAAGAGACGTACCAGCGGATCTGTGGCGTTGACATCGGACCCCTCACCATCGAGACCGGTTATGAGCGGCTGCAGCTCTGGAGGCAGAGGCTCGGTCTCTGAAATTGTGCATAAAGAATTTTGTAATTCATTAGGAATTTAATTCCAAGAGCTAAGCTCTGTGTTAAATCTATATGATTTATCATAATTCATTGAATCAGCATTGTAGCTCGTATTGCTAGAAGTAAGCTTTTTGATCACACTGTAACTTTTGATGGCCTTTCTGTTCCTCCAAGTGCAACAGTGAAAGACCTCAGTGTGATTATAGATTCCAGTCTTTCATTTGAAGCACATGTAGATAATATTACCAGGATAGCATTCTTTCACCTCAGAAAAATTGCCAAGTGAAGGAATATATTGTCACTAAACGATGCAGAAAAATTAGTTCATGCTTTTAATCACCTCTAGATTGGACTATTGTAACGCCTTACTGTCTGGTTGTTCAACTAGGTGTATAAACAAGCTTCAGTTAGTACAGAATGCAGCAGCGAGAGTCCTCACTAAAACCAGAAGATACGAGCACATCACCCCTATCATATCTACATTTCATTGGCTCCCAAGGAACCTTTGCATGGATTTTTACATAGGATGTAGGCTGCTTGTCAGTAATTATTATTAGTATTACGAAAACTACATCTGGGGGCGGAGCTTCGTCCCCAAAGTTATGGAACAGCCTTCCAATTAATGTTCGGAACACAGTCTCAGTCTCAGTGTTTAAGTCTAGGCTAAAAACCTATTTAGCCAAGCATTTTTGTAAATAGATTTGCCTTAGGTAAAGGAGCAGATCTGGGGGACCCATGCACGTAGAGTATTATGGTATGTTTAGTATTATGGTATGTTTAGATGCTGTCCTCCCCTCTCTCACTGATCACTTGTTTCCCTCTGGCTCCCTTTTAGTTAAGCGGTCATACTGTACTTAGTCCTGGCAGAGTCCCTGCTTGCACTCTACGCTATATACACATTCACCTTACACATTATGTGACTGTGACCATATATAACAGTTATCTCTCATTCTCTTCTCTCTCTCTCCCTGTCGAGCTGAGTTACCAGTGATCCAGACCCCTTCTGGCATCTAGACCTGTCTGACTCGTCCTGGTTGGAGATCTCGTCGTATGGATGCCCCACGTGGTCTGTATGGGAAGCGTGTGGTGACTGGAGACGGTTCCACTTTACCATGAAGTGACAGCTGTCAGCAGTCCAGCTGAACCTCCAATAGCGAACTGGACTGGTTTCTTCCTATTGTCATTTCAGGCATTTTTCTTTTGCCACCGCCCTCGGTTTGTTCACCAGGGACAATGTAATCATTTTACTTCATACACATTTCAAACAAACTTCCATAATTTCTTTTGATTGTGTAGAACTATGCCAACTGTTAAAAGTGCTATACAAATAAAATTGAATCAGTTCATATCTATAGTCACATGTTCTACACTACAAGTTAATTCTCTCTCACAAAGGAAGGGCCGTGTTCTGTACAATTATATGATTCTCCATATTAACCACGGTCCTTGCTTTAGTTCACACTGGACATCGTGAGCACTGACCTGTCCCGTTACGGACTTTCTCCTGAAGCTCGAGCAGCTTGGTGAAGTTCTTCTGCAGCGCCTCTTCAGTGGTGTTCACGTAGATGTACATGTAGCAAGACGGGGTGTCGGTGACAGTGTATACTTTGTGATACGCTCCAGCAGGGAGCTAGGTACACAGAGACAATGTTACACATCTATCAGCCTTAGCTAAATCTGGAAAGGTATAAGGAGATATTATCCTAGTTTTACTCTGTGTGTGTGTGTGTGTGTGTGTGTGTGTGTGTGTGTGTGTGTGTGTGCGTGTGTTGGTGTATGGGTGTCTGGGTGTGTGAGCTTTTACCTGCATCTTTTCTCCTGGAGTGAGTGTGTAGTTCGTCTTCTCGTCCACTATCTCCACCTTCACGTTGCCCTGCAGTACCTGAACACTGGTGTTCCCCAGGTCCTCGCTCACGTAGTTCTCTAGATGGAGGCCTGCCAACATAAACCCACAAAAGTCAAAGGGCAATGGCAATGAGCACAGTTCAGCATTCTGATGCAAATAGAAGAAAAGTGCGTCAACAGGTTCAGTCCTAAAAATGTAATAAATGAATACAATTTCCACGTGCTTTAATACTGTACATATTAATATTACAGCATTAGCCTTATAGTAGCCACACCCTCTATTTCCCTCATTCAAGAGACAGACGTCCATTTTGTCCTATTAGACGTTGAATGTCATACACCTGAAACTGGTGTGTACCTGGGAAGTCAGCTATAAAGACCACCTCGGTTTGGTTGTCCAGTGTCCCCTCAATCTCCTCAAACTTTTTCCTCCATGGGGACAAATCGACCAGCAGGGGCATGAGCCACGGGTTAGCACGAAACGGCGACCAGTCTGCTTTCACAAAATCAACACGGGGGTCAAATATCCTACAGACATAGTGGGGACAAAAATAATAAACGTCAGTGCTTGGTTATTGCGTACTGTGTGCTGAGTTTGGGTCAGATTTCAGAAGGCACCTGAAGAGACAGTCATGCAGCTGATCAAAATCTCAGATCTCAGTGTGATAATCAATCAACTGTATCAGGGTGCCTTTTGGGATTTAGACTTTATTGACAAAAACTTAAGATGCATTCATGCCTGTAGCGTTTTTTTTTTTTTCACGCAACTCACTCTACAGTCGTGGTTATTTGGCAGTCCTGTCTTTATTCATAGTTGCCATTTTTTAGCAGTAGAGGACTGCTCGTAAACTGTCAATTAATTCAAATCTTCCTATATAAGATAAGAGAATGATGTTTTGCGTTCCTGCAAATATTTAGATGCTGGAAGGAAGTTGCTTGCTTGAACTGCACTGTAGAAAAATCTAAATGTTTACTCTAAGAGCAATTTTAATGTTTACTCTTAGAGCAACCAACAGTAACAGGATGGAGAGTCTCACAGTCTGCTTGGGAATGAGTACCTGGAACTGAAAAGCATGGAAATAAAGTATGTAACGCATCACTGTAAGAAGAAAAAGGAGCACACCAACATCAGATTAACATCAGATTACCTTTTGTAATCCTCAAGTCTTTACCTCTGTTGGAAGCGGTCGTTAATAGACACCCAGATGTTGAAGTAAATCTGGGGTTCGCTGATGTTGTAGCGCGGCAGAGTGCGGCTCAGGCAGGTGGCATACTGCTTCAGCATGTCCCCGTGATCCTTCCATCTCCGAGTCTGCGTGAAAACCTGCAACGAACCAAATTACTGTTAAGTCTGACTTCATTCATTAAAAACAGATGCAGAATTAGTTTCATAAATGGACGGAGTGGTGAGACAATGACCCCAGGGTTGAGGTAGCCGATCTCTCCCGTTACTCCATCTTTGTAGGTGATTTTAACATGCTGGTGGGAGCGAGAGTGGACCATCATGTCCCAGGAGTAGCCGTACAGCCCGTTAGTCCAGTTATTGTAGCCCTGTAGAGAATCCATTCATAAACACATCAGCATTTTAAATGACACTTGATGGGTTACATGTTTTACTCACAATCTAATGAACTGTAACACAAATAAGCAGAGACATGACTCTATGCAGTCTAAATGTGAACTGTTCAATGCATGTTAAAAACGTAAGTGGGGAAAAAATAAACAGACATATTTAAAAACAAGAAATTACTTTTGTAATGAAATGGGAATAGGGCAGGAAAAACTGCTCTGCGATGTACATAATGGTGAAGATGGCGGCCAGTTTGTGCCTGAAGCGCAGTGTGGAGGGCTTAGGGACTGCCCTCGTGTCTGTTCGCTCATTCGAGCCACTTGACACATTGGGATACACACACGAGGTGCTTGGTTGAGGGGGCGGGGTCAACGTGGGCAGGAGGGGCCAAAGGAACTCTGGGAAGTGGCCGAAGAACCACCTGGGCCAATTAGTGTAGCAGAACAGAGGAGTCGTGGCCAGCATGGTGTAGGGAAACATTCCTACATGGATTAAAAAAAAAAAAAAAAAAAAAAAACAGATTTATATTATTTCTATTTAGATTATTTATATTATTAAGTGAGTCAAATAGCATGTCTGAAATATAAACATATCAATGCTTTTTTATCTCTGTAAATGGTAACCATCTGAGTTAACAGACCTGATTAAGCGCCTGATTAAACAATTTCCATTTAGGCATTTGGCAAACGCTCTTATCCAGAGGGACTAACTAAAGCGATTTGTAGTTTCCGTCACCGGATAGATCCTTATACTGCATTACCAGGTTACTAACAAGTAGTACCAAACAATAAACTGTTCATGTGATTACTGCCAGGAAAGAACTGCTGCCCTCGAGAAAAAATTGCTCTGGATATGAAGTGAATATATTGGTGATTTAAAGCCATGACTTATTTCCCAGTCTATAATACTGTATACACCAACAGGTGATGTGACAAACCACAGCAATGCAACAACGTCATGTAAAAGAACTCTCACGTCATTCAGTTATTGTTTTCCTTTATCTGACCCACTGTGTTAAGACACTTACCGATCTCAAAGAGTTGCGAGTTCATGCAATGAAAGTAGCTGACGAAGAAGAATGCGACCGGGCGGGTGGCGTCAAAAAACAGCAGATAACCAGCCGTGAGATCTAGGATGAGACCTCCACCATGGACCACCATCAGACTGACCAACTCCACAGGCAGGATCACTCTAAGAAAACAAAATTACATTAAAAAGTGTATGATTTTAAAACTTGTTATGGATGAACTCATCAGCTCATGACATATAACTGCAACTATGCCTGACTGAACGCAATTAAAGTATCAGTTTAATGCCCCACTTCTCTGCTTCCTCCACTGTAGCTGCCAGCATCAAAAACATTTGCCTACAAAACTAAAAACAGTCCAGCACCCATTTTCCTTAACGTGCCAATCCTCCAGCACTGCTCGACTGATGCCTCAGCTCTCAGAGATCGAGGAAGACGTGCATCTAGACTTTTTTCTATCCTGGCTCCTAGGTCAAGTCAAGTCAAGTCAAGTCAATTTTATTTATATAGCGCTTTTAACAATTGACATTGTCGCAAAGCAGCTTTACACAATAAAAAGAAGTAAGTTTGTATGCAATGTGTATGAATCAAAATGAAAAGATTGTCCCTGATGAGCAAGCCGAGGGCGACGGTGGCAAGGAAAAACTCCCTGAGATGGTAATAGGAAGAAACCTTGAGAGGAACCAGACTCAACAGGGAACCCATCCTCATCTGGGTGATAACGGATAGCAGAGATTGATCAGCATAATAATGTGTACTGGAAGTTCAGTGTAACAGGAGATGTGTTAAAATTAAAAGTAAAAGTAAATAGGTGGTGGTATGAACTTCCTCTGTCTGTATCTTTAAGCAGCGACTTAAGACCTATATATGTTGACCTTAAAAACTTCAAAAGGAGTTATGTAAGTCACTCTGAATAAGAGTGTCTACCAAATTACTAAACATAAACGTAACGTTTAACAAAAAATTCAACAAACATAATTTTCCCCTCATCACTAATGCAGCTGTTCCTTGGAACATTTAGCCAGTGGAACGTCTAATCCTTGAAAATCAACAGATAACTTGTCCCTGACTTGCGGAAAAGACGAGTCTGTTTGGGCTATTAAAGGAGTTCCTGGGAGGCCAGCGTTTCAGACGTGAAGCACGCACTCTGATCATGGTTCTGGTGTACTGGGAAAACTTTCTACCTTGATGGTATCCAAGTTCTAGTTAAATGCTAGGATAAGTGCATTTGTGTATTATTCTCATGTTATCTCACTCACTTGAAAGGGTCAAACAGCCAGTGATGAGCCAGATATTTCATGGAGTAACCCTCCACCCAATCAGCATCCAGCTTCTTCACCCCAGCGATGAAGTAGACTATAAAGATCTGTCAAGCAGACAAAAAAAGGTTCCATGTTAACATGATGAAACATCACAAAATCACAGCATAAACACACAAACACACACACGTCAGAGTATAACGAGGAGGCTCTGACAGAACGTAATCTACTGAATCACAAACCTGCATTCTGAGCAGAGTATAATTCCACAACGGGATGTGTGCGTTCCTCTTCTTAGGGTTGAGAAGTCCATCGATGGACCTGCAGACCAACAAGAATGAGCATGAATGCACTGTTAGACAAAACAGGCAGTGATTGTGAGGCAGACAACCCTGCAAATTAATTGTGTGTATGTGTGGTCAGTAACTGTTTAAACAATTTGCCTCCTTTCAAAATGATTAACAAACACAACATGCTCACTGTAACATGACTTTACAAAGAACAAGAATGAAATACGGAGGAGATTAAATCGTTGTATTCTGTTTTTTTTGTTTGTTTTTTTATGTCTACGTTCATCATCTCACCAGTATCTATTAGCGTCCATCAGTGCGAGCTGGAATCCGATGAGGCCATAGAGGTACGAGTGATTGTTCCATGCCGTTTTGTCCAGGAAGAAAACATACCAGTAGGTGGAGATGAACATGAGGCAGGAGAGGCGGTAAAAACAGCCGAGCATGATACCAACAGCTCCTGGGTAAAACACACACTTGATACATTTGATAAAATGGCATCACCACTTTATATAATATACTTAATCTAATGTTAGACAGCTAACTTCAACTCAAAATAAAGCTTAGTTATTTGTTTAAACTATTAAACTATTTTGTTAGTTAGCTCGCTAGTCACCATCTAGGGAATTTACCTTTAAATACTTTTATAAATTACTGGGTATATATTATTGAACTAACACATAATTACAGTGGAATATCGGCACACTTAAGAAATTTTGCATGGAACTTTGCAAGAATTTGCCTCGACATGTGAGGCATTTGCGGCAGACAAGCAACCAAATTGATCCGAACGCCAGCTAAGTTGCGTCTGGGAGCTCTACAAAATTTTGTGGGTCTTTTGCATTTTGTGCAAGATTTAGTGACAACATACATGTGCCGATGTGTGGGTCACAGGAATGTTATCAAGCATCATAGCAAGAAGAAAACGGAGCTACTATCAGTTTCGTTTAAAGCAGCTGAGAGGAATCATAAATTAAGATTAACTGAGGTCATGTCTATTTATTTCATAGTTTACTTCATTCACATGTATTTTCTAAATGTTTTGATTGTTTCTATTTACATAAAATATCATTACAGTGTTGGAAATTGGTAATACTTTTGAGTGGCTGGAACGGATTATCTGTAATTACATCATTTCCTGTGGGAAATTGCTTTTCACAATAAGAAATTTCGCCTTAAGAACTCGCCTACAGAATGGATTCGTATGCAGAGGTACCGATGTGAACTAGTTTGCCTAATATTTTAACTAATCAACATAGCTACCTATTTTACTTAGCGTGCATCATTAAAGAAGTTTGGTAAGAAAGCTACGCTTGCCAGAGAACTTGCATAGAACTTTTAAATATAGAACTAAATTTAATTCAGTCTATTTATACTTAGCCTATATCATGTTTCATAATTTTCTATAAAGGTAAGCTAATTTGTTTTAAACCAAAAAAACAACCCTAAATTAAATTGCCCCATCATAATTAGCAAACTTGGCTACTCATTTCACCTAGCTTATATCCCTCATTTTTCTTGAAGTAAGCTAGTATTTAAAATAGATTTAAACAAAGAACAAAATCTTTCAGGTTAGCAGTCAACCTTTTTGTTAGCTTATATGAATAAATTATACTCCTGAGATAGCTAGCTTGTTAGATAGTTTTTCAAGCACACAACAAATTTCAGCAATTTGACTCATGTTAGCAAACATTAACCTTAACCTTTAAATACCTCCTTTACTAAACCTACATGATTGAATAATTGTCATGCGGTACTAGAATTTTAGTGGCTTTTTCAAAAAAAAAAAAAAAGAAAAAAAAAAAAATATATATATATATATATATATATATATATATATATATATAACAAACAATAGAATTCTAATTAGTTTGCTAGTATAATTAACCCACAATGTTATAATACAACTATAAATAACTATAGCCTGAATCAACAAGTAAAAAATAAACGTGACAATTAAAGAACATTATTACATAAAATCTAATCGCAATGTTTTCAGTTAATCGGTAAAATTAACTATTACATTATTAAACTCATTACAGCTTTATGCAGCATTCGTTCTGTAAAATATTTTGTGAAAAAGCTTATACATTATTGTTTTTCTTTCATTTTCTGTATTGCTTTTCCTGTCACAGAGGGCCTGGTGCCTTTCTCAGGAGAGTCGGGGCACAAAACAGAAACACCCCTGATCCAGGTGCCAGTCCATCACAGGGCACAAGCATGCATGCACTCACGCACTCAAACACAATGGGCAATTTGGATTAATGTATATCTTTGGACTGCGGGAGGAAACCAGAATACCCAGAGAAAATACCCCAAGCAAGGGGAGAAGATGCAAACCAAGGACACAGACTAGAGGCAGGAATCGAACCTTCAACCCTGAAGGTGTTATTTAGCCATTTTTTAAGCTAATGTTTAGGTTATATTAGAATAAGCTAGTATTTTTTGTTGTAAGGGTTTTTTGATGCAACATAAGTTAATTCTACGCTCTCTCTCGCTCTCTCTCTCTCTACTACCCCCCTCCCCCCTCCCTTGAGCAAACACTCCCTGGTATTCTCTACAACTTCCATGCTGTTCTTCAGGATTTCACCAGGAAATGTTAAAATGGTTTATGTTCTTTGTAGTAACAGACATACATAACACCATGCATTTGGTGAAACACATAAACACTCTGTCTTGTGTTGTTCATAAATAGAGACCTTTCTGACAGACAATGTGTTTGTGTGTTCGACCATGTCCCTCCTGGTGCCCGTTAACTAAGACCAAGAGACTTGTTTATTCATCTACAAAAAAAAAAAAAAAACACCTGTCTAACACTAACTTAACATTTACTGTTGATGAAATATTCATCTACACATCATGTTGTTACAATAATTGAAGAAATACTCTATGCCCCTTTACTGATGTTTTATTTTATGATTTTGTTTAATCTCTAACTACCCAAGTTTAAAATAAATTTGACTTATGCATCACAAATATGTGTTCTAACTACCTGGTAGCACAGATCTGTGGCTGGGTATTTCTTATTCTTTGGTGAGATGGGTCTCTGTGACCGAACACATTAAGATCAGCGAGGATAACACTTCCTGGCCAACCCTGCTGTAGGCCTCTTTCATTTTTATACCTCCCCCACCTTCTCATCTTTATGTCTGCTCTTTACACAAGCTGATCCTTTCCAGTGTTTGGATTGGACTGGTTTAGACTTTCTGAAGTATAGTTCAGAAGTAAAAATTCTTGACTCTTTGTCCTTGTTATTGACTAGGATTATAGGTAAATATTTAGCATCTTTGGTTCTCTACATGAATTCAGATAGTAAGATGATAGTAAGTAATGTTATCATTATCTAAAAGATAATATCTGTAGTTAATGATTAACACAGGAGTTAAAATGGGTTAAAATTTCAGCAGCACTGTGGCCTTCAGGACTGAAACACAACAGCAGAACTGACCGAGGAACATCACCAGATAAACAAGGTACATCCAGTCCATAGGCAGAGGCTCCAGGAAGTTAAAGAGAGGGAATCGGCACACCGGAGCGCCATCGAGGTATTTATAGTCGAGGTGACTGAGCCCACGTTCCTGCAGGACGTCGATGGCCATCAGCATACCTGAAAATAATAAAGAAATGTGTTTATTAGCACGGACACACCTGTAAGAGGAGCAGGTATATGATGATAATGAAAACTTTTCTTTAAGGAATCTCAAAGGAAATCTAAGGATGCAGCAGGGGCAGCTCAGTGGTTAAGGCATTGTATTGCTGACCGAAAGGTCCTAGGTTCAAACTCCACCACCACCACGCTACTACTGTTGGGCCCTTGAGTAAGACCCTTAACCCTCAACTGCACCAATGTATAATGAGATAAAATTATATCACCACTAGCTCTGTCGTAAATATATGCATATAAATATAAATTTATTTGATGTGTGTTCAGACCCCTTGGCTGTGCTTCACAGACTCCATGGGAACCACTGACCAGGTGAAGAGCGATTAAGATTATTCCGAGCACCCAAGTGTGGAATCAGTGGCACGTCCCTTCTGCTTCCTGAATCTGAAACACCTCAATCAAGTCTAAAATCATGAGAACACGGGCTCACCAAAGAGGCAGCGGAAGATACCGAGCGATGCCGGGTCAGTGGGGCGATTCAGGAGGCAGATGAAGCGGTGCCATGAGGACAGGTCATCCTTCTCAAAGCCAAAGAGACGTTGCATTCGACTCTTGACCTGTGCTCCTGTAGCTGATCTGTCTCCTCCATTCCCTCCACGTGACACTTTGGGCTGCTTAGTAGGTGAAGTACCTGAGATTGCATGCAGGCAGACAAATCAGTGGAGGAAAATGAAATAATTATTTATTTGATTGCACTGAATATTATCCTGCATGATAATATATCAGGTTTATCCTCCGTACAAAAAAACGCACGTGCATGAACAACTTTTTAAGTAACAAATATAAACAAAATATCCTGTAGAATATTATAATAAATCAATCAATGTGCTAGACGGTAAGGTATAAAAGAAAAACTGGACTAATAAACATAACAGTATTCAGTGCATAATGTTGTTGCCAATAATGTAATGTTATTTTTGTTCTGCAAAAGCTACGCTGCATTTGTTTACCTGCGCTCGTGCCCATCGTTCCCGCGTGCACCGGATGTTGAAATCACGTCTCGCGCATAGGCTCGGGACACGTAAACCGCCGGTCTACGTGTCAAACGGCAGCAACGCTACCTGAACTTCATACCCGTATTATGCAAATCCCTCCCTCTTTCACTCTAGCTCCAGTGCTGCTAGATAAAAGACACGTCGAGGCTCCGCGATATTGGAAAGGTCAAGGATTTGCTATAAAATTAGGTTAAATTCCGAAATTAAAAAGTGTAAGAAGATAATTTTATTTTAAAATAAAAGTTTGCTTGTTAAACGTTACTTCGGGTCATGTGGTTGCTAAGGTAACGTAAAATACTTACCACTGTCCAATCCAGGAGCTGGTCGTCAGGATAATCTAACCAATCACAGAGCAAGAGGCGTGTCCGTTTGCAAATACGGGTGGGAAAATAAAAACAAACGCAAATATGAACGCCAGTCAGATGTTTTTCAGAAGCCGGAAGAAACTTGGCAGCTTTTAATGGCTGAGTACAAGTCAAAGGCCACGCCTGTCGAAGACCAGTTGTGGTTAAAATTGGTTAATGATATTACAGTTGTAGTTTTTCCCTAAAAATAATTTTATATGACTTCAGTATGTGTGACATTCTAAATCCTAAATCAGATGAGTAACATTTTACTGAATTAAAACAATCCCTCACCAATTTGATTGATATTCCCCTTGGTTCACAATATAACTAATGACTGTGGAGGCTACTTTATTGTATTTATTACCATTTTACGACTTCAGTAGGACCTCGGGTCAACATTCACACGCGCATTTAAACACTACAGACAATTTAGGAGCACTTTTTTGAAAATTCTTTTTTGAAAATGTAATACTTTCTAAAGATCTTGTAATGTAATTTTTGAATACAATAAAGAAGGGTATATAATTATGTTTATTATTTACATTTATGAATAAAAAAACTTTGCAATTATAAATATTACATTTATTTCAAAAACAAGAATATCTGACCAAACTTTTTCTGTACAATCACACGTCCAAAACTAATGTGCAATGTTTCGGGAGCAAAGTTACGGAAAGAGCAGATGATGTCCATGTCCTTTTTAAATAAATAAATAAAAAGACGATACTAGATGATTTTTATGTAATCATTCAAACGAGTCTTCTCTCATCTTGTTAAAATGAATATATTTATGAAGTAGACGCTTACATGTATTGTGTGGTGCAGGGTATTTCTCCAGACCGATAGGTGGCAGCAGAGAGTTTAAGCACTTCAGTAAAAGTAAACGAGAAACTGTTATGTTTGTTGGTGTTTGCTTTTGTTCAATACTAGCGACCTTTGGGTTTCTATACATGTTTACTGCAATATAGATATTTAAAAAAAACAATGAGACAGTTATAGATTTTGTCTGTAAATAAGTCTCAGTGGCCGGTGTAGTTTTGTGTTTTGTAGAGAGAGAGGAAATTCCAGGCTGATTAGCATCGCAGTGTTTCTTCCTGCACTGGAGCTCCAGGTGAGAATTAAACTTCATCTTACAAAACAATTTCATTTTAATTGCATAAAAAGTTCATATTACTTTTATGTATTTCGTTATATTTCCTGTTGTGTAGATAAAGAGTCACAGTCCACCTTCATTACTGTACATCAGATGTACAAACTATCTGACAGGGAAAAGTATTTAAATTATTTTAAAATAAAAAGTAAATAGGAGCAATTAAAAACTAATACAAAATTTCAGCAAATAACTGCTGATATTCTTGCAATATTTTTTAAATGTAAATCTTGCTTTATATTACTACACAGGTGTTTGTATGTTTACACATGCTCATTTTGTATATACTGTGCGTGTGTGTATAAACAAACAAAATAAACTATGACATAATTTAAATGTTTTTACTGTGTAATTCAGTGTATTATTTTTTAAGTATAAAATCCAATGTAAATCCAACAAATATTACCTATTTTTTCTTTTTTACGATAGATAGATAGATAGTTAGAGAGAATAGGGAGAATAGACTAGATCCACCAAATTTACACCCATTACCCATTACCATTCCCCTGTGGTTCCCCTGTGGCACTGGGATATCTCTGGCCCCTCAGCCTTCTGGGTGGAGTTGTGGTGTCTGACACTGGAAAGTTATCAGCAAATCCTTTGGGTGTTCTGGGTTGGCCTCTGTGGACCGGACATGTTCACCTGGTGCATCTCACAGATGCTTGATCGGATTCAGATCTGGGGAGTTTGGAGGCTCGATCAACAACTTTGCCCCGTGTGAAGTTGGCTGTAGTGCACTGGGGTAATGCACAGAGGCCCAAGTGTGGTAACTCTAAAGGAACTTCTCCTCTGCAGCAGAGGTTTATGAGAACCTCCTTCATCATGGTACTAGATGGATTTTGCAAATACACTTGATAATTCTATTCTAGAACAGCTGACCTTTGTGTCTTAAAATAGCAGCTGACTGTTGTTGTCACTTAATTACCTAATGCCATATGTGTTGTTTCTTAGTTTTGAAAAAAAAAAAAAAAACAGTATTGTTTTGGAATGTAGAAAATAAATCCAAACTTGTGCAGAAGCTGTGTCCAAACTTTTGACCGTTACTGTACATCTTCTTCTGCTGTCCAGAGATTTGTCCACAGTTAAGTCACATAAAGAAGACTTCAGACATGTCTGTATGCTCAGACATGTTGTGTGAATGTTCAGGAAAAAATATATTATCCTGTGTGTAGTTGCTTTATTTCATTAATTTATTTTAAGGCTGGATCGACTATATTGACCTTCATACACACCCATCCAGGTCCGTTTAGCTCATATCAGTACCTGTAGTAATTAGGATTTTTAAAAGTATACTCCTCTACAGTATGTTTTTCCTCTACAAAAATCTATGCATTATAAACAGTGGTAACAATATGTTCTTTACTGTGAGCAAATCTGTTTCTAGTTTTGTGATACGGTTAAAGTTCACATATAGTTTCCTACTATATAAGCTTAGACTTTACAGAACATGGGTTCAGGCCATGAATTCGGCTCAAAAGTAGCCAAATTGTATTACCTTTTATTAATTGTGGACATCTCTGCTAAATGCATTGTGTATCTTCGTCTAGCTCTCAGGTGGACTGCATATCTTTGAACCCAACCTATTAATCCTGTTTTGTTTCCAAGGAGCCAACAAGCTCTTAGTGAAACTGTTGCTCATCTTTATTTATGGAACAAGTCCTAACATGAGCATCAGTTACTGTTCGTGTGTGCAGGAGATTTTAATAGCTGCTCATGGAGAGCTACACAGACTCCAGTAACAGTTTAAAAGCACATTCTAAGGCTGAAACGTGTGTAATAAAATGTTTGTGAGCTTCAGATGTTGTGTCGATGTGACACGATTTCTCTCTTCAGAAATATTGAATATTATTCAATATTATATAATATATTATATAACTATTGAATATTGATCAGTGTTCTTGTTGAAAGTCCGCATCACAGAAGCTCATTAATCCTAAAGCTTTGAACAATTCAGGATAAACTGTAGATCAAAGTGATTTCTGCGACATGCACTCGTGTACTGTACACTTACAGTTGTTCTGGTGGGGGTGTGTGTTCTCAGCAGGTTAGATAAGGATGGGGTCGCTCGGGAGTCGTTTCCAAGCCTCTGCCCGCCGCCTGGGCGAGATGCCACAACCTCACTGCGCAGGAAGCACACACACCTGCGAGTGCAAGAAGAGGAAACGAAGCTCACACTGCGAGTGTGACAGTGAGCCGGAGGACGAGGACAGTCTGCTGGACACACCGTGCAGGTCTCGCTCTCTATCACACACACACACACACACACACACACACACTCCCGGTAAATTGTTAATCTCAGGAATAAATATAGAAAATATTTATATTGATCCAAAAATACTGTATATACAGATAAATAAAACAAACGGTGCATCTTAATTAATAAGATGAAAATAACTGATACAAGTTTCTTTTCCTCTTGTTTTCTCTCCACTTTCACTGCTTGGTTTGTTACAGGAAGAAGCTGAAAAGCACGTCTAAGTACATTTATCAAACGCTCTTCCTGAACGGGGAGAACAGCGACATCCGGATCTGTGCACTCGGCCAGGAGTGGAACCTGCACAAAGTTTACCTGTGTCAGGTAGCCTGAGCTCTTCTCTCCACAGTTATGACTACAGCGCTGTTCAGTTCTCAATTCTGATTGGTCATGTGGTGTTGATTCATTTTTTTTTTTTATTATACTTTACATAAACAGATGAACAAATGACGTGTAATCACCGACATATTGAAGGTTTTCTGTAAGGAGCTGTTTATTTAGTCTTTAATTAAGGGCATAAAAATAAATGTAATTGTATTGTTATAATCATGCCACAATCCTGAACGCACAGTTTTGACATTCTGAGAACAGACGAAGCATCCTATGCGCGTGCAGTGTCTTCCCTGCGCGCTCCACAGCCCGGTTCTGCGCGTGCGATGTTTCCCGCGCGTGCAGACTCTGTCTGTACGCTCGCTCAACTTTGTCCATTGTTACGAAACTGCCCCAAAACTAGCCAATCACAGACTTCCACACACTACTTCTGATTGGCTGTTCCTTTTCTAATCAGCTGGCACCATCGACCGCTTAACGGAAGCTTTGGAAATAAAGATATATAAGTAAAGCGACCGAGTTATCCGATTTGAATTTTAGTTATTTTAGTCAACGTCTAACGATGAGCTATATGGATAATTAGCTAAGTAAATAAAAACACGTAATGAACAAACGAAACTGGTATATACTAATAATTAATTCAATAAATAAAAAAAATACTATGTTTGCATGCAGCATACAAAATGCAACTTTATTTAAAAAACATAATGCTTCCCTTATTTAATATCCTTTCATTTATATAACTGTATATGATATACTTTTAATTATTTCTTAGAATTTTCTTTTGATTCTGTAAAGCTGCTTTGTGACAATGACCATTTTTTAAAGCACTATACAAATAACATTGAAGTCTGTGATTAGGTAGCTTTGTGGCATTTTTGTAATGCTGGACAGAATTGAGCGAGCGCACAGGTAGAGTCGAGCGCGCACAGAAAAAAAGATGTTGCGCGCGGAAAACACGTTGAGCGCGCAGGGGAGACGCTGCACGCGCATAGAGTGCTTTGTCTGCTCTCAAAATGTCAAAAATGTGCGCACAGGATTGTGGCATGGATATAACGCCACTGAACTGGGTTAAGAACTGATTGTGATCAGAAATAACGTACACACTTGGTGAAGTTGCTTCATAGAAATGTTTCATTGTAATGTTTAATAGTGAACGTAAGAGCATTTGGACACACACAAGGTGTTCTTACAGGATTGGGACTAAACGGTTATGACAGATCAAGTCAGTAGATGACCTGAATGTAGTGAATTACCAGATTATTACATCTATGGAGTTTTTCTTCCCTGATGGCACATGTATATTGCAGGACTCATTGCAAGTAATCATTTTCACTGATGAATAGTGCATTTTCTATGTAGTATGTGGGTCTGTCATTTAATCAGTTATTTCTGTATAAAAGTTTAAATACCTTTTAAAACTGCATCCCAAACAAGACTTTTCTGAGGCTCGTTTCCTGTTCAGATTTTGACCAATCAGGAGAAGTCACATGTTCACTTGTTGTTAGTTGCAGTATCAGAAACAGTGCTAACATTTTTATCTTACATAATATGTACTGTAAATGTAGTAATATCTGTCTGTCTCATGTGTCTGTCTTGTTCCCCGGGCAGTCGGGATACTTCTCCAGCATGTTCAGCGGCTCCTGGAAGGAATCCAACATGATGGTCATTCAGTTGGAGATTCCGGATCAGAATATCGACACAGAAGGTGAGACTGCGAAGAAGCGAAAGACAGTATGAGTTTTACATTTACAGTAATTTGTCATATTTCTGCTCTCTTGATGCTGAATTTTTTGTGTGTGTGTGTGTGTGTGTGTGTGTGTGTGTGTGTGTGTGTGTGTGTGTGTGTGTGTGTGTGTGTGTGCGCGTGCGCGTGCGTGCGTGCGTGTGTGTGTGTAGCTCTTCAGGTGGTGTTTGGCTCCCTCTACAGGGATGATGTTCTGATCAAACCCAGCCGAGTTGTCAGTATCCTGGCTGCTGCTTGCATGCTCCAGCTGGTCAGTGTGCTTTGTTTCAACAGGAAACTAAGAGCTTTATTCATTTAATCCATATTTAAGACCATCAGTCCTTGTACACTTACTGAATTTAGTTCCCTTTGCCATGTAGGTGCCAGATAGTGACCTGGTCAAACGGTGGTTTAAAGGCTCTGTGTAGAATTGATTTTCGATTGTTATTGTTTGGCTTTATGATTTATATAGATGCATATTTTAGATATTTTCGAATGTTTAAAAAAAAATTCCTTTTTTAAAATGTCTTCATTTGTGGTAATTCAATCGCAGAGTGCATGGTGGTCATAAGTTGGTCTTGGTTTACTTGCGAGTAAGCTGTAGCGCGGGGAGAAAGGGTTTTTGTTATGCGTGTAAGAAGCTACACTGAGCCATGAGGTACAAACCGAGACAGTGTTGATTTGTCTCCAGAAATACCATGTGGTCTAAATATATATATTTTTTTAAAACATGCACTGGATGTGATGCAGCAAATATTAAATATATTAAGTGATTTTTTATCTTCTTTATTCACACATTTGTTTAATGTTTAAATCACTGTATTTCTGATGAGATTTATAGTACAGCTTCAGCCCTGTAAGCCCACCAAGCTTTTTGTTGTTGTTGTTGGGTTAACTATGTGCTGTGTAACATCACACCAAACTGAAAACAAAGCTAAAGACCAAATTTCACATTTATTTAGATTCTTAAAATTGTTTAATAAGTGTAAAAGTTTCTATGTAGACAATGAGTTTTGTTAGCTTTTAAATATTTATATCTAAGCACAAATCAAGTGGTTGTGTTGTGACATCATTCATAATCTCCATCATGTGTGTTTTTGTGTTTTGTGTGTGTGTGTGTGTCTGTGTGTGTGTGTCTGTGTGTGTTTTTCTGTGTGTGTGTATGTGTAGGATGGACTGATTCAGCAGTGTGGTGAAACCATGAAGGAGAACATCAGTATGAAGACGGTGTGTGGCTTTTACGCCGCTGCTAACATCTACGGCCTGGACTCTGTCACGAAGAAGTCAGTTTTGTTTATTTATTTATTTATTTATTTTTAATGAATAATATCGTATTTTCCCATAACTGGCATTATGATTCAATCGTGTACGTGCTTTATAGGTGTTTGGAGTGGCTTCTTAATAACCTGATGACTCACCAAAATGTGGATCTCATGAAAGAGCTAGGGTATCAGTTTGTCTCTTTCAATTCACATTTCTACCTTGATTATGAATTCCCGTGTTTATTGAATCTCTTGCGCGTGTGTTTACGAAGGGTTGAAATCATCGAGCAGCTGATTAAGTCATCGGATCTTTTCGTCATGCAAGTGGAAATGGACGTGTACACCGCTCTAAAGAAGGTTCGTCCGCCCTGCCGTGTTAAGTGAGTTTTTTAAGTCAAAAGCATATTATTTAATTTCTCCCTTTCTCTGTGATTGTACAGTGGATGTTCCTGCAGCTCAATCCGTCATGGGATGGTCCTATCAAGCAGCTACTGGTTGATGCAGACACGTGGCTGTGTAAAAGAAGAAGCGGTGTGTTTGAATATTCTCTCACATTAGTCGCGATTCCTGTTTGTGACGATAAACCAGTCAGCTTCATGCCACTTTAAAGTCTGTCTGTTGTTACTGGTATTATTTTTGAGGCCGGCATCTGTTTCTCTCTGGGTGTACACACTGACCATGTGGTTTCTCCTACAGAGCTGGGAGAGGACGAGCCTTTTCTGTGCACGGAGCAGGGTTCGCCTTTTACCCCCGTTTTCAGACACATACGCCTACAATACATCATCAACGACCTGGCCTCGGCTCGCATCCTAGAGAGGGACAACATCATTCCACCTGGTAAAATCCCTGCTCTTGTGAATTATCATGATCTTACCTTCAGGCACAAGCAAATGGAGATTTAATGCAAATCCGGTTCATTTTATAGGAACATTTTGGCAAAGAAAAAACATTAAATTAAGTACCTGATGTTTTTCTTTTGTTCTTGTTTAATATGCATTTAAAAAGATTTCAGCTTATCAAGGTTCAAGTGGTTTAGATTTTTGGGATTCTGCCAAAACCTGGTTGACTATTCTGACTATCATTATGAGGTTTGTAATTTAATTTCCTGATGATCTCTCTCTGCTCTTATTTTAAGACTGGCTGTCCAGGATTTATAAGCAGCAGTGGTTCGCCATGCTTCGAACAGAGCATGACAATGACAATGGGTGAGTTCGATCAACCAGGGTATATCAAATCAAACCCGAGCGGCAGCAGGCGGCATCAACTGGCAAATCAGTTCAGTTGTGAACTTGAGTATTTCAGTATTTATTCCAGCGACTCTAATTTTTAAACCCATCAGACCAGAGCCCACAGGGCTAGGGGCCGTTAGCCTAGAAACAGGCAAGGTTTCACAGAGGAAAGAAAAGTGGATTTCAAAAACAGAATATCTAAAGTTTATAACGATTACTAAAAATATAATAATAAATAAACGTGATCTGTGAATGTCTAAAAATGATCAAAAAGAACTTCATTTTGTACAGCCTGTTGGAGAACTCCTAACATGCAGCTCCTCATCCAAGACTTTTTATATCCCTCTTTATATTTTACATCAAGGCAGATGCTGTATGTCTTCTATCTTCTATTTTAATGTGTCATTTTTCTTATCTCTTTGCCATAGACCCCAAGAGGCCAATAAGGAGGAATTTGAGCAGAACAGCATGCGCTGCGGTCGAAAGCTAAACAAAGATGGCGATGTAAGTCTATTAGTTATTCCTACAATAATAATATAGCGGTATTAAAAGCTGAAGTTGATGGTAATGTGAGAATCCTATCCTCAGTACTGCTGGAGATGGACAGGTTTTAATTACGGGTTTGATCTTCTGGTCACCTACACCAACCGCTTCATCGTTTTCAAGAGGAATACGCTCAGTCAGCCGTGCGGTGGCGCGGTCAGCTTGCAGCCACGACGACACATTGCTTTCAGGTGAGCTGCTTAAAAGATAACATACAATAGTCAAAAACTGACGAGTGTTAATTTTTAATGAGAGAACATTTCTCAACCAACAGCTAGCTCGCCACTGGCATAATCCACTATAGTGGAACCTTGGATTGCGAGTAACGTGTCTTGCGAGTGTTCCGCAAGACGAGCAAAGATTTTTAATAAATTTTGACTTGAAAAACGAACAAGTCTTGGTTTACGAATTGATTGGAAAAGCAGCACCTCGCATAAGTTCAAAGCATCAATAGAGGGCAGTATAACTTTCAAAAGGGTTCCTATCAGCCAATCAGCTGGAAATGATATGTTTCATATCAGGAGCCACTATAGTATTTTATAAAATCTTGCACAAATTGTATAATACTAAGATACTTATAGACATACACTTATATTTTAAGAGCCTGTATCAAGGACTTACTATTGTTGTATGATGGCTTGTCACTGATTAATTTTTTTTTTTCACATTGTTACATAAGCATGATTTCTTATTTCCTTCCCTTGTTTTGAATATGTTTTGAATATGAATTTAGTAAAAATGAGTAAACAAGCTATAAAAATTATGACGTGACCACTTAAGGAAGCCAAAGATACATGTTCAAACTACTGGTAAGGTTTTTTTTTTTTTAACTAAAAACTGAGATGAAAGTGTCATATACTGTTGAACTTCAGTAGTGATGTATCTAAGAGTCTGGGTAGCTGAGGTTTGAATCTCTGAAATGGTGAACACATTGACGTCTTTCTGTGTTTATGAAGCAGGCTAGTTCAAACTTGTTGATCAGCAGGAGGCTCTTTGGCACTCATTCTAAATTTGGCCCCAATTATGAATAGTGCTTTGACCCTGTGATCGCTGCTTGCAGCTATATTTATAATTGTTTCACATTCATTGCTATATTGGTGTCTAAAGCACTGCAATGCTTTCTCTGTCTCGTCTCCATCTTTCGTTGCACAGGTTACGGCTGGCGTCGTTTGACAGCTGTGGAAAACTAATCTGCAGTCGATCCACAGGCTACCAGCTGCTCACTCTGGAGAAAGATCAGGTTTGTCTTAAGTCCATATACACACAAAGCCAGTAAAACTATCACACACTTTCAGGGTACGGGCACAATAAAATTAAATATTATCTTAGTCAAATGATTTCTAACAAGAACATACATAGAAATGGCACTAAAGTCTTGGTAGAGAGGCATTTCTAATCGGCATAATCATAAAATCTGGATTTCCCTGAATGTATGTACTGTAGGAGTATGTGGTGATGAATCTGGATAGCCGTCTCCTGTCTTTCCCACTGTATGTCTGCTGTAACTTCCTGTACACGTCCCCGTCCCCGGAACGCCGCACCGACACCAGCGAATTGGAAAGCAGCACCCAGAGCAAGTCCTGACGCTTCAGACGATAAACTGAACTTATGACATCATCACTTCCTAGCACTCACTCACTTTTTTATTATTGGTTTTGTATACCTTGCCTTATTTTTACTTCTTTTTTTATGTGTATACTGATTGTATTAATTTGTTTTATTTTGATTTTATATTTATTTCAGAATTTTAGTTTTTTATGATTTTGGTATCATTAAACCCAAAACGAAACCACAGATACAGCGAGTGCTTGTTAGAGTTTAATTTCTGTTGTTGAGATGAGTTTTGTATGACATTAACCTCTGAATTTGCCAGGCATTCATATTCATTCAGTGTTTTTGTACTGCTTAAGGAAAAAGAAACTGGTGCTTTTTTAAAATACAGGTTACTTTTTCTTCCGGTGCAGCTCTACCATCAGTGAACAATTGGCCAGGTCAGATCTTCCATTATTTTGTAATTAGATAATTTTGTGAATATGTACACATGATGATGAGTATGTTAAATGTAGATGGCGTGTGCTTTATGGACCAAAATAAAGTCATCGTTCTGGCACGAGGATCTAATCGGCGCTGGCTGATGTGTGTGATCATGAGAGAGCCTAATCACAAAAAATAAAATGTTAAAAAACTGGTCATTTAAATTAATGTCTTTTAAAACTTCATCTCTCTTTGCTTATACTGTTTTTTAAGATTATAATAATGCAAGAAAATGTTTTCTTTTATTAGCAAATAAATAAATCAACTCAACCCAAATGTTTCACTAACAAAGAGGGGGGAAAAACCATACAAGTGCTGAACTCTCAAAAACAAACCCACAGATTATGTACAAGTTAAAAGATGGTGACATCTTTAATTAATCTTACAGTAAAAATTGTGCACAAATGTTTCACAGACGAAGCCAATTTAAAAAAAAAGATTCTCTTAAACCAGCCAATTGGCCACAAATAACAAAGCGTTTCCACTAGAGCTGTGAAACATCATGGTAGACTGACGATTGGATTCGATTCGTTTCAGTAGCAACCCGGGTGACGCTGTAACCCCTCGCAGAGCGGATTGGCTCTCTCAGAGGGGCGGGACGAGAGGCACGTGAGCGAGCGTTCTTTTTTCGAAAAGATGCGATCAGCTGGCGTCACGTGGTTCGGAGGAAACGTGATACTCTTCGACCCTCCCGACTCAGTGGTCGCCTTAATGTGGGAGCCCCCTAGTGACAGGGAGGAATTGGACGTGGCTAAATAAATCGGGGGGAAATAACGCAACTATGAAAGTGAGTGTAACTTTAATATTGTGTTAATATTTTTTTCAATCGTCATATGAGGTCCGCATATGAAGCAATATGATTATGCTTTTTCATTGCTGATATTTTGCTGCAGTCCAGTAGGTGGCAGTGTTGCATCAACCGCTCATAAACTCAGAAGGCGCAAAAGCGATAATCTAACAAAATATGAGTATTTTGCACGCACGTTGCAGAGGATCTTTATATTTTCTGCAAAAGCTGTGGTGTATTTTCAAATAATTTGTCGTTTAACGTTTAATAATTTACCTAAATCATTCGAAGCGTGAATTCATTCAGAAAAACTAAGCCAATGATTGAATGGGGATAATAAATC
The DNA here is from genome assembly GCA_013621035.1 of Clarias magur. NCBI lineage: Eukaryota > Metazoa > Chordata > Actinopteri > Siluriformes > Clariidae > Clarias > Clarias magur. Next base: position 1,477,083 of record QNUK01000150.1, read on the forward strand.
GATCCAGCTATATATCGTGATTGTTTTGTGTGACAGTCAATGTACCGTCACACTGACTCCAAAATAGATCATTTAAAATAATGTTTAATTCATATTTGTTTGTTTGCAGCTCCTTTATAATCCTACAGGTTTTATTTTTTATAATAGGCAGGTGTTCTTCATATATTGGCAGGTAGGACGGCATCCTCAAGTATTTACTACAAAATAATAAATAACAAAATCTAATAACCTGTCTGCAAAAGTTCTATAAGTCAGAGAATCAGCCGAAAAAAAAATGTATACACACTTCAGGAAAAGAAAAAGTTGCATAAATATTTTATTAGTTATTGCTATACGTTATATATTGATACTGTGCAGGGTAATTCAAAAAGAATGAACCGATTTCATTGCTTCAGTTCTCAAGCATCGTTAAGGAACGAGTCAGTGTCACTTGTAAGACAGGAAATAAAAGTGAGTAGAATACTTGTGACTTGGCTGGAGTTTTGTATAACTCTTCCTTAATAAAATATTGCATAGTGAAATCGGTTCATTCTTTTTCATCATACGATTTTTTTTTTCCCCCTGAAGTGCGTATACTTGTACATTTTTTTGCCTGACTCTGTATTTAGTGTGCATTCAAGTTACAGATTCAAACAACCAGATCATTTAATTTCACAGTAAGTGTTTTATTGTCCGTACAAAAACAAGCAGTCGAGGCAGACACGGATCATAACACTCTTCTTTAGACGACTCACAGTAAACTTGGTACGGTGATAAATAAGTCCACCATGAAGCTTGAGCTTTCCATGAATAATCCTTCACGTATCGCTGACTGATGGTGTTGAAAGGCTGACCGCTCACTGTGGTATAGACTGGAGGTTCTCCTTCAGTCGGCGTGCCGTGCCGGGCAGGAGGTTGAGGTGATCGTCCACGCAGCTGCCCACACACTTATCCAGGAGAGCGCGTACCGCTGGCTCCTTCGCCCCCGAGTCGAAAAGGTCTTTGGCTTTATCGTTGCAGTGCATAGTGCATCGTGTGAGACGATCCTGAAAGATAATACATAAATATGACCCGTGTCTGTTTAAAACAAGAAACCTTAACCTATTTCACAACCTTTTAAGCTGCTCCAACTGTATACATATTGACTCCATAGTGCATAGCATTTCTAATTCTAATAAACAAATGCACTTACCTGAAACTTCTCCAGCTCATTAGTGACCAGTCCCTGTGCTTTGGCCAGAGGTGTGTGACAACGCTCTATACACTCATGAACCTGACTCATGGAGTCCGTCGTGCGCTCACAGCACTCTGCGCTGCACCGGAACATCCGACCCTAAAACAGGAACCATGATGCACTTAGATTATCATCACCATTTGGATCAAAAGAAGTATTTAATTAAGGTGCCGTGTTTTTATTATTATTTTTTTTTTTTTAGATCAGGATTCAAGCAGACGTCAGAATGAGGGAATACAGGTAGCACAAGGTAGAATTCATCATTTGTAACACCACACCTGCCGTGAGAAAATGAGTGACAACTGATATTTCAGTGATGAATGGGGTAGGAAATTATATTGTGTATCTATAATTTATCTCATCTATTCTACCGATCAACATATATAATCGTAGGATATGTAGAGGCTTGGAACAAGCAACCTGAAACTTGGTAGTGGGGTGTGAGGAACATGAGGTTGTGTGAGCAGGTGGAAGGTTTAAAGAAATTTAAACATAAGTACTAATACTGTATGATGGTCTTAACAACCAACATGACTAACATTACGAATAGTGATAAAGTTATTAATAGTATTTCCATTTACCATAATAATTACATATTGTGTGGATAAAATCGAATAAGTAAGAAAAATAGAAAAACCACATTCGAGACTTAATGCTGACAAAAAAAAAAAATGGAACTGCAATCAGACATGACGTAATTACAGCAGAAAGAAAGTTACTAAATTAAGGACGGATGCCACCAGCAAACAAGTTTCTCTTCAAGTTTGATGGAAAAGCATGAGACTAACTTCCCCTTAAGCAGCAGTAAATTACAGTTCTAGCACAGATGGTCGAACTTCATCTTTTTTTTTTAGAGATTGTATATACATTTTGGAACTAAAATCAGTGACGGCATGAAAATAATTATTCATCAGAATCGGTTTTCATGATCACAAGTGAGGATTAGGGCTGATGGGGCAGAATAAGTAGATTTGGTCCTTGTAACCATCACTAAAATCCTGCCGTTTGGCATTTTGACATCAAAAGCTTCACCTATAGGGTATTATACCCACCCAACTGGCACGAGATATTATACCTGTAGCTACTGTGAAAAGGGCCAATTTGTGATGTGGCTAGAGGACTGGATCAGGGGAACTCCAAAACCCTGCAGCTCTTGCAGGATGTTCCTGGTCTGCAGTGGTCAGGACATACTAAAAGTAATCCAAGGAAGGAAACCCGATGAACTGGCGATAGGATCATGGTAGCCAAGGCTGACTGATGCACATGGTGGTTGTCGTCCAATACAATATAAGAGCTATTGTAGCTCTAATTACTGAAAGTTTCATAATGGTTCCCATAAAAAGTTATCAGAATACAGTGCATCACCGATTTGGTGGAAAGAGGGGGATCTATATAATATTAGGCAGGTGGTCATAATGTTATGGTTGATCAGTGTCTATCTGACAAAAAAAAGTTTTAAAAAGAGGATACAACAAAGAAAAGGAGGAGGAGCAGCACTGTGGGTTTCAGATATATAAACCCATGCTGAAAAAGAGAAGTTATAATCACTTTTTTGGTGGCATCGCCACGAGTTGATAACTACTTCAGTTTTTTTTTTTTTTTTTTACTTTTGCATTTTTTAATTTGTTTTTCAAGATTCAAAGAACTTTATTAATCTCAGAGGGAAATTGCTTTTGTCTCGGTGATTTTTGTCTTGGAAGTTTTGGAGTTATTTGTTGAAAGCTTGGATCATCTACAGAGAGCCTGGACATTTTGACACACGACAACGGCAAAGTTGCTTTTGTGGACTTGAGCAAAACCCTAAAACATCAACAAATCAACACTTATCAAACTGAATGACAACTCTGATTACTTTGAAGGTTCTGGGAAAGTTTTGGAAGTATAGTAATGCCACTCCATGAGTGAGTATATGCTTAGAAGACGCGTATCTATTGCTCCAGGGGTGTACAAACTTATATATACATAAAGGCCAGGTGATTTGATCATTCTTAAATGTTGATGGTGATGAGGAGGAGGAGGATGATGATGATCTTCTCCAGGATTCCAGAACTACCAGTGGGGACAGCGGCTCAGTGTGTAAGATTTATCCCACCAGGTGAGTGATCTTACCTGCATTTTCCGGATGTGATCCCGCTCCAGACTTTGCACCATCTCCTCCACCGCGTGATGCACTCGGGCTTGCTGCGCCTCCGCCATTCTATCCTATTTATCACTACAATCAGTTACTGAATATAACATAAGATCTGACAATAAAACTAGCTATTCCTGTTGCATAGCTAATCTAGCATGATATATGAGCGAAATAAATAATTCCACCATTCAATGTATTGCAAAATGCATTTAAATAAAGACGCTTGTTTTAATTATAGATGACTATTCTGTAAGGTCACCTCTTAGTAAGCGCAGGCATGAGGGACACAGGGACACCATGCCGCTTCCGGGCTTAATAGAAACGTTGCTTCCGCCCTGCTTTCTTCTTCGTCTGTGTTTGTTTTTTCGTGCATTTCCGCCTCCAGCTGGACTGGACTGGACTGTGACGTACATCGTTCAAGGGAAACATACGAATACATATACATATTGTATGAGATATGCAGTACTTATACTTATTCAATAATATATTTTTTAATCCCCATAAAAATATAAACGAAAGATTTTCACGATATTAACCAGAGTCGCCACGAGGTAAGTCCAGAGAATCTATCTCTTGCACTGCGATTGGTTACTCAGCTGTCGTACTATGAACGACTATCTATTCATAGTGCAGTTATTGAAAACGATCAGCCAATCATCAAGAAGAGAGGCGGGTCTTTTTGAATGCAGATGGGGAAAAAAACTTCAAATTGCATAGCTAGCTAACTCGTTTCTTGGTATGAAAACGATTAATCACGACATTCTTGGAAGTAGTTAGGAAATAACCAAGTGCAAGACTATTGTTCTTCTGTTTTAGAACAAGTTAATGGGTAAGTTTGGTGTGGTTAGTTATTTAGTAATTAATAACTTGTCAAGGTACTTTATTGTAACTTGTCTGAATGCAGGTGTGGGAATTTGGGGGAAGCAACAATCTTAAATTTTATTAGATTTTACTCCAGATTAGTTTAAATTATACACTTTAGCTTTTAAATGTTGGCTGAAACAGAAACAGCCTTGACTTCTTCTTTTTGCAAATTGCATACAACATGAAAGCAGTGTATTTGTGTGTTATTAACTGCAGTCATAATGTTGTTTGACCTTTGATATTCAAACTCTGAAGTGCTGATATAGGTTAGATATAAGTTGTTGTTTTTTTTCGCAGAAAAAAATTCATCAACGTTTGCATGAGTTTATACTCACTTTGCACTTGTTTTTCAGATGTCTGAATCTGTGAAGATCTAAACCCATCATGTCTGTAAGAACCCTGTCGTTCAAGGCTCTTCTGTTACTCGGACTTTGTCAGGTTGGACGCCGCGGTCTCGCCTCTGCAACTGAGCTACGAGATCCACCGAAGAACATCGGTAAGTGTTTTTACCCCTTTTTTGTTTGTGCAGAGTGATCCTGACCCCTCATTTTCCTGTTTCTTTCATCTCTTCAATACACTTCACATCATGAAGGCTTTAATCTTATATCGATTAATAAACCATCATCCCAGGCATCTTTTTTATCTGATGTTTGCATCTGTAGTTTTGTCCTGGAGCAATGAAATGAAGAAGCTTTCTTGTTGCTAGATTAGTCATAAATGTTTTTGAAGTTTTTTTGCATTTTGACTGGTGACACTACAAATGCATGTTCAGTCACTCAGCAGTTGCACCTCTGCACATTATATTCTGGGAGTATGTACTGACCAGGACTTTGCTTTACTCTTTGTAGCCATCGTTGGAGCTGGAATCGGAGGAACAGCAGCAGCTTATTTCCTCAGGCAGGAGTTTGGACCCAATGTCAAGATCGACATGTACGAAGCAGGCACTGTCGGAGGACGTCTCGCTACAGAGAACATCGATGGACAAGATTATGAAATTGGAGGCTCTGTTTTACACCCGCTTAATTTGCACATGAAGCACTTTGTGGATAAATTAGGCAAGTTTTGTTTTAATTACAAACCCATTCATATACACACACACACACTCTTCTTTGTGTGGTGCCCTTTGAAAATCCTTCACGTGGTAAAAACTGACTTTAAAGTTTTGATTTTAATAGCAGTATGGGAGGATGAGGGACATTTTCAGAACTGGGATTTCATCTTTTCCATTTCACTTCATCGTGTAAACAAAAGCTTTCTCAAAGTCATCATAGCAGGACCTTTACTGTATGAGGAATTCACACTTACATAGCAAGGTTTTAGACGTGTTTTTTTTTTTTTTTTTTTTTTTTTTTTTAATGTTGTGTGTCCTATTGCACTACAATCTTTTCATCAAGACATCCTAGGCAACTTTTAATGGGAAAGTGTAAACTGTATGATATAGGAAGGAAAAAGTGATTCTCATTTGTGCATTATCTGAAGAACGAGTGATTTGGTTTTACACAGAATTAAAGGAGGAATCAACAATTCCAATACAGTACAATTTTGTGTATCAAAAATTAACATCACTCCGGTTATATTAAAACATCTGTTGGTCTTATTAGCGCTTTCTGGACTTATCACTACAAGCCTGAGAATAAGTGGCAGAGTATGGAACGGAAACATCCTCAATTGAGAAAGTTCTAAAGCAAACCATCATCTGGAAAATGTATGCTTAGTTTTCTGGGATGTTCAAGGAACATTTATCAGGAAAAAGGTTCACGATCAAGAGTGCTCGTTACAGTGAGATGGTTAATGAAGCCTAAACTTTAGATGAAATGCAGAGGACTGATGTGTGACGTGTGTTGTGAACTTGTTAACAGATGGACAAAATGTATTTAAAAGCAAGTAGATTATGTACAACAATGTATTTGTCTTTTCTCAAAGATAATTAAATTTTTGATTCACCTTCTTGTACAGTATGCATGTGGGAAGAAACAAAGCCCTGGCTCTGTACATGGTAAACAATCAAAAAGTTGCAGATGATTCCAAACAGTACTACTATACAATAGTAATATAATTCCAGTTGATCAACAACACGGGGCGTTTGCGCTCTATGATGTTTCAAAGTATGGTATTGGTAAGCCTAGTGTTGCTACCTTGGTGATATGCATTCATGGATTTGGGGTGGCCCTTTAAAGAGAGAGGTGTCTTTAATTTGTTATTAAATTCAAATAACAGCGATCTTTCTCCACTCTTGCCGACTCCTCCTTTAAGACTGTAAATGGCTGAGGAAAAATTTGGATAGCTTCGTTCCTCTTTGTTATACCTTAGCGGTACTTGCACCTCCATGTTTATGGCGGCTGTCTGGTTTTGGAAAACTCTTTGGCACTGGTGAATTCATTTGTCTGTCAGATTATCTTGAGTGAGATATGTTAAAACAAGTAGTTGAATATTTGTAGGATTTATATGAAGCAGCATAAATAGCTGACTACATTTTGGTCAAGGACACAGCAAAGTTAACTGCTTGAAACAGCTTTGCATCTGTAGCTTCCTTTATGTTGATGATGCAGATGTCCCTGTTGGAGGAGTTTTGCCTCAGTCCAGTTTGATTTCCCTGACAGTTTATCAGAAAGTACTGAATGTTACACACTACAGTGATGCCAGACGGTTTTTACGTCAAATAAATAGACATTACGAAAGACTAATTCTTGAAATGGAATCACACACACCCATCATTACTGATCACAAGTATTGCTGTCAAGATGTTTCATTTGAGCATCTTAAATACATAATTTCAGTAATTGATTATGGAACAGTGCACATGATTTTTGATTTTTTTTAATGCCACCTCTTTTTTGTTAATGATCGTAAAGTTCTTTTGGTCTTTTGCCAGGTCTGTCCGCTCGTGCGGATGTCCCTTCCAAGGCAGCCATCTTTGATGGGAAGGAGATAATATATGAGGAGAGCGACTGGTTTATCGTGAACTTCCTGCGCATGCTGTGGAACTATGGCTTCAACTCGATTCGCATGCAAATGTGGGTGGAGGGGATTCTGGACAAGTTTATGAGGTGAAGCATTCTCATCCATGACATAAAGCTGCCCGTGTTCCTTTAGGACTTTGTCTTGCTAAACTGTTCTCTTCATACAACAGGATTTATCAGTACCAGCAGTTCAACTACTCGTTCACGAGTGTTGAGCGACTTCTCCATGCCATGGGCGGTGACGAGTTTCTCGGTCTGCTTAACCAGACGCTAGAGGAGGCCATGCTCGCTCACGGCTTCTCTCAGACCTTCATTAATGAAATCGTCACTCCAATATCCCGTGTTAATTACGGCCAGAGTGTTCGTCTGCATGCCTTTGTTGGTACGTCTGCACAAACCTTGAGATTTTTACATGTACAGTCTGTTTTTAGACGACATTAGACGAGAACCCTTAAATCTAAACACAGAGCTAATTATTATATATAACTTCAGAGTATAAGTTAAGAAGAACAAATGTATACACTATAATATCCCAGAGTTCTCCTGTGCAGGCTCCGTGTCCCTGGCGGGCGCTGACTCGGGTCTGTGGGCTGTGGATGGAGGTAATAAGAGAGTCTGTTCTGGGCTTCTGTATCACAGCAAAGCAGAATTCATTCAAGCACGTGTGATCAACATCGCTCTCAAAACAAGGCCCCATAAAAGTGGTACAGATTAGAATTTTATTTAATTTTTATTTTTAGACATCTCCATGTTTAATGCAGGTGACCAGTGACTGACAGAGCTTCAGCTGTGAATAACAGGTGTTATATATGTTAATATTTTATTAACTAAGAAAGCTTTGTCATCCTGAGCTTCATTGATTTCCTTAATTAATTTTATCACAAGTACCAAAAATGAACATGTCTATCCAATTCTAAATGTGAAGACACTCCTCTGACTAAAATATAATTATCTAGGGATTATTTAAAATTTTTACTTCTTGGCATAGGTTTTTGTTACTTGTATTGATGAAGGTACCTCTGCAAAAGCATATCATATTTCCTTTAAATTAAATGTGTGCTTACATTCATCTTGAGGGTGTACAAACTATTGCACACAATTGTATATACCGATATGAATGACCCTGACTTTGTCCCCGCTTGTCCTTTTTTGCATTTACAATCAGGCACCATCTCAACCTTTTACGAGGTGAACCATGTTATGGATTCTGGCTCCGCCCACGCCCTTTATGACATTGTGGTTTTGGCCACACCCCTCCACCAGGGTTTGACCGATATCAGTTTCTCTGGTTTCTCTCCTTCCCTGCCTTCAAACTTTGCTGGAAGCTACCACCAGACAGTGAGCACGCTAGTCCATGGGCGTCTCAACGTCTCCTACCTGGGCGCCAGACGGAAACCAAGCGGGTTTCTCGTCTCTGACGTTTTCACAACAGATGATGAGAAACTGGGCTTTGCCAGTTTAAGCTCCTTGGACCCTGTCCACATCACTCCAGGTTACTCGCGACCTCCAGGCAGCCAGAAAGCCGTGTGGAAGGTTTTTTCTCCTGAGCCCCTGACTGAGGAGCAGCTGAAGACGCTGTTCGTTTCACGAGAGAATGTGGTGGAGAAGCGCTGGCTGGCGTATCCATCATACAGAGCGCCAGAGCGTCGCGCTCCACCTTTCATCTTCCATCAGAACCTGTACTACCTCAGCCCCATCGAGTGGGCCGCGTCAGCAATGGAGATGAGCGCCATTTCAGCACGAAACATAGCACTGCTCGCCAAACACCGCTGGCACGGACACACATCGAAGGTGGATCAGGAGGATCTTCACGCTCGCCTCCGCGGGGAGCTGTAGAGGAGCGAGAGATGCATTTACTAATAACAGTCAAGAAATCAACAATGCACTGGCTGTCTGAATAAACTGCTTGTGTGGTCTCTTTAATTTTATACGAATAATTTTTATAGCAGCTGATGTTTTCCATTCTAATTTCAATTTGATTGTTTCTCACAGCATTATTAGGTTCTTGAACTTGGAAGTTGTCTGTGTGAATTGAGGACAACTTAAGTGCTTCTCCAATACTAGAGAAGTGTTTTGGAGAGAACAGCTGCGAAGAGTCACTACTTGTCTTACTTAACTGATAACTGATTCAGTAAAATTCTTTCCAGATGTTAACCAGCAAGATCATTTTGGTTCTGAATTACTACAGGATGTGAAATAATTTTTTTTGTTTTCTTTTTATTTCAGACGTAAGATTGCTTTGAAACTAACACATTTAGCATTAAAATGAACAATCAAATATTCACTTTTTATGTTGATTGATATAGAACAAGTACCTGTATAGGCGGTGTTCTTCATTTAAAAGAAGGAAGTGCCACTTTGCTTATTGTCGATGCCGCTGTTGATTTGACATCACTTGCCGAGCTTACAGTTAAGGAGGCTAATCAGAGTTAAATTTTCATTATTTTGCCCGAACTGGAAGTTGGAAGTTAGGAGTTCGGTCTTTTAGTCGAATACAGCATAATACAGATTACCAGGCTGAGCATTTTCTCTCTGCTGTAATCAGTTTATAAAAATTAGTACGTTGTTAAGCAGCACTGTGAGTGATTAATTTTCATGTAAGAAAAAAAAAGCAGTTTGTGTAAAATTCAGAATAGCTTATAAGCATTAAAACCATTTTTCAGTTCATTAATTTATTACATTTTTAAATAACTTCACCTTTAAAACCTGCAAATGTAAATCAGGATTTAACAGAATTACATTGATTTAAAAGATTAATTACTATATAGACTAGTGGTCATGTGACTGAGAAACATACTCTTTTTCCCATAGATTCTTTTTTTGTGTGTGTGTGTGTGTGTCTGACACATTGGGGAAAAAAGTCTTCAAACGTCAAATCTTTGCTAGTTTCTTTAAAATGGTTATGATGTAAAAGAATCTGTAAGATACTGATAAGCATCTGGTGTTATCCAGGTATTATATTGACCTTTAAGCAGATCACTGTTTTAACTTTGACTCGTTTTGAAAGAATAAAGTTTTTAAGAAATATTTGTGTGTTTTAATTGTTGGAGTATTGTTTGGCCAACCTGTGTTCATAGAAAAATAATCACGTTAACAAATTACATCAATGAGAGATAACTTACCTTTTTGAGTAGATGAAAAGTTGTGTTTAGTCAACCCTAGAAGAATATAATTTAGTGAGCCAACAACCAATACTAATTGAGCTGACTTAAATATTTGCGTTACAAGTTGCGTCATCTTAAGATTTTGAACTGGGTACACAATGTGTCAACTAAATAGCAATGTGAAATAATTTGTTTGGCCAGCAAATTTCTCCACAAATTGAGTAAACTTAAAGAAGCTGTGCAACTTATTAAACTTTTTTACGTTGAGGCGGCTTGTTTTGTGTGTGTGTGTGTGTGTTTGTTTTTTTTACACTGTATGTTAGAATAAACTGCTGTACTGATGAACATTTGTTTCTAATAAATTTATTAATAAAAGTATGTTGTTAGTATACTTTAACGGACATACCAGCTGTTATATGATCATTTATCAGAATCTGTTATTTATTAATCACGGGTAAGGATTAAGGCTGAATCAGTAGAATAAGTAAATTTGGCCCTTGTCACAGTCATTAAGTCATCATAAGTACATCTCAACTTCAGGTAATTATACCCACCCAACTGGCATGAGATATTGTAACTTCAATTTGTGACAGGTAGAGGAACTGGATCAGAGGAACTCCTAAAGCTGTAAGTTCTTGCAGCATGTTCCTTGACTGCAGTGTTCAATGTCATGATGGCCAAGGCTCACTGATGCACATGGTGGTTGTAGTCCAATCCAATATAAGAGCTTTTGTAGCTCTAATTACTGAAAAGGTTAATGCTGGTTCCCATAAAAAGGTGTCAGAACACAGTGCGTCTCTGTTTTGGTGGCAAAAGGGGGGACCTACTCAATATTAGGCAGGTGGTAATAATGTTATGGTTGATCAGTGTCTATCTGACAAATAATTAACAAAAAGTGGATCAGACAAAGAAAAAGAAGAGGAGCAGCACTGTGCGTTTCAGGTATATAAACCCATGCTGAAAAGGAGAAGTTATCATCACTTTTTTGGTGGCATCGACAAGAATTGATAACTACTTCAGATTTTTCCAAACTTTTGGGGGTTAGAATGTGGTTGTTGCTGTAGGAGAATTTGGTTTTGCTTTTGTCTCAATCCAAAGTGGTCATCCTGATTTTTGTCTTGGAAGTTTTTGAGTTATTCGTTGAACGTTTGTAGCACCTACAGAGAGGCTTGAGATTTTGAGCAAAATCCTAAAACATTAACTCATCAACGCTTATCAAACTGAATGACAACTCTGCTTACTTTGAAGGTTCTGGGAAAGTTTTGGAAGGACAGTAACGCCACTACACGAGTATATGCTTAGACATGTTTCTATCTGTTGCTCCAGGGGTGTACAAACTTATATATACAGCTAAAATAAAGGCCAGGTGTTTCATTTGGATTTGATAATTCATGTTGATGGTGATGAGGAGGATGATGATGTTCTCCTGGAATCCAGAACTACCAGTGGGGACAGCGGCTCAGTGTGTAATAATTATCCCACCAGGTGAGTGATTTTACCTGCATTTTCCAGATGTGATCTCCTCCACTACGTGCTGCACTCGGGCTTGCTGCGCCTCCGCCATTCTATCCTATTTATCACTACAATCAGTTACTGAATATAATATATAACAATAAAACTAGCTAGTCCTGTTGCTTAGCTAAACAACCATAATATGTGTCACAAAAAAATGTTAAATAACGACTTTTTTTTTTTTAATAGATCACTATTCTGTAAGGTTACTTCTTAGTAAGAGCAGGCATGGGGCACCCTGCGAAGTATACTTTATAGGGTGTTCAGCCATGTTACGTAGTGATTCCAAACCACAGGGACAGAAAATGTTTCGTTTAAAGGGAACAGTGTGGGGAACAACTGAACAGGTCTTCACTTCACTGGAAAAGGGAATGAAAAGTTTCACAAAGTGGAGCATGAAAAAATGGACCTTAAAAAGGATTTATACATTTATTATCATTATTATCGAGGACGATAATTATTAATATTAATAGGAAACAATGATAAAAAAATAATAATAAAAGTAGTGTTATATAGACTAGTAATCTGTAAACAAATAAATAAATCTCCGTACATCTTTTATCTATTATTATTATTATTATTATTATATAATTTATTCACAAGTTATACACGTTTCAATAGCATATGTTTGTTAATGGTATAAGTTTTTGATTCAATAAATATTCCATATTTAATATCCGTAGCGTGAAATTTCCACAGAGGCTGTGACAGGTATCCAAGGTGCTTAGGTTACCATGGTAACGCACGGAGAAAGAGACGTTAGCGTATGGAAGTTCCATTCGCCGCCGATATAAAGAGCACACTGTAAAGTACAGCACATTTTGGAAAGAAACGCAGCTGGAGACACCATGCCGCTCCCGGGTTTAACAAAAACATTAATTCCGCCCTTTTGCCCTCTTCTTCGTCGGCGTTTGTTTTTTCATGCATTTCCGCCTCCAGCTGGACTGGAATGTGGCGCAGGTCGTTCAAGGATGTTGAAAACGTATACATATTGCATAAGATATGCGGTAATTATTCTACAAGAAAAAAAAAAACTTCTCAGAAAAAAATATAAATGAAAACATTTTCACGATATAACATGTCCTCTCAACGAATCTATCTCTTGCACTGCGATTGGTTATTCAGCTGTCAGACGGTGAACGACTATCCATTTATAGTGCAGTTATTGAAAACGCTCAGGCAATCATAGAGTAGAGAGGCGGACCTGTTTGAATGCAGACGCTAAAAATAACTTCTAAACTACAGAGCTAACTAACTCGTAAAAACGATTAATCAGTTCGTTCCTGCAAGTGGTGCAAACCATTTCTGCTTTAGGTTGTTATTAGGTAAGTTTGGTTTGGTTAGTTACTAATAAATTATCTGAAATCAGGTGTGTGAACTTGGGCATAGCGATTTGAGATTTTATTTGATTTTACTCCAGATTTGGTACGATTTGGTCTCTAAATGTTGGCTGAAACGGAAGAAGAAGCATTGGCTTATTTTTATAAGAGCATACAATATGAAAGCATTGTATGTGTGTTATTATCTGCAGCCATAATGTCTGACATACAAAATTCAGAACTGCTGTTGTAGATAAGCTAAAAACTGTGTTTATATTTTCTTTCATTGTTTTTCCCCAGAAAACATTTCTTTGAATTGTCCAGGAGTTGATGTTGTAGTGATTTTAACTCATTTGTTTTTCAGATGTCTGAACCTGTGAAAATCTAAACCTTGATCATGTCTGTAAGAACCCTGTCGTTCAAGGCTCTTCTGTTACTCGGACTTTGTCAGGTTGGACCCCAAGGCCTCGCCTCTGCGACTGAGCTACGAGATCCACCGAAGAACATCGGTAAGTGTTTTTACCCCTTTTCTGTTTGTGCAGAGTGATCCTGACCCCTCATTTTCCTGTTTCTTTCATCTCTTCAATACACTTCACATCATGAAGCCTTTAATCTTATATCGATTAATAAACCATCATCCCAGGCATCTTTTTTATCTGATGTTTGCATCTGTAGTTTTGTCCTGGAGCAATGAAATGAAGAAGCTTTCTTGTTGCTAGATTAGTCATAAATGTTTTTGAAGTTTTTTTGCATTTTGACTGGTGGCACATTATATTCTGGGAGTATGTACTGACCAGGGCTTTGCTTTACTCTTTGTAGCCATCGTTGGAGCTGGAATCGGAGGAACAGCAGCAGCTTATTTCCTCAGGCAGGAGTTTGGACCCAATGTCAAGATCGACATGTACGAAGCAGGCACTGTCGGAGGACGTCTCGCTACAGAGAACATCGATGGACAAGATTATGAAATTGGAGGCTCTGTTTTACACCCGCTTAATTTGCACATGAAGCACTTTGTGGATAAATTAGGCAAGTTTTAGTTTAATTACAAACCCATTCACACACACACACACTTTCTTCCTAGTGTGGTGCCCTTGGAAAATCCTTCACGTGGTAAAAACTGACTTTGAAGATTTGATTCAAAGCCATGCAGGAGCTTGAGGGATATTTTCAGAACTGGGATTTAAGCTTGTCCGTTTCACTTCATCGTGTATCCAAAAGCTTTCTCATAGCAGGACCTTTACTGTATGAGGAACTCGCACACGTAGGAAGACATTTCTTAGTTGTTGTTTTTTTAATGTAAACATATTTTTGTCACTGATATCAATAACTGTGCATGGTAAACAATCAAAATGGTGCAGATTATTTCAAACAGTACTACAGTAATACAATTCCAGCTGATCAGCAACAGGGGGCGTTTGCGCTCTATGATGTTTCAAATTATGGTATTTGGTAAGCTTAGTGTTGCTGCCTTGGCAATGCGCATCCTGTCAGATTGCCTTCAGTGAGATATGTCAAAATAAGTGGTTTAATGTATGTAGGAATTATATGGAGTTATAATTTTAAACAGCAAAAGGAACTTACTAGATTTTGGTCTCGATCTATACAGGGTCAAGGATACAACAAAGTTAACTGTCTGAAATAGCTTTGCAGCGGTACCTTGCTTTATGTTGATGTAGCTGTACCAGTTGGTGTTAATTTGGTTTTTCAGAGTTTAGCCTCAGAAATGTCCAGCATGTTTCCCACATGTTTATCAGAAAGTACTGCAACTTACACTTTACAGCAACGCCTGCTGGCTTTGTATCAAATACATACAGACAGAAAAAATAGATTTTAGAAATGCAATCTTATCATTAAACACAGTTATCATTACTGATCACAAGTATTGCTGTCAAGATGTTACTTTCGAGTACAGTGGAACCTCGGTTTGTGAGTAACTCGGTTTACGAGTGTTCCGCAAGACGAGCAAAGATTTTTAATACATTTTGACTTGAAAAACGAGCATGTCTTGGTTTACGAGTGCCAAGTTTTTTTGACACCGACACACACACACACGCACTCTTGCCTTTACACCCCCCCCCTTCCACGGCTCCACACAGACACACACTCTCTCTGCTCTACACAGAATCTCTGCTCTGTCGCAATTCTTTTCAACAGTAAGTTGCTGGTTCATTTGTCTTTTGTTTGTTTTTTTACTTTACAGCAGTGATTCCGCTAGTCTGCGCTCACGCGAGTGTCATTAGAGAGGTTTCTTTTTTTCCTGTTAAAGCAGAGTTTCCGTTGTGTGTGTTTGTTGTGAAACTTAAAAAACGAGGTGGGGGGAGGGAGGAGGAGTTTTACTTTGTAAGACGAGGCGAGGGAAGGGTCTAATTCCGCGCGCGCGGAACGAACACACACACACACACACACACACACACACACACACACACACACACACACACAAGGCGCCTGCGCGCACAAACAGAAACACTTATCTCTTGGGATTTACAATATTGGAACTTTTTTAAAGATAAAGTGCAGGTTAATTTGTTTTATTTTTACGTTATATATTGTATTAACTATTTTTCTGTATGTATTCTTTTGGGCTGTGGAACGAATTATTTGAGTTTTCATTATTTCTTATGGGAAGATTTGATTTGGTTCCGGAACGAATTATGCTCGTAATCCAAGGTTCCACTGTATCTTAAATACATAATTTCAGTAGTTGATTATGGAATAGTGCAAATGATTTTTTTTAATGCCATGTCTTTTTTTATTTTTGTTAATGATCATAAAGTTCTTTTGGTCTTTTGCCAGGTTTGTCAGCTCGTGCGGATGTCCCTTCCAAGACGGTCATATTTGATGGGAAGGAGATAATATACGAGGAGAGCGACTGGTTTATTGTGAACTTCCTGTGCATGCTGTGGAACTATGGCTTCAACTCGATTCGCATGAAAATGTGGGTGGAGGGGATTCTGGACAAGTTCATGAGGTGAAGCATTCTTTTCTATGACATAAAGCTGCCAGTGTTGCTTTAGGACTTTGTCTTGCTAAACTGTTCTCTTCATACAACAGGATTTATCAGTACCAGCAGTTCAACTACTCGTTCACAAGTGTTGAGCGACTGCTACATGCCCTGGGCGGTGACGAGTTTCTCGGTCTGCTTAACCAGACGCTAGAGGAGGCCATGCTCGCTCACGGCTTCTCTCAGACCTTCATTAATGAAATCGTCAGTCCAATATCGCGTTTTAATTACGACCAGAGTGTTCGTCTGCATGCCTTTGTTGGTACGTCTGTACATGTACAGTTTCAGCATTAGGCAAGAACCCTTCAAGCTAATTATTATGTATTACTTCACAGTATAAGAACAAATGTGTACGCAATAATATCCCAGAGTTCTCCTGTGCAGGTACCTGGGCCCTGGCGGGCGCTGACTCGGGTCTATGGGCTGTGGATGGAGGTAATAAGAGAGTCTGTTCTGGGCTTCTGTATCACAGCAAAGCAGAATTCATTCAAGCACGTGTGACCAACATCGCTCTCAAAACAAGACCCCATAAAAGCGGTACAGATTTTGTTTTTAATCAGCTAAGAGAAAATCCATGTTTAATACAGGCGAACTGTGACTGACAGAGCTTTAGATGTGAATAACGTGTTAAATATATTGACCCATTTTATTCATAGTAGGAAAACATCGTCATCCTGAGCTTCATTGATTACGATATTGATTTTACCAAAAATGTAAGCTATTAATGAACCATTATATCCAATTCTAAGAGCGGAGACAATCTCCTGACCGAAGATATCATTATGTACCGATTATTATAGACCATTATTACCTTCTTAGCATAGATTTTTGTCATGTTACTTGTATTAATGAAGGAACCTCTGCATATCTTATTTCCTTTAAATTAAATGTGTTGCATATCTTACATTAATTTTGAGGGTGTACAAACTATTGCACACACCTCTACATTCAGATATAAATCACCCTGACTTGTCCTTTTCTGCGTCTACAATCAGGCACCATCTCAACCTTTTACGAGGTGAACCATGTTATGGATTCTGGCTCCGCCCACGCCCTTTATGACATTGTGGTTTTGGCCACACCCCTCCACCAGGGTTTGACCGATATCAGTTTCTCTGGTTTCTCTCCTTCCCTGCCTTCAAACTTTGCTGGAAGCTACCACCAGCTAGTGAGCACACTAGTCCACGGGCGTCTCAACGTCTCCTACCTGGACTCCAGACGGAAATCAAGCGAGTTTCTCGTCTCTGACGTTTTCACAACAGATGATGAGAAACTGGGCTTTGCCAGTTTAAGCTCCTTGGACCCTGTCCACATCACACCAGGTTACTCGCGACCTCCAGGCAGCCAGAAAACCGTGTGGAAGATTTTTTCTTCTGAGCCCATGAATGAGGAGCAGCTGAAGACGCTGTTCGTTTCACGAGAGAATGTGGTGGAGAAGCGCTGGCTGGCGTATCCATCATACAGAGCGCCAGAGCGTCGCGCTCCACCTTTCATCTTCCATCAGAACCTGTACTACCTCAGCCCCATCGAGTGGGCCGCGTCAGCAATGGAGATGAGCGCCATTTCAGCACGAAACATAGCACTGCTCGCCAAACACCGCTGGCACGGACACACATCGAAGGTGGATCAGGAGTATCTTCACGCTCGCCTCCGCTGGGAGCTGTAGAGGAGCGAGAGATGCATTTACTAATAACAGTCAAGAAATCAACAATGCACTGGCTGTCTGAATGTGGACTTTTTAATTTTAGTGCAAAGATTATACAAATAATTTTTATAGCAGCTGACGTTTTCCATTCTAATTTCAATTTGATTCTTTCTCACAGCATTATCAGGTTCTTGAACTTGGAAGTTGTCTATGTGAATTGAGGACAACTTAAGTGCTTCTCCAATACTAGAGAAAAGTTTTGGAGAGAACAGCTGTTAAGAGTTACTACTTGTATTACTTGTATAACTGATTCAGTAAAATTATTTCCATTTGGTTTGGTAAAGATAATTATCTTAGCAGATGTTAACCAGCAGGATCATTCTGGTTCTGAAATACTACAGGATGTGAAATATTTTTTTTTTTCTTTTTATTTCAGACCCAAGACTTTTTTTTTTTTTTTTTTTTAACAATCAAAAACTCACTTTTTATGTTGATTGATATAAAACAAGTACCTGTATAGGCGGTGTAATTCATTTAAAAGAAGGAAGTGCCACTTTGCTTATTGTCGATGCTGTGAGCAACCGCTATTGATTTGACGTCACTTGCTGAGCTTACAGTTAGAGTTTATCCAGAGTTCAATTTTCATTATTTTGTCCGAGCTGGAAGTCATGAGTTCGTTCAATTAGTCAAATACAGCATAATACAGATTACCAGGCTGAGCATTTACTCTTTTTTTCTGAAAAGATGCTGTAGATGCTCAGTTTATAAAAGTGAATACATTGTTAAGCAGCACTGCAAATGATTTATTTTTATGTTTAAAAAACAAAATAGCATGTAAAATTCAATATTAAAAAATAGTGTATAGGCATTAAAAACATAGATTTTCCAGGTCATCTAAATCAACTTAACCTTTAAAACTTGCAAAAGTAAGTCAGGGTTTAACACAATTAAATAGACTCAATATTAAGTACTGCACAAGCTAGTGGTCAAATGACACTTTGGTCTTTCAATTCAATTCAATTTCTATAGTGCGTTTAACAATGGCCATTGTCTCAAAGCAGCTTCACAAAAATGAACCTTAATATATTTTTCCTATTAGCTATTCACTGTTCCAATTCTAAAATAAACGGCCATACTTACAGTATGAATGGTTATTTTCAATAAATGTATTAATATACGTATGTTGTATGTATACACTTTCAGAGACATACCAGATGTTACATTCTTGAACCTGATTGGTTAGAACTGTTTTTTTGTTGTTGTTTTTTCCTGTAACATCTCTATTTCCCTTTGCAAGGCAAATTACTTATTCTAATCATTCTTGTAATGTTTCTATAGTGGTAGCTAACGTAAAATTAATGACTTAAGCAATAACAGGAATTGCCTAGCTTGTTATGTATTGTATGGCGTTCCACAAAAAGTGTCATTTCCATTAAGACTCCGTTATGACCCCTGACTTGGATTGTTGGTTTTTATAATAAAGGAAAACAAGACTTCTAATGTGTAAGTGTTAAAATCGTGTCACATGCCTTGTACACATTTTTCAACCTGACTGGATCGTTTTGCAAATTCCTAAAACAACATTTGGAATATGTTTCTATTTTTTTAAACTAATAATTTCATTTAATGGTCCATGTGTTCACTTTGTTTTTACTGAACTGAACTCCTGAAAGGCACCTGAAATGCGTTTCTTTTTTACAATACACTTTATCAGTATGAAACATCATTCAATGTTTTGCAAAAAAGAAGCTTCTTTTTTCCTCTTAATGTAGGGGTTTGTACATTTTATGCAGTTTGATTTTATGCATTACTTTTGGCAAGCATGTGATTTGGACTAATTTCACATTTTGAATTTAAAGAAAGATGTTGAAAAATGTTGGATGTTTAAAATGTTTGCACACAATAAAACATTAACAGCAGTCGATGGTGTATAAGAGATGTTTGTTTTTGTTTGAAAATCTACAGTTAAACCGGTTTGTACATTTTACTGGCCTGACCACTTTGTTAAACTGCACTCTTGCTCAACTTGTAGATGGGGCTGGGACTCACCAGGGATCAGCCAATACTAATATCAGGATACCCAGGTGATTTGAATTGCGATTCTGCAAGTATCACAATTTTATACATTTTAATTCAACATTATTTTTCTGAAACCGTAAAACAGTTGAAAAAAGTTATAACTTTTAAGCTATATACCTTCATATCTTCAGTCAACAGCTTCACAACCGAATACAACATATATTGTAATCTAACCCGTTCCATTTATTAGTTTTTCCTTCCCTAAACAACTTCAAAAATAAATGTCAAATAAAAAAACATTATAATATTATAAACACATATAATATTATTTTAATGTTTAACAATATATAACAATTAATCCCTTCCCTCATCTCTATTTGTTGTTCACTGACATGGTGCATTAGGAGGAGGAGTGAAAGAGGAACACTGAGGAATAAATAAATGTATAATCTGAGGAGTATCAGCTGGAACATTAACACACACACTTTGGAGGAACTCTGAGGCCTGTGTTAACATGTCTATAGTCAAATAGATTTCAGTACATACAGTATGATTTTCAAAAGATTCATACAGTACAATAAGTCTTTTTAGTTTCAATTTAGGGAAATGCTTCCTATTTATTCTTGACAATTTATTTTCATACATCATAGTTTTTAACATCCAGTATTTTAAATGAAATAACTATTTTTCTAAACTGATTGTACTGTATATATATATACTTATTGTGAAACAAAGATTTAGTTTTTAATATTTAATATATTTAATACAATATTTAAGGTCACCCTTGATGGATTTAAACAACTCAAATATATGAAACTGAGCTAAATTTCAGCAACATGAAAACTTTATTGTAAATAACTGTATAATAGATAACAGATTTACCGGTTATTATGCACACATGGTTTTTTCTTGTGAAGTTTTACACTATGCATATTGTTGCATTAGTCTTATTGCTTGTTTGTTTGGTTTGTGGCACAAACTTGACAGTATATCAATCTTCAAAGCAATTAAAATGATCACTATGCGTTATATTTTAATGCTTTTAATTATACATATTAACCATTAATTAATATTTCAATATAAATTAAACTAGGCGTTATGACAATCCTGCCTTTTTATTCTGTAGCAGAAATATTTATATAAGCATGATAAATGTTTCCACTTCTGCTTCAATGACATCAGCATTGTGTTCACTGAAACAGAGCTTGTTATCTCCATCCTCTTAACCCCTCATCAATATTAATCGCTTAAGAGTGTTCAGTCATTCACTACAGAAAGGAAAAGACCTTCCCATTTGGCACTGTGTCTTCCAAAACATCCCTCTCTCCATCCCTCTTTAGACACCAGTCTCCGGCCTGCACCACAGCGAGACATCTGACCAGGACAATGCAGCTCGTTCAGTGCTGTGATAATGCCGCTTTGTGCTTGTAGCAGGTAGAGCAGGACGTGCCGTCTGTTCACACCGAGCATGTGATGCCCAGGGGTACTATAATAACCCTGACTGAGCGATACAGAGATCTAACAACAACAACAACAACAACAGAGATCATCATTATCCTTCATTTATCCTTCATCCTGATCTGATCCCCTCTGAGATGAGAGCCGCTGTTCCTGTCCTGCTCTTAGTGGCACTCGCCGGGTGTCAGCATGGTAAGAAATGATACAGACTCACTGATTTACAGTTATTTGGGTCTCTTGATAAATGACTGATGAGCTTTGATGACGGTAAGGTATAAAAAGATTACGTTTCAGGTTTTATTTAAGCATCTATGTACAGTGAATTTCTTGTGTTTAAGTTGTTCGTACAAAGAGACACATGGAAAAAGTAACTAATACAAAAAAAAAACGAAACAGTTTGCACTGAACACAGACAAAAGATGATATATTCAAATGATAAATTTACTCTAAACCCGTAAAAAATAATAAGTAGCACACACTAAGTGTATTTACTCCAGTGTCTGATTCCTTGTATACCACCGCAATACGCCAGTGATTACAACTATTTATTAGGAATGATGTACTTTATATCTGTTTATAGTTATTTGTAATGTTGTACAACAGAGAAAAGGCACCGTTATTCCTTTTTGTGGTCGTTCTGGTTCACATGCCTTAGAAATTCTACTACTGTTTGCTTCACCCTTTAGCCATAAGGTTCAGACTAAACATAACTCTAGGATGATTTTTCCACGGTTGTAAGTGTCATTAAAGAAATTGTGGTTTTAAGCAGACAGAACAGAACTTCAGGACAAACTAAATCTACGTACTGTACAAATATAAAGAATGCACTTACAAAATAACACTGTACAAACTGCAAACATTTAATACTTTTAAATATTACATTATTTAAAAGAGCACATCCACCCTGTCCAGTGTGTGCCCCGCCTTGTGCCCTATGTTTTCTGTTTTTGGCTCCTGGCCCCCCAGTGACCCTGTATACAGGATTAAGCAGTATAGATGATGACTGACTGACTGACTGACTGACTGACATCCACTGTAAAAGATCCTGTATGAGTCGTTAAACAGTAACGTATTGGAAAAAGAACATTATATGTATATCAACATGTATACAGTATGTATATAAAGCTGTGACTCTGTAAGGCTGCACTATTCTCAAAGCCTCAGCAATTTCTGACCAATCGGATAGGAGAATTCTGCGAAATCTGGTGTAAATGTTATAAACGAAAAATTAGTACTCTATAATCACACAACAAATTTACCAATAAATTATCTCACTCACTCATGGACTATAATATTTTATCCTGTATACAGGGTCAAGGGAGACCTGGATCTTATCCCAGGAGGCTTAGGGCACAAGGCGAAGTACACTGTAGACAGGGTGCCAATCACCAACCACATGCTCATTCACACACAGCAATTCAAGAACACCAGTTAGCCTAATCTGCACGTCTTTGGACTGTCGGAAGAAACCGGAGTACCCTGAGGAAACCAAGTCCCAATGATTATAACTGCTTCAAGTAATCAGTTTTTGATTCAGATTTTGTTTTACTTTGTACTGTAGGTACGTTTATATATGTTAAATTCTTTAAAATTGATGAATTCTTTAAAATATACCATATTTTTGCAGAAAATAGAAACTGCTTCCACGACTACTCACATTTTGCAATACCGCCAACTATTGGGCTGGAGTGTGAAGAAGATGATCAGCAGAAAAAAAAGATTATCACCTTGTATGAGACATAACATTTAAACAATCCCACACAAGCTACACAGCATTTAAATGATTTTTGACATTTTTAGGACATTTTACTGTAATAAATATCACTGTTCAACATGAGACAGACTGTAGATTGTCTGGTGGCACGGTGGTGTAGTGGTTAGCACTGTTGCCTTGCACCGCCAGGGTCCGGGTTCGATCTCCCGTGAGAGTAGATTGTCTGTACTTTAAAAAAAAATTATAATAAATGCGTCAAATTGGCAAATTAGTTTATGTTTGACATTACAACCAGTTTCCTCTACAATTCCACCTTTTAGGCCCAGGAAGCCTAATAATCGCTAAATAATCGGTTTGAATTTCATTACTTGCTATCAAACTCAGTGACATATATTGTATTCTGTCTGATCAAAATGTTTTGATTGAATACGGTCAGTAGTAGATTTAGTTCCACTGCACTGCTGCTTACAGTAACTTACAGCACTGTGCAAAACTTTTGAGCCACCTCTCATTTCTTCATATTAAATAAAATGAAATATGGTAGATTAAATTCAAGAAATCGGAACAAATCTTTTACTGTTACAGGCAGCAAAGTGCCTAAAGATGTATTAAGATTATTTTTAAATTATAAACATGTGTTTTTATGATGATGAACTGTTTTTGCAGTTTTTTCTGCATCTCTGGATGTTGCTGTGAGTGAGGAAGCGTCTGATGAAAGAGGTAATACTGCTCCTACATAAAACCACTTCACTCTTTCTATGGCTATATTTTCAAGTCTAACAATAAAGCGTTATTCATGAATTTATTCTCTCTTTCTTTCTTTTTTTTTTTTTTAATCAGTGGAGATTAGTGACCTCCAGAACTCAGGTATGTCATGATTATGAATGTCTTTTATGCCTTTTTTCCCCACACTGACTGCAAACAATGTGCTAGTTACACAATGTCCTAATTACAAACATATGGTTTATTGCAAATGATGTAAAATAAAAAATTTGAAAAAAGTAAATAAATAAAAATTATATTAATTGGTCTATTTAATGCCTCAAGATTCATATTTATATCAAGTATTATTTTTATGATATGCCTGGATTTTATCAGGGAAGGAATCTTGTTTATGATCATCGCTGTATATTACTTCATCCTTACTTTCTCCTGAGGGTGTGTAAACATTCATTTCTATGTGTAATGTCACTTTATAAGTCACACTATTTTTTTCATTGCCAAGGACTTGCAATCTTACAAAAAAACTAGAACTCCTTGATTAAGTTAATCCTTAATCATTAATACAATTTAATTTAACTTTTAATGGAAGATTCTAAAACTCAAATTGTTTATTCATTTAATTAAATCATAAATTCAGGTTTTGATTGAGAATTCATATGCTCTTTTTAAATTATTTAGTTAAACCTGCAAATGTTAAATGGTTAAAAACTGACAAATTCCCTAAATATATATACCACAGATATTTCCACAGGGTGTTTTGCAAGATTATCGCTTTTTCAAGGATATTCACTTATTTAAATATTTCTTCATTGCTTGTAGAGGAAAGAATGGCACGTGACAACTGCTTTGGGAGTGAGTTATCTATTAATGTCTGAGAATCAATCTAAGACAAAAAGCCAGAGTATGATTGCTATTTAATTGATAGTAAGATCAAAGATAGAAAGATGCTATGCATAATACTAATATAAAGTGTGTAATATATTTTTCCTACAGAGGCTGTGAGAGATCAGCCTGAGGAGAAGTTCAACCCGACTACATCCTCAGTCAGTGAAGGTGACACAGTGTGAAATATAAACTCTTTCATAGCCACCACATGGGCTTAAACAATGAGCCTGTGTGTATGAGGCGCCGTATAGGGCTTAAATCAAACTTCACTCATGCACACACATATGAAACACTTGCGTACACATATATGAAACAGTCACACATCTATATATACTACTAACTGCTCACACAACTCATATATGTGTATGCAAGTTTTTCATATGTGTGTGCATGAGTGAGGTTTGAATTAAGCCCTATACGGCGCCTCATATGTGTGACTTTCCATGAACAATATTTCAATAATCACCACTGCTTTGTTTATTTTGTACAGAAATGACACATGAACTGGAGACTCAGAGTGCAAAAGGGGAGCAGCCTGAAGGTAAGACATCTTAAAAATAATTTTCTGTAATGTGTATGTTAATATTATCATCATGAACACTGAACTAAATGTCAGACATTTTTACAGACAACCCCCTAAAACCGCTTCACATCTCCTAACTAGTTAGAATGCTTATTCTAGTTGAGCTATTATAAGTTTGGGGGCGGAGCTTGGTGTACATCAATGGGAATAGGGACAGGTTAAATCAATTAAAGAATCTTTTGTATCACCAATTTTAAAATGAGATTCCTATTTATTTAACCTAATGCACCTTTAGCTAGATGAATATATTGAAAAACAAAAAAACTGTTCTAAATATTCTTAGTCCTTTAAGTCCAATGGGATTTAAACACTATAATAGTTTTATAAGGCCACTGCAAACCTTCCTGTTTTGAACCTCTGACCTACTGAATCTCATCTCAGATTTTTTGTTAGATACATTTGTTAGATTCAACAAACGGTTATGGTTAAGATGGCCTCCGTACCCTTCTTGTATTCAGCAACATAGCTGAATATTTTATTGAAGTTTTTAGATTTACAGTAAGAGTGACTGTTTTCTGTAACCAAATGAGTAAATCTGTGACATTAATAAGTTTCTTAAAATACGAGAATAACACTTAAAGTACAAACACCAGGCATGTCTTTGCTAATCTTTCAGGTTGTAAGTAAGGAGATCATTGAATGAATTAATATTAACATTAATATTAGTCAGAACAGGCTTTTGTCACAGCCGAGAAGAGTGATTAAAATGTGTAGTTGTGTCTGATAGCAGTGTAACCAGAGCTTCTGCTTGGCAGATGAATTAACTGACGCGAGAGCAGAGCTGCGAGCGCAGGCTTTCAGTAAGTGCACCGCTTTGGTTTGGGTTTGTCTTTTGTGTGTACATGATGTGAGATGTAGGTTGCACACTGAAAAATGACTTTATTTCCTCAGATCTGGGCGAGGAGGAGGAGAAGAGTGACGAGACAGAAGGTGAGGAAGTCATGTGTAGTAACCACCTACAGCCACCAGAGGGCTGTAATTTAAACTAAAACTAACCCTAAAACGATGATGACCGTGTAGGGAATTTCTATTTTATATATATATATATATATATATATATATATATATATATATATATATATATATCCAATCATTACTAATATGGAGAGGTTATGTAAAAAGGTGTGTGTTAACTTTACCTTTTTTAATCTAATAACAATAATAATAATAATAATATAGCAAGATTTTCTATTTATCAAATATTGGTGAAAGTGTTATTTCAATGATTTGATTATATCGGTCGATTCAATTATTATTATTACTATATATCTATACTCAGGGGCGCAACTGCACATTTGCTGAAGGGTATGCAAGATCATGGGTTGACCCCCCCATTTAATGTCATTTACATATAAATTTGCATCAGTCAATGTCCAAATCCTTAGTATGGCAAGCTGCAAAAATAACTTAGATTTTCAAATGGATTTTGGCATTTCTTCATCTTCACAACTGAGTAAACAAAATAGATGCTTCACAAACTTTGTTTCAAAAATCCTGTATTTTTTAAATGAGTTGAGAGCAGGTGAAGAAAACCTACCTGTTTTGTTCACCTGCTCTCAACTTATTTTCTATCATTGCTTCATTGTCCTCCTCATCTTCATGGCCAAGTAAATGAACCAGATATTTCACAAAATATATACCTTAAATCATCGATCCCAAATTTTTGTTTTTTTTATATTGTTTAAAGTGGTCATGACAAGATGAATTCAATTTTACTTGATTTTTTGACAAATAAGACGTCACTGCACTATAAAAAAAAACATTTTGTAATTCTGGTGCACAAAAAACTGTAACTTAGTGTAAGTGTACATCAGAAAACACATTAAAATGGTAAATGTATGTCATGAGCCCTTTAAGTCATAGTATCCTTACACCTGTTCTCTTCACCTGCTCTTGACTTATTTGCTTTCTCTCTGTACTCTTCATCTTTTTCGTCTTTTTTATGAACACTCATGCACAAAGCATTAAAATGATTGTATTTGCTAAACAAATGTAATTTCATTAGCACTGTTATTACAACAGAAACAGAAAAAGGTGTAGAGGGATCCATCACTAGTCTCGTTCTGGTTACACAGCAGGGCTTCCGGGGTTATATATATATTTTAATCGTTTAAAATGCTAAACAAAAATAGTCTCTTAACAAATATAATTTTTCAAATATTTTAAAAGCTTTATTAAAGACAATTTTCAAAGATTTTTTTTCACAATTTCGCCCCCTTCCGTGTGGCGCCCCCATGCACTGCATATACTGCATACCCCATTTTTGCGCCCCTGTCTATACTGCTTTATCCTGTATAGTGGGTCGTGGGGGGGCCTGGAGCCTTTAAGGGCATGAGGCAGGTTATACCCTCGACAAGGTGCCAGTACATAGCAGAACACACAAATAAACACATTCATTCACACACTGTAGGCAATTTGGGAATACCAGTTAGCCTAACCTGCATGTCATCGGACTGTGGAAGCAGGAAACAGGATTACACAGAGGAAACCCACCAATCAGGGGGAGAACTCCACACACAAAGCCCACGCGGTGGGAATCAAACTCGGACCCTGGAGGTGCAAGGCAACAATGCTAACCACTGTTAAAAATCTGTTTAAGACAATATTGATTCAATTATAGTAATAAGAAGTTAGGAAGAAGGAACGTAAGTTTATCACATTATCATTTAAAATCAACTAAAACATATTTTCTTTTCTCAAATCTAACTCAATCAGTTTCATCAGTTGGTAATAACCGTTGAGTGTTAAATGTGGCCCAGATCTTAAATCATTACCAACTTACAATCAATAAAGCAAAATGTGATGAAGACATTATAAATATGATAAAATATAAAATATTATGAAATATAAACTACATTACATTATTATTATTATTATACTACATCTGTAACTATTAAATCCTGCTGTCTGCCAGTTTAACATACTTGTGCATTAATACACAGTAATAGGCATGAGGTAGACATGAGGGAGAGTGGGGAGCGCGCCGTTCCTTCCTGTGCATATTATACACATAGTGTTACTACTACTAAATAATATTAATAAGAATAATAAGAATAAGTAAGCCATATTTTTAAACAGTTTATTCTGTTCATGCTAAATTCCTTTTTTTAAATTAAATTGTTAACTCTTTTTACAGAACTCTTTGACATTGAGGTACTTAAACATGCAGGTACGTACAATACGTCATAGATAAAGATGAGAAGATGCAATTTTCCTGTGAGTCTCGACTAAATTTCCCACACGGATTTTGACCAGTTTGTTCCGACTGTTATTAGCATTTAAAACGGGGGACATTTATGGCCAGTCCAGCATCTTGTAGACCCTAAATGTCATCTGGTTTAAATAGTTTCTCTGGTTTTCTGAAAGATTGGAATGACACAACTTCGCATCATGCTTTAAACAATGCTGGGGTGTGATGTGCATCTCACTGTAAAAGGGAATTTCTTTTCTATAACACAATTCTTCAGGAATTTTTTAAAATACATTTGTATTTGTATTATGGAGAGAGTCAATGATGTGGAACTTTTAAACAACTTTAAGTTAATAAGGTTAAAGTAAAAAGTCTTGTCATTTTAATCAGGAATAAACTTTAGTCTTTGCATCTTCTCACCGTTTAAATGTTTTTGTGCTTGTTTGGAGCTCCCGGGCAAAAAAAAAAAAAAAAAAACATTCTGCAGTACACATTTTATTTTTGCCCAATCTTTTAGTAGTTAAAGCTAAATATCAACCCTTTGGGATTAAGGATATGTAATAAAAACAGTTCTGATGGTCAGTTATTTAAACACTCGTGTGTAAAAACCAAAGTGTTACACATTGTCTGAGGGTATATTTTAAACACCCAGACTATTTGCTATTTTGACTCCGTGGTTTGGGGCGAGACTGTGGGAGAAGCTGTTTGTTGGTTTTGCTGGGCCTCTGCGTCAGACTGCAGTGCTGCTGCAAATGTGGGCCAGAAATCGAGGCCAAGAGCTCTTTCAGAGACACCACATCGCTTGCCTTGATTTATATCTCCTGCATTGTCCTGGTTTATTTTTCGTGCGACTGAAGATGCATTATCACAGCGTCAGTGAAAGGGGAACAGAGCTAGAGACAGGACCATGCGTAAAATCAGTCATGTCATCTCAGAATGATACATTTAGTAAGCTGTATGTTCATTTAGTATCAAGTATTAATCATGAAATTTATTCACAGCAGGTGAAAGAGAGATGGCTGTGGAATAATTCGAGCATCGTGTTTACACCTCATGGACCTGCAGAAGAAATACATGAGGAACTTATTGTACTTAATAAAGAAATCATACACATCATTACTGCCTGACTGAGTCTGTTTAGTAATTCATACTTTTTTTTTTTGCTTAAAATATTTATCAGTAGCAGAGCCTTGTATATTTAGCTGTTTTGTTATTAATTATGCTTTGTAATACCTACAGTACCTACATGTAAAAATATATAATAAACACCATCAGGGAAGAAAAACTCCATAGTGTGATAATGACATGGTCATTCAGTACATTCAGAGCTTTAGTTTTTACTGTAGATTTTTTTTTTACTATGCAACTTCACTGAAGTGATCGCTATTCACATTTATTTCACAAAGTTGATAGTTCAGCTCTTATAGCTTTTGGTTAATCTGTTGAAGGGTACTTAACCTCCAAAATCTTTCAGTTTTCTTCGCTTGATGCAGCCAATTAATTTGGACCTTTTGAAACAGAATTTTTTTAAATGTATATATTAAACATTTTGTTATAAATTGACACTGCATTTGAAGAGCCAAACCTAATTAGATAAAAGTTGCTATGAATCCAACTGCAAGCCTACATTTAATCTTTTTTTTTTTTTTTTTAGAAAGGTAAGGATTAAAAAAAAACAAAAAAACTTATGATTACAGTAAATTAATCTGTTGAATGATTTTTACATTAATCTGGAAATGCATTTTTAAGGGAAAAAGAAAAAAGCAACGAATCAAATTTCCCCCAAAAAAAGATTTTATTTTTTCCCCATTTTCTTCTTTTTTGCCCATGACAAGAGTACATGTTTACAATATACACACCAATAGATTTCTTTGGTACAAAAAAAAAAAAAAAAAAAATTAAGGCAACTACAGCAAACCTAAAGGTTTAAATTTCAGGGCAGTGAAATCAGCAATGATTCACTAACACAATTTACAGCAGTAACTATACAGCCACTAATTAGTCCAAACAGGGGCACTACTGAAAAGAAATTCTTGAGCCATATTCTTCAGCAGAACCTATGCTCACCTGCTTAATTGGAGAAAAAAAAGCCAAACAGCTAATTGATTAGCATGTTCCTGATTACATCATGTTTAAATTGCTACGTGTGGTGGGACTGTTCTTTTAAAAAGCTGCGTCTCCTATACTCCTTGTGTGTGCTGTACATGTACACTAAGCAATGTACAGCAGGCTCGACTGGTTTGAAAAAGTTTCAACAAGCAAGCTGAAGCTTAGGAGGGTTAGCATGCAACGCTGATGAGAAGTGCTACGCTGACTGATCAGATACGATCAAGTTTTACAGGAGAATGTTCATGTGTCCAAAATGTGTTAAGTAAGCAAGAACACCTCTTTTGGGTGCAGTGGTCCCACATACACTGCAAATTATATTAACATAATTGAAAATGTTCCCCTTGTGTGAGTCATTTAGAAAACTGCACGGAATGTGCAGAGGGAGTGGTTTCAAATAAAATTAAGTGTGCGTAGACATCTCCCTCTGCACATCAGAATCATTATGAAAGGCTGTTTGGTGTCAGACGGGTCATGTGTGAAGCCTCTAGTAGCCTAGTTACGCTTCATCAGCATTCAACAAGAGAGCTGCATGGCAACACAACACAAAGCACATGACCACCATATGGGACTAGAAACACCGAGAGGACATTTCATTAATCCAAGTGCGGCCAGACAGAGAGGGCTTGCTAAATGACACTGCTCTGCCATAAGCTTTAAAACGACATAGGCGTGACGGTCTAAATTCACATAAGCATTCGGAGGAATGAATCTTGATTCTGACGAGGACTCAATATTTTAAGGTGATTTTGTCTCCCCCAAGGCAAGGTCTAATAACTTGGCTCAGATTATAATTTCAATTTTCAATTTCAAATGCCTGAAACAACTTTTGAAAACTTCAATAAATAAAAAACCCTGCCAAAATGCCAAATGTGAAAATTCCAGCAAAACACCAGTGCTATTCTTAAACACAAATGTGAAAAAAAAAAATCTTAGATTTACCAAAACAAAAGGTAAAATGTATATATATCCAATCCGTTCACCTTTCCTGCAAGTAAAAGCTCAGATCGTCTTTGACAGTACAGATGATGTCATTTAGTGCAAGACTGATATTAGTAGGTTATATTTTCCAGCACTACATTGTATGACTAAAAAAGGGATCTGTGCACTAAAATTTGAGTAACTGAAATAAATACAGGTAATTTACGGTGAAGTTCCCGGATATGAGCGAGTCACTCTACATCAGGTACTAGCAAGCACTACCCCCAAACCCTCAACAGAACTTTATCAAGAATGGAAAGAAAATCCTAGTCACCTCGTCTATACCAAAATACTGCTCGCTCTAGGCAAAGTGTTGTCTCAGTGAATGATTTGTAATGAATTTTGAGGAAAAAAGGCTAATACTGCACTGCAATTGTTCCCCCCGCCCCCATCAACTGGAAGATGGGAAAGAGGGGGAAAGGGGGATAAAAAAAGTTGAATATGTACAAAATTACATAGAAAAAATTATTGATCACTTATTTACAAAAGAACATGATTATGGATGTATACATGGCAACATTTCTATTTAGAAAATGAAAACAAATATGAAGGGTTTTTTTTTTTGCTCTCTTGGCATGTGTACCCTGGTACGTGCACAAACACGGAACACATGCATGAATTGGCGATGCATGTCGCAAGCTAAGAAATATGAGCCCTACTTAAACAAAAATATTTAATATTTATTAACTTTCAGCCCCGGAAGATGGATATCGGAGCTATTAAAGTGGCAGGGAGAAGTGGACAGAATAGCCAGGTCAGAATAGCCAGCACTCCTGCGGTCTTAGCTGCAAACGATGGAAGCTACACTATAGCAGGCTCAGCAAGTCGGAGGTTTTAGAAAATAAGGAATTTGAAAATAGCCATGATGGCGGCACTGATGAGGCCGGAGATGGGCACGGTCACAAACCAGGCCATGAAGATGTTGCGGAAAAGACGCCAATCCACGGCTTTTCGGGAACGCAGCCAACCTACAGCAACCACAGAGCCCACCTGAGAGAGAGAGAGAGAATTGGTTTTGGTCTTTCTTGAACCAGAAGAGATGTTTATGCAATTAACCATTCCTTAAACTTAATATTTATCTATCTAATACATTTCTCTCATGTAAATAAAAAAAAAATAAAAAAACAGAAATCTGAGAATCTTATCTGTCAGACTGAATGCACAGCAGGTGTCTTAAAACAAGAAAATATGTTTCAGTGCGATGTAACGCCGCTGTTTTGTTGTTTACTGATTGTTCCAATGACTTATTAACAGTAGACTAAATGTAAACAAACTTTAGAAAAAAAAAAAACAATGCTGATACTGTACTAGATAAAAACATGGTTACTAAGATCAGATGGGGGAAAAAAATTAATTTGCAATAAAATCATAAATGTGAAGGATTGGAATTGGGTTGGAAGGCTGACTGTGTGTGTATGTGTTTCACCCACACACACACCTCGTGTTATCCTCCCACTCTGCAGTCTGGACTTCTCCGCCACATTCAAATAGACCTTGCGCCATTGGCCTGCATTGCATTGGCTCATATTTGCATAGCGTGTGTACACGTCTCACTCACCTTGCAGTGGGTGGTGGAGACGGGCAAACCAATGTTGGAGGCGACAACGACAGTGACGGCTGAAGCCAGCTCGATGCTAAACCCACTGTAATGACAAGATTGAGCTTAGAAAACTAATATAAACAAGGAAAAATCAAGAAAGGAAAAAAAAGAAGAAGAAGAAAAAAAAGACCAACAATAAATGAAATGGTGGATGAAATAAGGGGCATGAAAAGTACACAAAGCTTAAAGAGAAAGAAAATGGCACAAGAAAAAAAGTAAACCGGCAAAAGAGGAATTCATATAGAAAGAAATAGAAGAAATGAATAAAACAAATAAAGCAAGAATATATTGGGGAACCGACCCCACGAGAACAAAACTAAAAGCAGACAAAAGCAGCAGAGTGTGTAAATGAACAATACACAGAAAGAGTGTGCACACACCTGGAGGGAGTGATGGGAGTGAGGTCTCTACCCATGGTCTGGATCACTCTTCTGCCCCAAACCCACAGTCCGATGCAGATGCCCACTCCTCCATACAGCAGCAGCCAGAGAGGGGTCGGAGCATTGGACTCCACTGAGCCACTCTGATAAACCAGCCACAGCGCCACCAATGGTCCAATAGCATTACTGCAAGAGGAAACCGAAACAAGGTTTAAGCAAATAATCCAAAAAGGTACACTGCTACAAATAACCTGTACTTCACAGCTAGCTTTCACTGAAAAAAAAAGCACTTTTTTGGTAATTACAAATATGAATACCGCTAAAAAGATGTGCCAGTCATGATTTGACCTAAAAACAATTCAATACTTATATGAAAATCAGACTCCGGATTATCTGGAGGTTTTTTTTTTTTTTTAAGGCAACTCCGACTAAAAACTATCAGATACCTGACATCATTTCCACCATGAGCGAACGAGCCAAAGCAGGCAGTGAGAATCTGCAGGAACTGGAACAGGATGGAAACCTCAGGTTTGTCCGCCTCAGCCCTATCCTCCTCCAGCGAGCTGCTGTTGCTTCCTCTGTCCTCCTCAGGCACCTCAAGAGTCACCTCTCCATCCCCAAGGCCATCTTCAGGGGCGCCATTCTCAGCCACAGCGTTGCAGTAGCTCGTGTAGCTGTCCATGCGAATCCTCTTGCGCTCTTGCACCTTGTCCTTGTCTCCATCCTCGGAGGCACGGAAATCCGAGTCTCGAATCTTGAACTCGCTGTGGAGGCCGATGATGGCCATGGTGTAGGAGGTGTAGCTGTTGTTGCGGCGGATGGGCCGGTCTCCACCCTCACCCATGCAGTCACCCACTTTGGCGAGGTGAAGCTTGTGCAGCAAGTCCTTGTAGAGACCGGAGTCTTTATGGACAGTGTGATACTGACTGTAGCCGTTGCTTGGGGCGTGGCTGGGGACTTGGTTGGGGCCGGTGTTGAAATGAACATGAACTGATTTGGGAGCTGGTCAAAAAAAAAAAAAAAGCAAAAATATTTTTAAAATGAAGCACACTTGTAGAATTTTGTCTGCTTATTTAATAGCAAAATTTAGATCGGAGAACAATCTGTATGATGTGTGAGCCAAATTGTTATTTTATCAATGATGATACTTTGATTACAGTCCTCTTTCATGGTGGCCGATTTAAGAGTGTAAAATAAGTGATCTTACAAATTCGCTGCATGATTCATGTTCACTCACCGCTCCCATGGCTGACTTCACCCTCTTTTGGATCAGCATCGTCAGACTCGCCAATGTCAAAGGTGACCCTACGCTCTTCACATGGAGCTGCTGTTGAAGGTGCGCTGGAGACCAGAGTGGACGGGGTCTCCTCAGGAACCGATTTGAGGATAGGACAGTGTGCTTCCGTCATCTCCCGCTTCTCCATTAAGGGGCTCTCTGAGGGGCTGGAAGACTGGATCTCACCTAGAGAAGGCAACAAGGAAAGAAAAAGAAAAAAAAAAAAACATAAAAATAGAGAAAAATGTGTACATTCTTAACCAAGCACAAAAAATAAAAAAAAACATTGATACGTGGCAGTGTGATCATCTTAGGACTGGCCCGGGTTGCAGATAAGATTTAAGAGATTATCATGGGTGTGATACAAATGCAATCAAACACCAGTTCCCAAAAGCAATCAGGTCAAGTATTAGACAAAAACATGAAATTCATAGATGTTTTTTCATGAACATTGAATTCTTAAATTCTAACATCAAAACCATTTTCTAGCTCAAAAGTGCACACGGTTCCTAATACCGTATCTCCTATAGGCTAGTTTGTCAGTATAAACCAATTTAAGGTTTTTGCACATTTTACTGTTTTTTTTTACTGTTCATTTTAAATGTTTTTAAAGTCTACATTTAAAGACGTCCCTTTTTCCTATAGGACATAAACTGTTCTGAAATCTTTTCAAGTCCATGTTTGCGTGTTGCTTTTTGAACCATTTATCAAGGCCGGTCAAACAGCCTGACATTAAATTCAGTTCAAAATCCAGGCAGCCCGTTATCGCTGTGGTCAGACATACAATCAAAAGTTGTACACTCTGCTTTAGACTGTGGTCATGTCAACACAGAACCAGAGATTTAGCAGGGTTAGTGCCCATCATCACATGAACAGTTAAGCTAATCCACTAGGCAAAGTCCAATTACTGGATAACCCTGACCCAGTGACATCACTGACCCAGTCCTTACACAAGCTGTCAGACAGAATAGCATAGCAACAAACAGTGTTTACCATTATATTGCAAAAGATCAAGTTTTCAAAGAATGTTTAAGAGATGTGTTTAAGAGTCACTATCAAGATCGGTTTAATGCTGTACATGTACCTTCATCCAAAGCAATATATTTGGCACAAGTGTGACAAAGGTCATGTTTATAGCAAAACAAAAAGGTAATAAACAAGTTCTACAATTTAAAATTATGTGGAAAGACTGTGGAAATGGCCTGGTAATGCTGCTTGGATTCAATTATTGGTAGTTAAGAAATGACCCATCATTTGTTTAGGCAAAATGTGGGATGAAATAATTAACAGCTTGTATTTAGGTGTGAAAGAACCTAAAACTTTACTTACGCTCGATCTTCCTCTTGAGGCAAGGGCATACAGCAAACCAGACGACGAGTCCAGTAAGGATGGCACATCCGAAAGAGATGAGAAGAACTCCCCACCAGGGCAGTTTATCAAATCCCAGCACTGCAGATCCAGGATCGGCATGAGATGGAGTGGGGAGAGAGAAAGGGACAAGAGGGGAAAATGGAGAGAAAGAGACGAAAGGTGGTTTTGAGACAAAAAGGCAGCACGTGCTACCGGAACAGATTTCTGAAAGGTATCATTTAAGGGTTGGACTGAATTATATACTCCTGATTGTTAGTAATGTTAAGACTGGGACAAAAGCAGGGTGGGGTGTTCATACTGGATGACTGAAGGACAGTCTGACACCTATGTGGTTACTTATTGAATCAGGTTTTTTTTTTTTTTTGTTTAAATCTCACTAACTGTTACCACCACGAGCGTCACCCACAACCAAGCGGCAAATGTGGCAGTTAGGTATGAGGAGCAAGTATCTGTCTGGCTTGTGCAATAATCAAGGAGATGTAAAAACTGAACAGCAGCAAAATGCCGCAGTGGCACAGCTCTGTTAAAGATACACACCAAGGACGTACTGCTGAAAAGGTTTCTGCAGAGTTACAGACCACTGCAGTGGAAGTCCTGATCAGGATAAACAGTAAGAGGGAAGGAAACGTGTACTAATCACGGTACGTGTACTAATCATGGTTGAGAAATCTAAACATTGTACGTAGTATTAAAAAATAAATAAAATAAATTTTTAAAAAAACCTCTTACAGGCAGGTTAATGTCTGAGATGGCAACTGCATGTCTGAGAGAGGCTTTTAACTCTCTTGACTGTGTAAAATTTGAGCCAAGTCACTTCAGTGCCAAAACTGGAGAACGCAAAATGTGCCCAGCATACTGAGAAGACGAATGCTGGCACAGGAAACAACTGTAAAACAAAACTCTGCAATGTGTGGACTTAAAACAAGTCAGCAAAGCTGTTGTGAGAAAAAAGAAAAAAAATAGTTGTAATGAAAGAGGACACAGAGCCGGAGAGGTGAACGTGTGTGGGAATGTTCCGGATGAGACCGGTTGCAACGAGCCTGGTGGCTCTCCACCTCCCGCACTGACTCACGTGCTCTTGCGGCACACTGCTGCGACGTGCTCCACTTACACTAGGCAAAGAGCAGGGAATGACTGTGGGCGGTAGGGGTGTGGTGTTTTTTTTTCTTTCTTTTTTCAAATTTTATATAGATAGAATGCCTTCCTTTCACTTCCAGGTATGAGTCAGTGCCTCGTGGAAAAGGCTTAACAGGTGTGTGAGAATGGAGGGAGGTGGTCAGGATCAGCATCAGCTGAACAAAGAAATATGATAAGATAGAATTTAAAGATTAGGGATTGAAAGCCATTTAATTAAAAAAAAATTCTCTCTCAAGGTTGTTGTGTGCACACAACAAGGGTTGGGGTGGGGGGGCTTGTTTACAGTGCGTGTGTGAGTTTCACAAGGAATTTTCTTTCTTTTTTTTTTTTTTAAAAAGAAGTGGCCCATCTAGTGTTTATTGCGGTTGTAGTTTAATGTGCCGCCCCCACCCCTTTTTTTTAAAGGAAGGTCTGTAATAGTCATCACATGAAAATGAACCATTACAAAAACAGACGCCTCCATGCCACAACCACCCTATGGGATAAACTGGGGAAAATAAAACATAAGTGCAGCTTAACTTAAATAGTACTTTCACAGACTATAAACCCCTCACTAACCACGGCTTCTATCACACAATAACAAGAGCAGTTTTTTTTAATAAAGAGAGTGTCATGGCAATAAAGAATGACAGTCTGATGACTATTTATGATTCAGTCGTGCAAAAACAGGGTAGACGCTCTAGCTTTGTGGGAATGTATAATCATGTACAAGCTTTTTTTCCCCCTCTAATACAGGATTCATCTCTACAAGAAGAATGATAAGGAAAATAATTAAAAATAAAATACTTCTACATAAGATTTGCTTCTTACACTCGGGTCTGCCTATAATGGTTACTGTTTAGCAACAGGAAATTGTAAATCTGATCATTCCGTGCATCACTACAACCAACCATTCAACAAGAAAAAGAAATCTAACTTTCAAAGTCATTGTTTTAAGACCTATTCACATTTATGACTAGTCATAAATTGGTATACCTGAATGGTACGATATGAATGCCGACAGGTCGTATTTCTTTTCTTTTTTTTCTTCTTTTTTTTTATGCTCTTGGCACAGTCCTGACATTTGGCAATGAGGGAGTGATTATGAAATACAGTTGGTAAAACAATGTTTGGCAACGTAAAACATTGGCAACATCTTCATGTCTAGAGGTTTTCTCACTGTGTAGGAACAATACTCTTCACATCAAATGTCACAAGAACTTATGTGCCAAACTTACTAATTAGCTATAATCTATTCTGTAAACAATTAAAATTATGAAACGGACCATTGATATTAGTGTTAAATAATGTGATGATACCAGTTTGATATCACAGGAATCATTTTAAATGATTATTCAAACCAACTGAAAGTCATGTCATGGCACCAAAATGTCGAATTTTATGCATTAGCAAACCTTCATAATCATTCTAATATAAAACTATCAAAAACATATAATAATATTATTATATAAAGTTATTATTATGATCTTGGTTTCATTGTGGCCTACCAGGGTACAATACACGCTTAGTGTCTACGGATGTGCAGGAAGCCAATATAAAATTATAAACTTAGAGAACGTATTAATTCAGCATGTACTGCATGTCTGCGTTTTATATTTACTCTGTATACAAGGGTCACTAAGGAAACCAGATATGAGCGGGGAAATTAACTACATTAAAAAAAAAAAAAAAAAAAAAGACCAGGAGACTGCCTTGTAAAATGCAAATAGAATGAGAATAGCAGACAGCGGAGTTGTTTTACAATCAAACTGTGGGATCATATAGCAGGTCAATTAGCTAGGTCATGGCCACCATGTCATGTGGGTAGCAATTAGGCTAATTAGTGAAACTTCCCATCATCTACCAATGTAAAACCCCCTCCTGAAACAAATCTTGTGTTGCATTAGGATTCCTTGGCAACCATAACATTCACTTTACGTTATACTGCACTTAAAAGTTATACAAATTAAATAGTGCTTGTGTAATACTTACGTATATTGTATGATTTTATAATACCCATGCCACTCAAGAGCAGGGTCACCATATCAGGTCAAGAGCGACACCAAACTAACCATCCTAAGCAAACACGAGGTCAATCACCTCTCTTCGGTTTACTTTAGAGTCCCAAGTCACGTTGTTTTTCCACATTGGAGTTATGGGGAAGTTTGAAAGCTGAATGTGTTTGAGGTGGAGGAGGGATGAGGGGGGGAAAAAAAAAAAAAAAAGCATGCAAGAACTATAGTTTACAGCGAAATTTGAGAGCACTCTCCTCATTGTTATGCAAATGTGAACATGCAAACAAGCTCCGTCAGACAAGCAAGCCATGCTACCACACCTCACAAACACCAGCCACCCAGACTCAATTCGTGCCATCTAAAGAATCGTTAACAAATCTGCATGGCAAAAGAAAAGACCATGTGGAACTTTCCAGACAGAACTACCTTGCGAGGATGAAGAAAAGAATTCTGTTAGGATTCTTAACAATTTACTAGCAGGAGCAATGCCAATCCCAGCAGGGGCTTTATAACAGTAAAGATATTTTAAAATAAAACCAGAAGTAGGCAGGATGAGTCGGCTTTAATGAGACCACATCGAGGAAGTGCTTTCTCTTTACTACTGGACTGCATTTTATAGGCTCCAACTAGACAACCACTTCAAGCTCACCAAGAGCAGTGAAGTGATGACTCATGGCATGCAGCACTCCCCATAATATGTTGATGCACACCTTTTTTTTGTTGGTACAACCATGTTATTTGCATTAAGCTTTGAGAACATTCCTCACCCCGGGGCCTGCAGGCCCTCAACACAATGCGTTAGAGAGGTGGGAATGATGGTATGGCTTTTCAAGTCTTAGCAAGTGATGGGGTGAGTTTTGTACTGCTTCAAATAATAAAAAAATAGTCAGCACGTAAAATCATTTTTTTTGTTCATGGTGTTGAATCTAGATGAAAAGCCTGTATGCTCAAATAAGTTAAAGCTGTTTAATGCCTAAATGAATCAGGTGGTTTGTTTAATAGAGATTATCCACCCTATATAACTCACCCCTAATTTATCCAGAGCATTGTTGTATACTTTGATAAAAATACCCCAAACCAGGCCAGGTGAATGTGGTGTAGCAGATGTTTTGTATGAGGATTGGGCCACGCAGAATGTTCTAGAAGTCCAGGTGTGAGAGCAATGACGATGTTCTTTTGAAAATGCTGAACCCAAGTAAACTGTGCCTAGAGGGTATTTTCTCATAAAGGAAGGCCTACTGCTACTGAAGCTAATCCAAAAGCAGGCGACACAGTGAAGCCAGCAAAGCTCGGGAGCTAATCCAAGCATTAATCTGGTTCCGTACTGACAGACTATACGATTCAAACCCAGAGCAAGATTTTTATCTCAAATTAAGAGTTTGATCTGAATGACGTATCTAAACTTTGTAAATCTTGCACTTTTAATTAAAGGTAGCTCAAACATAAAAGGTCAAAATGTCAAATGATACGAAATGACCAAAAAGAAAGATATCTAGCTCTTGTTACGACCCAAATGTGACATGCTTTAATCTACCTCTGAATACCCTTTTATTAAACGAAAAGTTTAAAAATTAATGCTTCACTGGCACAGTGACCCTCACTAACTCCTTGTGAATGCTCTGCGTGTGGAGGGGGCCTTCTGGTGTACGTGCATATAAATGCACCTTCCCGTGTCTAATAAGAGTGCATACATGGTACACACTCCTATCTGTGTATCTCGTCATACTCTGGCCTGTAGCCTTCATATACGGCCCAGGCCAGCTGACTTCTTGCATTGTTGATCCCTGTAGGTAGAAGAAAAAAAAGAAAAAAAAAAAAGGCAAAAAAAAGTTCTTATTTAATTAGATTCCAAAATGTTATGCAGAAAAAAAAAATTGCAGAGCAAAAAAGAAAATGAATACTACTATGAAGATTCAGTTTGATGGACGACAAAAGTACTCCATTGATATTTTTTTTCTTTCCACCGTGTTCAAAAAGGACGGAGAGCCTGATACAGAGGTCAAGAATACAAAAATACACTGCAAGACCATGTCCATCGACCTCACCCTGGTTAGTAACTTTACTGCCGTCCACAGGCAAGTGTTGTGACACAGTCTGTTAGGCCTCGAGTAAAGGGAAATGACTAAATCATAAAGAGAGCTATTATAAACACCACAATAGAATAACACTCACTTGGTGCGCCTGTGTACATGATGGAGAACAGGTTGATTCCCATAGTGACAGCATAGAAGACAGGCAGTGCCCTGAGTCCGTTGGGAACTGGATTCTTCTACAAACACAAGAATATCACGAGAAAAACATTATTAATAATACAAAGTACAGAATTATCTCTGTAATCAGAGTGGCTTCACTGGTCTGTATAATCGGAACATTAAAGGAGAGAGAAACGCCCTTTTTAGTGCTGTCTCTCCTGTCTAGAATGTCCTCATTGTGGCGCCTTGAGCATTATGCTAATTCAACCTTCAACATGACTCATGGAGTGAGAGAGCAGGGAGAGGTTTCCTGTTCTTACCTTCTGCAAGATAAACATGCGGACGAAGTAGAAGAGAACGGCAGACATGAAGCCAGAGAGGAGCGGGGAGAGAAACCAAG
Source organism: Clarias magur (assembly GCA_013621035.1). Taxonomy (NCBI): domain Eukaryota; kingdom Metazoa; phylum Chordata; class Actinopteri; order Siluriformes; family Clariidae; genus Clarias; species Clarias magur. The sequence goes on from QNUK01000150.1 coordinate 1,518,841, forward strand.
AAGCAACTGTTGGAGAGAAAGTGGGGTGGGGGGGGACAGGACAGGTCATGAATATAGGGCAGAGCACAATTTGTCAATGAAATAGTCCAGAGGTAACAGGACCTAAAAACTCAGTTTTAATGGAAGCTTAGGACTACCAAGATTCAGCCTTTTAAACGGAAGACTACTTTTGCCAATCAAACAAGACTATATAAGGAGATTCTTGTGTCCATTTCATGCTAATTAAATTTTATAGACAAGTGTACTCTGTTCACGGGTTTTTTTACCCTCTGTGTTCAACGACAAAGACTGAGAGGTCAAGAGTACAGAACTATGCCACAAGATCATGTCCATTAACCTTATTCCAGTTAGTAATCTCAATGGCATACATTAAGTGTTGACGAGTTGTAGTAATTGTAATTTACAGCAATTTACAGTCTACCCATTAGTACCATCAGGCATTGACCCTCATTTATTACAAATATTTAGCAGACATGAATAATTAGAACTAAAATATCTTAATTTCACATTTTAACATTTTAGAACTCAAAACCAGGTAAAGAGATTGAAATCTGATTTAGATAGGCTCACCGATTCGTAGCAGCTCAAGCCAACGAACTCCCTGTTGGCCTTTTGCCACCAGCGAATAGCCGATAGTGGCTCCCACAATGCAGTGTGTACCAGAAATGGGCAGTTTAAGGAAAGAAGCCAGCAACTGCCACACAGCAGAGCCTGTGGGTTTAAAGAAAAAAAAAATCCTTAGCATTCAAATTAATCTGTGTTTAAGAAAATAATAAATTGTGTAAAAATTTTGCTCAAAAAGACATAAAACTTCACCAAGCAGGTCACTTACCAAACATAGCGCTGACCGAGCCGGCCATGAGAACGTGCTCCGAGCCGTTGTACATGTTCACATCAATGATCCCTTTGCGAATGGTCTCACTGACTTTGGCTCCGAGCAGCACTGATCCCAGGGTCTCAAACACGGTAGCAAGGATGCAAGCGACTTTCAGGGTGACCACGCCAGAGCCAACGGCAGTGCCAAATGAGTTTGCAACATCGTTAGCACCCACGGAAAAGGCCAAGATGAAGGCTATGACAAAGCCGACAATCAGGAGCCACAGGTAGTTGGTCAGTGGGCCCTGAGTGGCCAGAGCGATAGTGCCCGTGAGCACTGCTGTAGCTATCGTTGAAGAAACCATTCTGTGCAATAGCTTTTAGATTCTAATTAAGTTTTAAATAGCGTCACAATCTTGTAGGATAAAAAAATAATAATGAACTGCGAATAAAATAAGCCTTTATTTAAATAAGCAGCACACTAGAATTTCTTAAATAACTGAGGTACTAGTGTTTCTAAAGATTTTTTTTCTGAAATTCCCCAAACCTACCTACCTTCGCCCTCTGCTAAAACAGCAAGTTAAAGCAAATCCAGACAATAACGAGAGAATTTGCACTGCTGTAAGTTGTAAACTGGTGTGTGATGCTGAGGGAGAGGGTGGAGTGAGGGGGCTATTGCTATCCTCTGAATATACTAATGCTACTACAATGCGTTTTAGTTTGGCCAATTAGGCAGACAGAACGGACATCCATTGTGCACTGGACAGGATGGATGAATGGAAGCTCATTCCTAAAACGGAAAAAAAGGAGAGAAAAAAGCAGAGAGATTTTTCCCATATTACATAACAGCTTACATGAAAAAAAAATAAATAAAAGATTTTGCAACGCTTACTAACTTTACACATTACTTACAATGTGATCAGTGAATCAATGTCATGTGCATTTGTACATACACACAAAAACATGTGTATGTAGCTGTTATCATTTAAGAAACACAAGCAAACATTTTTCTGTCCATAATCTGAACTGATTTTGAAAATAACGAAAGCAACAGGGGATTTTATTTTAGTGCACTACATCAAATTTCCTCCTCTCATAGAGGAAAAGATCAACACAATTAATTCTCAACTGAATCAGTCATCGCACACCATAACGTGACATTACTGTGGAAACAAACGTTTTATTTTGTTAACAATCTCAGGCTTTCAGATTTACGAGCAGGTATATAGAATTACCGAAATAGATTTTCATGCTTTAAGTAAACTATCGTCATGGGCTCTTAAGCGCCCAGTCTGGGAGAGGGCTGCTTAGATAGCTTTAGAAAAAAAGCCATGTATGCATGCAAGTGTGGCCTATTTAACAATTCATAATGTGGAATGCTGTATTTATAAAAAAAGAAAAAAAAATTTAATTAAATTTTTTTAATGTAAATATTTTAACAGCAAATTCTGATCATAATCCCACCCAGCACACCACCCATACAGACGAATAAAGAATGAACGTTACACCTTACACTGGCAAAAAAGAAAAAAGAAAAAGCTTGGGCATACAGGACAAAAAAATATCGTATCTACAAGATTTAACGAACAATGATGACGCACTCAAATATCCCTTATGCACACTAGCTAAGCTTTTTTTTTTCGGGTCGAGGACGCAAAACCAACAAGTTAGCCTAGAAGATTTGTTAAAGATGACAAATAAAGATTTTGCAATTATCAAAGTCCGACACCCCAGTCAATCCGAGCTAACTAATGAACTCATGATCTCTTTCAGCACATGATGGCGCAATGTGAAAGTTTTGGCACGTACGCACAGACTCGATAGGCATCGCCATTCTATTTTAGGATCTGCAAAATCTCTCTTTCCCCCCCAGGGCAACGAATGCAAGAGGTCAAGTATTAAAAGCCTCACCCAGGAATGACTGGTCAAATAGAAGCAAATGGCGGCTCAGATTTCACGCAGCAAATCCCTAATGAAATTTTTAGAAATAACTTGCAGCAAATAGAAGACACTGAAGGATTACCTTTGTTCAACGTAACCAAGACAAAAGAAGTTAAATGCGAGTACAGCTGTTTAACACTTACTCGAACCTACTTTCTACATGGGTCAACAAAAAAACTTTTATTTTCCCAAACTTAAAAAAAAAAAGTTAGCAGCTTTCGTCTGAATCCAGCCATAACAGACAGTGTGTAGTGCAAGCACGGATTTAGAAACATAGCAAACATGCGTCATTGCCACAACGAGCCCAAAGTAAGGTCTCTGCTTTGGCATGGAGCATGCAGGTAACATCCGTGTGGGTGGCTTTCAGACTGTGACACATTCGCCATATGTCAGGAGGGAAAAAAAGAGGATTCAGTGACGGGCAATGCTCATTGTTTTTACGTCTGCATAGAAATAAACTTATAAAACTGTGGTTTTAGTTCAGCTGGGAAATTTCAAGACAGGGTGGCGAAAACATCAACATGACAGCCTTAAAAACATCTTAAAATACGAGACTGAACTTTGTAAAAATAAATAAATATATCACCAGTGGTAATGCTAAAAAAAGCTGCAAAAATATAATTTAGCTTTAATTTAAGTGCGATCAGTGGGTGTCAAAGCATGACAATATCTGACACTCTATACCACAATATTCGTTGTAGTCCCCTTTTTAATCAACATGCTTGAGATATTAAAACACACTGCTGAAAGCCTGACAAGAACGAAAGACACTCAACAAGTCAGTCATGACCTTGAATAGTTAATCTATAAACAAAAAAAATCAATAGCTAAACTTCAGCACAAGAGGCAATGCTATCCAAGAATATGTATGGGGGATGGCAACTATGTCTTAATCTGCTATAATCTGAGGTTGGTTAAATTTTTTTTTTTAACTATGCATCCCTCACATTTCAGCATAAGGTTTGAGAATAATTCTCTGGTATCATCGTTGGGAAATAAATGTTAACCACTTTTTTTTTCTTTTTTCTTTTTTTAGTTTAGACGATCAGACGACATGACTCGTCTGATCACATTCCTTAAATCACACGCTTACAAGGTCAAATCTTTGAGAATAAACATGCTGCTCTACATCCCATGACACCATCTTGCACTTGTAAAATTGCAAGGAAATTTGACGTTGTCACCACCACCAGTTCTGAACTTAAATATTGCCCTAAAATTCACTAATCACGAATTTACAGCCAAACAGGGTGGAGGTGGTCTCGATGCTATATTTACTTTTGCAAAGATAAGAGATCAGGTTTGGCCAAAAGCTATGTCCTCCTGATCACTTCCTCTTAATTCAAGCTAGTCTGCTAATACAAATTGCGTCACCAAAACCCCGCTCTTTTTTTTTTATTCGTATTTAAGACGTCTAAGGTCGACATGTACACAGTCATTTAATACGGATAACGAAAGCGTGTTGAATCGCGTGGGCTCGTGATAATCCAGATAAACGGTTTACTACGAAGCTAACCACGGCTAATCACAGAGCACGAGACCGGCTTGATGCTAATTCAAAGCTAATTAAACTACTTATTTATGTTTCCTTACATCGTAAAATCATGTAAAGCGAATCCTAATCGGTTTATAATGGTTCACACGTCGATGTGTGTCGCTTTCGGATCGTCATCTAGAAAACGCACCACGAATTAGTGATGGGGATTCCAGTCCCTTCCATTGATTCGAATCAATTGATAAAAAAACAGAGTCGATTCTTTTAATTCAAGATGCAAAGATTTCTCTAACAATTTACCAATTAATATAAAAATCCACATATTGTGTAAAACGATCACTAGATATACATGTATCGTATTTTACGTTATTTTATTCGTTTTACCTATCGGACTTGTTGTCTATGCTACTGTGGCGAATCACCGGACAGTGTCGACTCGTTCACAACTCCACAATGAAACAATGAATTGCTAGCTCATACGCAACGTTAATATAAATGTACCTAACATTTTGGTCAGAAATACAGAAAACAATATGGTGCCGTTAGAATTCAAAAGAATTTAATCAGTGTTAATTGTTTAAACGTAATATTTACATAATTTTAATAAATAAATAAAAATTCGTGGTGTGGTATTTGTTCGTGCAATGCCAGACCGGCATTCACTTTCTACACGTGTGACACTACCTCCCGCTAAAAAAGGGAACAATTTCGAACATACCTCAAAACACACACTCACCACACTGCGAAGTAATAAACGATAACAATAATAAATCATACACAATTTGTCATTAAAATACATTTAAAAACGACCGAATGTTCTTTACCAGTATGTAGGCGCGGTTAGCTAGCTAACAACTAGCCTAGCTCGCGCCAAGTACATACAGTCCGTATAAATAAATTATTCAATGTCATAAAACCTAAACATTAGAGTGGCTCAATAAGTTGACAAAGAAATAACGGAGCATAATTAACTATATGGCTCTTACTTACCACGTTAAAAGAGTGATGATAGCGAGATTCTCTTCTCCCTCTTTTCTTTTTTTCTTTTTTATCCGCGACAGCGCGCGCCCGCCCGACTAACGTTTTAGGTGCGCGCGCTACGAATTTCAAAATTTAACTAAGAAAGAAATTCTAAATTAAACGAAACGTCTTCTGATGTATGAATCAAAGTAAAAAAAATAAGGTAATACAAAAATAACGCTGAATCGCACAATTACTTCGAAAAAGAGCCTAAATTTTTTCGAAAAAACACCGCTCAGCTGTGCTCTTATAAGGATTCTCTGTTCCACGCGCTTCACGAAGACGGAAGTCTTCTTTCCTTAGACGCTAATGCCTGGAAACTCCGCCCACTCCTTATATGGAGCCGCCCATTCGTAATATGGAGAACATGACCAGCGCTGGATTAAACTGGTTCCAGGCTAGCAAATGAAATAAATGAATAAATGAATAAAAAAGTATTCATTAATGTTTCTCTGCATTAATGAATACTTTGAATTACTTGTGAGTTCATTTTAACTGCTTTTCTTTAATTGTGCTATTTAAATAAGTAATTACTTTAATTGTTTTCTTTTATCTTTCAAATTATCTATCTATCTGTGGTCTCCTCACATCAGCCAGTCTGTTTATCTATATATTACTGCAACCCTTTAAAATTATTAGTATTATTTTATCCTTCAAAATCTATCTATCTATCTATCTATCTATCTATCTATCTATCTATCTATCTATCTATCACTGCAGTCCTTTTCACACCTAGCGCACCTGGTGACGTGATGAGATGTAATTGACATTTTAACTGTATTTCCTCCCAAGAAATTAGGATAATAATACACCAATTGTTTATTTTTCATGGAGGACACAAATTATTTTATTGAAATACTTAGAAATACTGAAGATTAGTCCTTACTGATTACTTTTTCTACCCAGAAATAATGTTAAACTCTAAACTGAGTCACAGGACAGTTGATCTTTCCTGTACCAGACTTTTTTCCTGCCACTCAGCCTTTCCATCAGGACAGGTTTTTGTCCTGCATCAGCTGGAATACTAAAGCTGGTTTACAATAAACCAATAGCCCCCCCCCCCCCCCCCAAAAAAAAAAAAGCATTCATTGACAACATCAATGTTTCTGAAAAGCATAGTTAAACTATAAACTGAGTCACAGGACAGTTCATTCCTCCTGTACACATACTGTCCAGTCCAGTCTCCGGTTAGCCAACAGAAGCCAGACTTTGTCCTTCCCTTTCTGGCCTTCCCATTAGTGCAAGTGCTCTCCCCACATCGGCCAGTCTGTTAAGACCTCTCCATTATTTTCTCCATGCTAAAGCAAAAATAGCTCCAGACAGTACACATTAGTAACTCTGAATAGCTTCAGACTACACAGTAGAATTTATAAGTAACACTCTCAGTAAACACTTTTGCTTATTTACAAACAATCTCACAAGAATGCATTTCTTTCAATATTGCCTCTCTCAAACCCATTACTGAAAGCTACAATTAAAATAATGATCCATTGTTTTCTTCTCCCAAAAGGAAACCACTGTTTTTACACCATTGTTATTCAGTGGTTACTATGGTATGATTGCCATAACATCACTATTATTGTGGTCACTTCGTCCTCCCTCCAGTAAACACAACTGAAATTAACTGAATTAAAAAAGCTGTCAAAATTAAGTTAAAATGTGTGTATGAATACCACTGCATGTGCATGTCTGCATGCATGGTCCTTTTTACTACACTACAAAAAAAAAGTTGCTAATACCTCACTTTACTCTGTTACTTCTGATTGGTTGATTAATTGTCTATTACAACAGCTCTTACTGTAGTTCCAGCTACAATTTTTATATTATACAGTAACTTCTGCTAAACATAAACATTTGACACATTCAAAAATAATGCATAATTGTAATCTAGGAAAAATAATTGTAATCTAGGAAAAAGTTTTCATGATGAAAACTTTGCGATTTGACGTTTGTTTGTTTTGTTGTATAACTTTAAAAATGTCTGCTGAAGAAATAAGTGTAAGCTGCTATAACACAAAATGATAACAGTATTTTTCCACAATGTGATATATAAAGAAAAAAATATATACATATATAATATAATAGTACTGCTGTAAGAGCATGTGCTGTTAATCACTGTCAGGATTATACCATTAACCTTGAGATTTTGATCATTTAAATCATTATTTATTATAATTACTTATTATAGAAAACTATATCCCTTCATGATTTTTTTCCCCTTGCCTAGCCTTGGACATGGTGCTTTGTAAATAATTTAAGCTTCTTTTTCCATATCAGATATTGTCCAATATCAAACTATTCCTTGTAGCCATATGGATGTTACAGTTGAAATGCTATACCATAATATTATAAGTATCACAGTATTATGTTGGTATTATAGTTCAGAGTTTAATAACTTTGATGATTATACAGTACCACAGCTAATGTATAGTAAATTATAGTGGATTTTTTATAAATGATACACAAAATATCTAGTTTACTGTAAATGATTGTTTACGGTAGGTGAGGATTTAAACTGGGATTTAAGATATGGGTAAGCTTCTGCTTTTTCATGGGAACAACGAGGGACCGGTATTGTTCACTGTATATGGTATTATCATGGAGTTCAAAATATTTTTTTAGCCACAGTGACATTTTTACAGTACCAACTAGAATTGAATTATATGTTTTTTTGTTTTAAACTGTAAGTGAATGAACGTAAAGTAATGCAAATTGAATGCTGTAAAACAAGTACTTAGAATAAAGTTTTCCCCATGCTCTATATTACATATTTAAATTGCAGCACTGTTGAATCCTCAGATACAATTCGTTTTCTAGAACAGCAGCTCTGAGAGTAGTTCCAGCTCTATTTTATACTAATGGACGGTCAGTTGATATGATTATGAGTTAACAAGAAATAATCATATTGCAAGGATTACAGATGTGTTTCACTATTTCACAAATAGAGTAATCATGCTATGGTGAAGTATACGGTAAGGAGATGTTCATTTAACATTTATAGAAGCACTCTTATGTGCCAGCACATTGTAATAGACCGTACGTCAGTAGGTTTTTCTTCATGGAAAATTCTTCAGCTTATGAAACTTCAACAGCGTAAAAAATAGAAAGGTTGAAAAGGAAGAGATAGGAATTAAATGTAACTACTGGATAGACAAATCAAAATTATGGAGAATAATGAAAGCCTATTCTTCCATAACAGTCCACCTGTCATTCTTTACATATCAGCAAAAATGAACAGACTATATACAGTATATAGTTTGTACACATTTCTTCCAAAACTGGACATATTGTTCATGGTGTTTTTAAGGAATCTATTACACCATGCTGTTTCATGCATAAAGATGTTCTATGAGACATGTTCCTGGTGCTCAGGATACTGTATATAACAAATCTCTGTATAACATTATATAAGACATTTAATTACATTTAGATCATGTCTGCCAAATATTAATATTATTTCATAGTTTCCCCTCAAATTTCTGCCAAATATTACTGACATTTCCCTTAAAAACCCTTTCTTTGAAGTACCACTGTCAGTACCCCCAGACTCCACCCCCATTTAAGAAACTGTGTTATATAACTTATGTAAGTTATGTAAAGTGCTCAACACTGATATCATAGAAATGTCATTAAGTCATTTATGTCAGTCATCGTGTATTTCTTTTGATGTGATTGTTTAACTGAACTCATGAAAAATGTAAATAAAATAATATATATATATATATATTTAATGTTTGTAATATGTGTTAGTTATAATATTAAAACATAGCATTTCTGACAAAAACAGGATGTGGCAATTATGCAAGCGAAAATTTATTTAATCATTATTAACACAGCAGTTAACAATTACCTTTCCTCAATTAGAACATTTTCCACTGAAGTTGAGAAGCAATGAGAGTCTGCATTAACTCATCAGTGTTATTATTAACACTATTTACACCACGAGTTATATTTCCGTTAAATATCAAACATTAACCAACAAGAATGAGGACTCAGTTTTCTGAAATTCTCTTGAAATTTAGGCTTAATGCCTAAGTCTCACATAAGGTTATCTAACGTGTGTGTGTGTGTCTGTGAGTGTGTGTGTATGTCTGTATGTGTATCACTGTGCCTGGGGTGTACAGTCCTGCTGTACTCCGTGATAAGCGGTACAAAATGTTCCATGATAGGTTCCCTGTACACACCATACAGTACAGAGAAATTTGAGATACCAGTATAACTACAGCACAGGGCTCTTCAAATCCAGTTCTGTAGGACCAGTATGCAGCACAGTTTGTAATTTAACAACATATAAACACAACCAAAGAACCTGCAATTAACTGACTATCTGAAATAGATGTGTCCAAGCAGAGGAATGCTCAAACTGTGCTGGAGACCGGCCCTCGAGGCCCTGCTATAGCTGATTATAACATCAATTATTACAACAATTAGGTCGAATGACATGATTAAATTAACAGATTCATTTATTCATTCAATAATTCTCATTACAGGTTTCCCTTATTCTCAAAAAGAGTTTTTAAGCTTCTTGCTCTTACACTCCTAAACTCATGAGTTAGAGAAGTTTGTCCAGGAGAGACACAGAGTAAGTCAACACAGAGCAAGGGGGAATTTTGCCCCCTGGTGGTCAAAATAGACTACAGCTTCAGTGCCTAGAGAAGTGCTAATCCGCAACCATCTGTCTTTTATATATGTATGTAGTTTCTAATGCTGTAGCTGGGATTTGAAAGGATATACACCTGCTGCTTCATTCAAGTAGAAGAGAAAAAATGCTACACAATTATAACTTAAAAAATATTTATTTCCATTAACTTGTACATTATTAACAAATGTTACAAACAATATTAATGGTATATTATGAGAAAGAAAAAAATAATGCAGCATATATTTGTGAGGGAAATTTTATGATAACAATAAAGAATAAAAAAGTGTGGTACATTTATATAAGACTTACACCAAAAGCTGATATTACATCTCACTCAAAAAAAAAAAAAAAAGCACAAAAAGGACAGGTAGTCTGAAGAATGTGGAATGTGCGGAAAGTAAAGGTATGCTATAAACATTTAAAAAATTTTATGATAATTTTAAAGAAATTATTAAACATACATAGTATTTCCCGACTCTAAACAAGACATGGTTTGACATCTTGAATTTATTCATTTGGTTTTGCACTCACATTAGAGGAAGATGGTAGCTAACTTAACACTTGTGGCAAATTAAAGGAGAAAATTGTATTTGTCTATATATATATGCATGCTTGATCTGAGCCTGAAGCTGGGGAAGGTGCCACAGCTTTGAAGCTGTGAAAGACATCTTGCGGGTTACCTGTACCAAAGATGTCGCGCCCAAAAGACCAGTAGCACTGACCTCACACCTGATGAGGACGTTTGACAGGTGAGCCCATCAATGAACCTACTTCAGTTTGCATATCAGCCTGGCATTGGAGTGGAAGACGAGGTCATCATCCTCCATAACAGGGATGATTTCATACCTAGAAAAGGCTTGGAGCACAGTCTTTTTTACTTCTCTAGTGCTTTTAACACCACCTATCTGTGCTTCTAAATGATAAGCTGGAGTACATGGGAGTGGACCATCATCTATCTACATGGATACTGGATTACCTCACAAACTGACCTCAGTATGTGAGGACATGAGCCTGTGAGTCTGCAACACCAGGGGCCCGCAGGGGAACAGTCCTGGCACCGTTCCACTTCACCGTCTACACTGCAGACTTTATATTCAGCTCAGCAACCTGTCACCTGCAGAAGTTCTCTGATTGCTCTGCCATCGTCAGCCTGATCACGAAGATGATGAGAGGGATTACAGAGGATTGATTCAGAACTTTGTGGATTGAAGCTGTCTCCAGATAAATGCGGGGAAGACTAAAGAACTGGTGATGGATTTCCGCAGGCACAAACACCCTTCTACATCACCAGTAAACATTCAGGGAAAGGACATTGAGAGAGTGGACCCTTATAAATACCTTGGTGTTCATCTAAAGAGCAAACTGGACTGGAGAGACAACACAAATGCAATTTATAGAAAAGGACAACACAGACTAGGTTGCACAGGCCTATTAACTGTGCAATAACACCTTTTTAAACTGTGCAGTTTTATATTACCTAGTGCAATTTGTTTGAAAGTGTAACTTGTGTATTTTTTTATACTTTTTGTTTTATTTTATATTTATACTCTATTTTATATTTATATTTATACTGGATATTAAATTAACTGTACACTATACTGTCCCTACTTTATGTTTACACATTTTCTCTGTGCTGCAGTAGTGTAGAAAATTTCCCCACTGTGGGACCAATAAATGTATAGCTTATCTTATCTTACTACAAGCTGCCAGAACAGCTTCAGTGTGCTTTGGCTTAGTTTATGTAACTGTCTGGAGCTCCCATCGGTCTTAAACTGGGTGACTGTCATTTTTATCACATTAAGCCATTCGGTGAGCTATTGTTCACTATGAATCTGGACGGGGTTGTCATGCAAGGGAAACTATTTCCATACCAGTAGGATAGAAATATTTTATTAGCCAGTAAAACTGCACTATTGATTAAAACATGACGGTTCACCTTAGAGGTGAGCCATGATCCAGCCAAAGTCAGCATTTCTTGTAATTATAATTAGCTTCCAACAGCTCGAATTAATTCAGTGTCTCAATAGACTTGTTGATGTGGTTCCGGACACTTTATGACACACTGGTATATATTAGCATAGTTATTTAGTTATAGTTATTTCACATCACCATCAGAGTCAGGTAGGAGATTGGCTCAAGGTTTAAAAACAGAATTGTAAGTTATTTTTTTTCTATCTATATTTCTTTCTTTCTTGCTTGCTTGCTTTACTTTTAAGTGTTTTATTTACTAAAGCCATTATTGAGAGTCTTTTAAGCTAATAATATAGTTGTAAATATGCAGTTTACACAATGTGAAACTGGCAGGCCTATATAATTTGTTACTTTCCACAGTGCAGCATTTAGCTTGTCCCAAGCCCAGATAAAATGGCATGGTTGCATCAGGAAGGGCATCCAGTGTAAATATGTGTGCAAAGTTGTGTGCAGATTGGACGGTCTGCTGTGGCGACCCCCTAATGGGAGTAGCCGAAAGTCCAACAACACCAGTGTAGCATTAAAGAAGCTAATTTTAAAAGCATGGATGTCCTACAGACTGGGCACTGCCCTCACTACACCAGGGTTCCGGGTTTGCCCTTCAGCTTGGGTTATTTGTCTGTCTTGAGTTTTAAATTTTTTCCAATACATTTCAGTAGGTAAATTAGTGAGTCTAAATTTCTCTGGATGTGAAAAGAGTGTTTTAATATGTATTTGTGCATGTGTGCATGGTGCCCTGTGTTGGTGCCCTGTGTTGTACTGGCATCTAATTTCTGTTTTTGGGACAGTGGTGGCTCAGTGTGTTAAGGCTCTGAGTTACGAATCGGAAGATCGGTGGTTCGAGCCCCTGTCTGTTGGGCCCTTGAGCAAGGTCCTTAACCCTGTCTGCTCTAGGGGCGCCGTAAAAAAATTGCTGACCCTGCACTCTGACCCCGGTCTACAAGAAGCTGGGATATGCGAAGAATAAAGAATTTCACTGTGCAGTAATGTATGTGTGACTAATAAAGGCTAACTTAACTTAACTAATCCAGGATGTGTCCCTATCTCACATCTGGCATTCTTGGGATAGGCACCTAACAGAATAAAACAGTTATGAAATACTAAGTATTTCACTGTAAATAGATAACATTACATATTTTAACCTAAGCATACCAAGATGTTGACCCTTTAACCTTCACATGTCAATGGCACTCTTTTGACCAATATCAATGAGAAGGGGATGACTTTGTGACCAAAAATGTTCATGTTTTATCATTTCCATATTAATTTGTCTAATTAATAATAATATAAGATTTCTTTAGCTTTCGGGGCAGTTTTACAATCTTTAAAACTGACTTAATCAAGGACAAATCAGCATGCTAGTTTAGATGTACTGTCGATATCATCCACTCACTTCCTGTTACCGTGACCGTGAGCTAAAAGAGCCAATCAGAATCGTGTGTAGGCGGTCCCGGAAACTACGCACGGTGTGGAGGGTTGACGGACACTCGAGTGAACCAATCAAAAGGTTCATAACACTGTGTGGGCGTGACAACATGGAAGCAGACGTGCGTTGCCCCTGAGAGCATGAGGACGGCAGGAAGACAGAGTTAGGATTAAATGTTGGGGAAAACGGGTGAGAGGATAAAAGACATGAACTTTAGGTATAAAGGGAACGTTAAGGCATACAATTCATGAAAGTATATTACTCATTGTAAGTGGTTTGGTTTCTTTAAAGCACTTCCTGTTAGGGCTTTTGTAGTCTAAGCTAGAGTAAGCTAGCTAGTTAGCTAATGTCAAACTGTTCACACGTCTGAGTACATGTTTATTCTGGTTTCTGGATTAATCAAATACGTTCATGAGCAGTACAACTGTTGCGTGGAATTAATCCTGTTTTTATTTATATATTATTGTTAATATGCAAGTACGTTATCTATGCAGTTGGATTGTGTGACATTGCATGCTAGCTGTCCTAATCCTACATGGGAATCTGTCCAGTTTGGGAAATTCCTGAAAGCATTGTGATCTCTGATACTCATTAATAAAAGAGAAATCTTAAGTTGTACTTACACGCAAAGAGTAGACATGTTGAAATCCGTCCAGCGTGCCCCCCTGTGCGCTCGTGCTGCGCGTCTGCAATGCCCCCCTGCCCTCAGACACAGCACTGAAGCAGAATCTGGCAGGTCTGCATGGCTCGAGTCTCTCTTCACATGGCTCCAGAAAGCAGGAAGAGCATGTCCAGAGACCTGCCCTGGAAAGAAGAAGCGAGAAGGCCTGCTGTCCATCCTGGCTGACCACTGCAGCTTTGTGACTGGACAGAGACTGAGGCGAGCATTGCAGATCGCAGAGCTTTACTCGAACCTGTACTCGGAGAGGAGCAGGTGGACGCTGGTGGGCAGCATATGGCGCCGACTGCAGAACAAGCAAGCCCCGACTGGCAAACTGCTGGCTGCACTCGCTGGGGTTTTCATGTGGGAGGACGAGACGATAAGAGACGACGAGATGAAGAGGTTTGTGTTAAAGCTGTGCAAGTTTCTACAGCTTGATGCAGAGATTCTGACTTGTTCTTATCAATGGACTGCTTTTTATTCTGTCTTTCTTCCTTCCCTTCTCTCCCTTTGTTTTTTTTTTCATGTTTATTCTTTTTTCATAGGCTTCCCAATTTTTTTTCTGTTCAGTCCTTTGCCTCTTTACATTTTTTAAGCCTTTCTACTTTTAAGGATTTCCTCATCATTCTCTCCCCTCCTCCCCAGAGCGAACTATTTTCAGTATTCTTCTGCTTCTGGCTTTACTTACTCCTCTTCAGTTTTTTATTGGCTTCCCTTACTCCCTTGCCAATTTACTTTTTCTCTTTTCCTCACTCTTTCTTGAATTTCTTTCCCCTTTTCTAATTCCATTATGCTTTCCTTCCCCTATTTATTTATTCCATTTTTGCTTTCATGTTCTTCGCCTTCTGTTTTATGTCCATTCGTCTCTCCTGATTTACCTGCTGTTTGCGTTTTGTGACCCTCAGTTGTGTGTATGTGTATGTATATATTAGGTGTGCATTGGAGCTTCAAGCTCTGGATGTGGTGAAGCAGCAGCAGGCTGCCGTGGGCAAGTCTGTGAGTGCGCAGTCTGCTGATGGCTGGGAAATAGTAATGGAAAAGAAGACCTTTAAAGTGTGGAGGAGACCGGTTGAAGGAAGCCATCTGTCCGAGTACCGCGGTGAGCATTTATACCAGTCGTGTTGTAGATAATTAAATAATTTGGATCTGAAACCTGGACTGGCGTTCTTCTTACCACATTTTCTGTTTTAGTATTCGGTTCCTACACTGATGTTACTCCCAGGCAGTTTTTCAACGTTCAGGTGCTTTACTATTTATTTATTTATTAAAGCCCATTATTAGAACCAGATCATCTTCTTCAACATGCTATGTTTATGGTTATATGTATATGTGTGTGTGTGTTGGCTTCAGGCAGGTGTAAGTTAAGATTAGACACTTACACTTTCTTTGTTTTTGTCTTTGCTCTAGCTGGACACTGAGTACAGGAAAAAATGGGACGCACTGGTGATCAGACTGGAAGTGTTGGACCGGGATGTGAGCACAGGGTCAGAGGTTGTTCACTGGGCCACACATTTCCCTGTAAGACATGAAATCTCTTTGTATACCATAATTTAAAATCAGCTTCACAGGTTTAAGAGATGTACCTAGTCTCATTAATTTATTTAAATGCAATGCAACGTTTAATTATTTTTTTTATATTTTATTCACAATCAAATGATTAAAATGGTTAAACTCGATCCAATATGTTTTTCTGCATCTTTTGTGACCCTTGTATCGGAAGACATGAAATGCAGGAACAATAGCAAATAAATTGCTTGTTTAAGACATGCATATATTGAGTAATGTATCATGAAGGTCTTGTTACATTTGTGTAAGGAAGAAGACACTCAGATACAAACTATAACATACAGAGAAAATCTACAGTGCTGTAATTTGATTATCAGTGGTGCAGCCTGATTATCTCTCTATTATATAGATATTACGCTCTCGTATGGGTTTTCTTCAGAAGCAGGAAATTGCACACTGTACACTGGCTAGACTGTAGTTTAGGTCCTTGAATGTCAAATATATATGAATGGATGGATGCTTTATTGACCTTGAAGTAAATATAAGAAGTGCTTGTGATTGAAAGTGCTTGTTTCTCTGCGCAGTATCCGATGTACTCCCGAGACTATGTGTATGTGCGCCGCTACAAAGTGGATGTAGAGAACAACCTGATGATCCTGATGTCCAGGTGAGCACTTTGACTCTGAAGCCATTACACGGTGTATGGTTAGGAATCAGCAGGAAAAGATATTGTGTTTGTTTGTGTGTGTGTCAGAGCTGTGGAACATCCCGGAGTTCCTGAGACACAGGAGTATGTCCGAGTTCACTCGTATCGCTCCAGGATGGTCATTCGACCCCACAAGTCCTTTGATGAGGTGAGAGATGTTTTCCAATGTAAAGCACAATGATCTGTTTATGTGGAGAGCTGTTACCCGAATGCAGTGATCTAAAGTGTGTGCTTGGGCGTTTCCATTTTTTCCATCAAATGTCTGTCTGTGTCTCAGCTATTGTCCACTTGTCTTTCAGTCAGTCTCTTTTTGTGATTGTGTTCTGCATCTTCTCCCTCCAACACCTATAACCTCTATCTGTTTTTTTTTTTTATCATTTCCTTCGTCCATTTCAACTATCCATTCATTTGTCTGTCTGTCTCCTGTTACATATAAAATATGTATTACTCTTGTTTCAGTCTTGTTTATCCGTCTGTCCTTCTACTTGTTCATTATTGCTCTTTTTTCTTATTGCCTAATTTCTCTCATGCTCTCTCTCTCTCTCACTCTCATACTCACTCTCTCACACCATCTTTTTCTTTAATTTCTTTATCCATCTGTTCTGATGTGGTGTGATCTGATTTTCATGTTTTCTCAGAATGGATTTGACTATCTGCTGACGTACAGCGACGATCCTCAGACGGTTTTCCCTCGCTACTGTGTGAGCTGGATGGTGTCCAGTGGTGAGTTGTGTAAGCATGTATATATGTGCATGTGAGGGTGAGAGCGAGAGAGAGAGATCTGGAGATGATGTACAGTATTTGTCTGAAATGTTTTCTCATAAGATGTCTTAAGCTGACTATTTAATTTGTTGCTTAGTTGCGTGTCTCCTGCTTTTTTCTTGTACAAAAAATTCCCCAGTCTATTTGTATTTATTTATTATCTTTTTAAAATTCTGTACTTTTTACCATTGAGTTTTATTTTCTTTTTACTTTGGTCTTTTCTCAATGTTTCATCGGTTTTTTCTTTTTCTATATTTTCTTCCTTTATTCTTTCTCTTTTCTCATCTTTGGCCTTATATTTATTAGTGGTGCTTGCGAAGCAAAGCACTACGATTGTTATCTCACAGGCTTATTAGTGGTGCTTGCGAAGAGAAGCACTATTATTATCTCACAGGCTTATTATTCTTCTTTTTAGTGGTGCTTGCGAAAGCGAAGCACTAATATTATAATCTCACAGGCTTATTATTTATTTATTTCTTCTTCTTCTTCTGTACAAAAGTTTGGCGTGTAACTAGTCCCGCACAGTTTGTCGTAGACCCATGAATGAGGTATCAAATCCTGCGTAAAGTCCCATAGACTTTACATTGAGACCAACATCAGCTATATTTATGACTATGACATCAGCTATATCTATGACATGGCAAGCACCACTCACCTTCTTCAGGTTAGGGCCCAAGCACTATAAGGTGCGCAGGACCCTCTTGTTTTCCTTAGGATAATAATACTTTTTTTTTTTTGTGGACTTTTCGGGGATCAAAAACTCATGAAACTTGGCAGACAGGTTGGAATCTGCTGCCATTCGGACGCCTGGGAGTCTGGGCCACGGGCATAGCTCGAGGGCCTCAGGGGGCCTCACAAGAAATTTTGCTCCATAACTCATACACACACGAAAGGCACACGAAAGTCGGCACACATTTAGAGCTCATTGAGCCGAACAACTTTCGCACTGCATGTCCTGGGCTCAACTCAACAGGAGGCCGGTTATTTTGAGTCATTCACGAAAAAACACCTGATAGATTTTGATATACTCCTCCTAGGGAATTTATCGCCACCAAACCGGCCCGATGTGATCTAAAGACATTGCGGATGCAAAATTGCGGAGGGATTTTTGATATCTCAAACGGATCAGCCGTGATAATGTCTTAAATGTACACCGAAAAATGATTAATAACTTTCTGTGTGGCATTATATTGAGTGACATCATATTCAGTGACAGCATTGTTCAGGAACATCATAGTGTGATGCTTTTCTTCCAGCATCTGCGGCCTATTGTACACACATACACATCACAAATGTTAACATTCACACTTACACACACAAACACACACACACATACTAAGACACACCATACACACAAACATGCACAAACACAAGCACATTTACTCGTCACAGACTGACACATCACACACCTCTCACACACACTAATGCGCGCTCACACACACACACACACACACACACTTGTACATCACACACATACATACACCCATATTACAAATGTTTACACTCACTCACACACACACACACACACACACACACACACACACACACACACACACACACACACACACACTAATGCACTCAACAAATATTTAGGGCCCAAACTGACATCAGCCCTGTATAGTGTGTGATGTGTGCAGGTTGTGCGGTGCAATCGGGTGGCGATGGCTTTTTCGAGATCTTAACGCACTCAAATAACACACAGGTTGTGCGGTGCGCTCGGGGTGGGAATGGCACGGGGTGCTTGGGCCCGTCATCGTTGCTTGCAACTATATTTTATTTTGTTCTCCATTTATTTCTTTATGCACTTAAATATTTTTCTTTTCTTGTGTAATTTCTGTTCCCCTCTTTATTTTAATTACATTTTCTTTTCCATTCCCATTTATTTATTTGGAGTGCATTAATAGTCTTTCTGTGTACCAGCTATTACAGGATTTGTCTTCCTTTCTGTTTGCTTGCCAGGTCTATTAACTTGCGATATTATACTTGTTTGTATGCATTTTATCTCTCCATCAGTCTCTCTTATGTGTCTGGCCATTCATTTATTACTTTGTACTGTATTCAACCATCCACTTTGTCATTCATCCATCAAACAATACATCTATCTCTTTATTCATCTGCATGGTATCAATCCTTCCCGTTATCAACCCATATTTCTTCTTTTCCTGTTCCTTTGTAAGGTTTCTCTTTCTAAGCTGCTTTTATTTTTAACATCTGCTTTTGCTCTCTCAGGCATGCCTGACTTCCTGGAGAAGCTGCACATGGCGGCTCTCAGGGCGAAGACCCACGAGGTTGGCGTTCATGACTACGTTGGGATGACGAAGCAGGTGCATCAGGCCCCTCCGGAGCGGCTGGAGGACGGAGTGCACACGACGGCATCTTCCCATATTTACGCTTAAGAGGAAACAGCTGGCCACATGTAGCAGTCGAGGGATATTTATAAGACCTGAGAGACCTCGGGTTTGATTCACAACGAGGCTGTGATGAGCAGCGAGACAAAGGGGAGAGAGCGAGAGAAAACAGTCTCTTACTGTGGACATGCAGACAGAAAATGAGAATCGGAGACACTGCTGCTGCTTCTGCTGCGGCTGCCAAAAACACATTTTTATACTACAGTGTGTGTGTAAAGTTATCTCACGGTGAGATCAGGAACCTGGTACACATGGAAATCATTTGCTTGTACTAGTGAGACAGAAGCAGCTGTGTGTTGTTTGCTCCTGAAAGTTTTACTTCCCCAAACCACTTCTCAGGGAAAGAAAGGATGAATTAGATTAAATAAAACAAAGCAGGAGAGAAGGAGCAAGAGCGATCTCCACAGGTAAACTCGCCTAGCTAGCAGCATGTCTGTTTTTTTTTCTCACGAGTTGTCCGAATCTACAGTTTCAGTTTCCTGCCTTATGTGTTCACGTAATCAAAAATACACAGTTTTCTTTTACACAGTCTGACCTTTTAGAGGCAGATGTCTGTTTAAAGAAGGTACGATGTACATTTCATTTGGACACTGAGCATTTGATTGAGTGCAAAAGTTTTTACACCTTGGAAAAGTATTTCGTTTATTGACTGTAGTGCATTAGAATGATCTTTTAGTTGTCAACATTAGTACTTCTTGGTTATTAAAAAAAGAAAATAAAAATATTAGTAGCTCAAGTTTGTGTCCCTCTTTCCGTGAGATAATCGGCCTCTGGTCTAGTTATAACTGCTAGAGTAGCAGGTTTTGCCTTTAAGTCACGACCAATTGTCCTAATTGTCCCTTACGTTTTGGATTTAAAAAATTAATAAAAATTTTATGACGCACATTTCCTTTTGAAATTCTCCAAATTGAATAGACATTTCCAAACTTTTGCACAAAATTGTCAGTTTTGCTATATTTGCGTGTCAAATACTGTAATACCGTGTCAAACATTTCCCAGTTTGATTGTAACTTAATCCTTTCTGCCTGTAGAAGAGGTGTAGGGTCTGGAAGCTCCTTGAGACATGTGCAATCTCATCACATCTCTCATGTTCCGCTTCACCAGGGCAACACTGACGCACACACACACACGCACTCACACTCATATTGACACACTGTTCTTTGTGTTTCTCAAAAACAGCTTCCTTTGAGGAAGTGGGGGACATGTTGTAGCAACCGCACCGCCCATGTTAGCACGCTACATGTCCTCTACTGTGTCCGTTTTCTCTTGATTTGGCATTACGTTGTGTCCTTGCTTATCACTGTTGAACACGAGGAGCTCTTACTTCACCGTCTGGGGGAAGGAGGTGTCCTAAGAGTGTTTCCTTGAAAGATGGTTCTAAGTAGTAGAGTAAGAGTGCTAGTGATGCTTAAATGCTTAATTTGAGATAACTGATGACATCAGTTGATTTGAATTGGGGCAAGATTAAAACCCCTGGGGTTTAGGCTTTACTGGTATGGGGATCAATTTCTAAACTAAATAAGCACTAAAAAGTGGCATATAGTGCTTTTCAGTATATTTATAAGCACTGATGAATTAAATGTAACTAATAAAATGATATCTGAAATGGAAACTCAAATAGTAAGGTGATGTTTTGCTTTTTGTCAAGACTCTCAAGTTCAAATCCTAAGAGGGGAAAAACTAAGAATGTGTATCAGAGTGCTAGTTTTACATTTTTTCTAAAGCCAAACTTTGCACACTGATCTGATGCACTTAAGAACCAGCCAATGAAAAAATGACTGTAGATTAATTTTAAATGAGTTATTCACTCACATGAGAGAGGAAAAATTAATCTTTACCTATAAGTAAGTAACATGTACCAGAGTCCATTTTTCCTGTTTTGAACTGAATATTTAACATTGGCTTTACTAAACTGGTGGAACGAGCTCAGTATATGTTTAAGTCCCATCTCCATTTCATTCATTAGTCAGATTCAAGCGTCATTCACACTCTTAATACTGTACATACCAGATTCTCATGTCCTTTTGTTTTTCACTACAATGTCAGTATTCAAGCTGTGAGCTCAAGCCTCAGTTTTCATCCTTGTGCAAACGGTTTAAAATTGCCCTAGGCTTGTGAACACATCCTGAGTGTCAAGTTCACATTTGTCTCAATTGCATTTTTGATCACCTGTAAATGATCTCAGATTCTATGAAAGCATGTGTATGTGAAGATTCACTGGATTGATAGTAAACAATGTTTTTCTGCTCTGTTAAGAGGTTAGTGTGTTAATTTTTCAGTCACCAGATTTTAGCCTTAGCTTCCATTAGTGTCTTGAGAACATGAGTGTATTTAACCTTGTCCTGATGTTTTTTTTGTGTGTGTGTGGCTGAAAAGTAATTCTGAAATATGAGACATGTTCAAGTCAAAGTGGGACTTTTGATTGTTCAGAATTACAGAACACAGTTAAAAGAGAAATATCTCCCTTTTTTCCATTAGTGCCTGGGTACCATTAAGGTAGAAGGTTTTGAAATGTTGTCCTCCTTTAATGGCACAGACATGGGAATGGCTTCGGGAGAGTTTCTGTAATGTGTGGGTGAATGATTGTGGGTACAGTTCCCACAGATAGGTGCGTCTCTTACGTAAGTTGATGACAAGTTATTTGTCTGTTTTCAAGGATCAAGCGTTCCGCTCAATGAATGGGAACGACTGCAGTGGACTGTGAGCCACCTCAGGCAGGATCATCATTCTGTTGATCATTCTTTATCATAATGTTTCACTGCAGTTAGGAGTCTCATCACCATACTGTGCTAAAAGTGTGATATCAATCGATTTTATGCTGTCATTTATCAGAAATTTCATCAAAAGTCCCAGTTTGACTTTAACCCCCCCCCCATACAATGAAATGTTACACTGGTTTATTAATCTATGAACGACTGCACATTTAGGTCAGTGGAGAGCCTTGGAAGGTTTAATGTTAAAGCTTTGCCGATTTTGTGAAAAGTGTGTTTTATGTACACCAGTAAAGTGTGTTAAGAGTGCTTCACATCAGATGATTTCTTTTAAAAAAAGCTGTAAATGAACTGGAAATCCTGGCTTGTCAGATAGACAATCTAACAAGTTCTGCTTTACATTTGGCTGATCTTTTCTTTTCTTTTGTCAAGCTTGGAAAGGAAAAATAAATGATAAAGTAACTGCATTTGTAAACTCATTTGTTTTTAGTTCTTTCACGTAAGTAATTTGTACTTGCTTTAACCAGATTGTCCGAAGAAAGCAAGGCCAAAATCCAAGAAAATTTGTAACAGTTTTGAGTATGAATATTTTTTGTTGTTGCTGTTTCTAAATTTTTTTTTTTTTATTTTGGTATTTGGTGTGTCAAAGCACAAGATAAGCTCTTAAAGCATGCGATAAATTTGAGGGAATTGTAACCTCTGTTGTTGGTTGTAACACTTGTTTAATTAAATCAGAACACATTTTGTTCAGTTTGCCTGTTAGCAAGAGTGTACAGTATATGGCTTCGCTGAAGATTTGCTTGTCTTCTTCAGGTTTGAAAGTGCTCAGTTTATAATTGTACTGTTTTTTTTAATTTTTTTTAATCCTCTTTTTTAGATGCAACTCCAGACTGAATTTTTTTTCTTCTGTTAACTACTGAGTTTGAGATGGTGAATTTCTGTATACACATGGATAATTAAATGAAGCAGGAAATGTCACCTTTTTTTCCTTTCATTTACACTGGAATTTAGTAACCTTACATTAATTTCTGTTAACATTTGTGGTGTCCAATACAGTGATATAACAAGACATGTTTGTTGCATGTTCTTCTTATATACCTAATATGACAAATTAAAGGACAAAACCCAGCATAAAACCTGTTGATACGTCATGCCCTGTAGTTCCTGTGAAGATTTAATGGGAATATTAAGTAACTGGTTAAGTAACAGATTAACATTCTGGTAATCTGTGAACAATTGTAAAGTACAGAGAACGACTATTTTAAGTATTAAAAATACAGATATTAAACTGTGTACAAATGTTTACACACTGCTCATAACTTCTACTCAACATTTTGATTTCATTTATGGCGCAGATTTAACTTATAAATACCCAAGTACTGCAAAAGTTTAATTAAACCAGCAGACTGGTTTCGGGTCCACGAATGTATGACACGTAAAGAGTTCTGATCAATGTACAGACAAAACTTTTTTATATATATATACGGTGGTTAGCACTGTCGCCTTGCACCGCCAGGGTCCGGGTTCGATCCCCGGCCAGGCTCGATTCCCGTCTCTGTGTGCATGGAGTTTGCATGTTCTCCCGGTGCTTGGTTTCCTCCGGGTACTCCGGTTTCCTCCCACAGTCCAAAGACATGTATGTTAGGCTAATTGGCGTTTCCAAATTGTCCGTAGTGTGTGAATGAGTATGTGTGTGAGTGTGTGTGTCTGTGCCCTGCGATGGATTGGCACCCTGTCCAGGGTGTACCCTGCCATGTGCCCTAAGTCTACTGGGATAGGCTCCAGGCCCCCGTGACCCTGAATACAAGATTAAGCGGTATAGATGATGAGTGAGTGAGTGAGTGAGCGTGACGACGGGTTCTTCAGCGCAGGCGCTTTTATCTTTCTCTCTCTCGCACGCGCGCACAACAAGGGGGCGGGGCACCAGAACTCAGCTTGGCTGGAGGCTAATCTGCAATCTCACCACTCAGCGTCTGCACGATCTTCAGGTGAGTAATATCCTTCTAGACGCAAACTTGCGGCTGTCTCCTGTCTCCCCAGATTCAAGTGCTTCCGGGTCCTGTTCGCCTATGAGAAAGCCGCCTGCTGACCGCTCACGCACGCGCTCCGCTGTCTCCGCGCACACCTCGTCACCTGCTCAGCGCCGCTAGTCTCACGTGCTCTGCACGCACCCGCGCGCGCGCACGACAGGCCCGGGGTGTTCTATCAATTCATCCTACTCATCAATATTTCTTACCCATGCTTTCTGCGCATGCGCATTAAAATGGCTGCTAGAACGCCGGCCCAAGCCTTTATGGGGCCCTAAGCAGAATTTTATTCGGATTCCCCTCTGTGCTGCCAATACGATTGACTATTGTCAGTGCTTGATTATTCGTACAGTATAAATCTAACAGTTGGTTGTGCCTCACCTCCAAAATATTTCAACAGTGCTCCAAGGGAAGTTTCATAACAGTATAGTTGATGGAATAAAATGCAATTTTAACAACACCAGTTATTATAAACACTGCAGCAAGTCATCTGTACACATGAAACAACAAGTGTTTATCTGTAACTAGCTAATTGAGCTATAATGGAATATATTTGGAATATATTGGAATATACTGTAATAGCAAATGTAAATAATGTTAAGCTGTTATTAGTAATGCGTTATTTTTTTCACAAAAGTCAAAAACTTTAATCTAAAACTATCTTACTAATTTGTTATATTAAAATGTCAAATCTATTTAAGGGTGTTTATTCAAACATGAACGTTACTAAAACAAGAAGATAGGCTATCTAGGCTGTTGATTAACTAGCCAGCTAATGTTAGCTCGCAACACAGCTTAGTTTACATGAATCTTCTCATTAACATACCTTTATCTTGCTGGTTTTCCTCTTCCTCACTTTTTTTCTTTTTTTCTGCAACCAAAGGATTTTTTGTGACATTTATGACGGTTTTGCTGTTGCCTCTTCAATCAGCTCCAATAATCGGTCACAGTCTGACTGTGCTTGCATCCTGTAGCCAGTTAACCTAATATAATTTTTTTTTTTGTTTATCACATTGTTGTTGTTGTTTTTTTTTCATTCAATATTGTGTTTTTGTATAATTACCATTGTCCCACACACAAAAAAACGGGCCCCTAAGCAGCTGTTTAGTTCACTTATGACTTGGTCTGGCTTGGGGCTCCAATGGCACTGCGCCTGCTGAGGATCGACCCACAGAGCCGCGACATTCACAGAGATGGCTATAAAGCGCATCCTTTCATTGCACATGGCGTTTCATTAAGAACTGCATACTTTTTGCTTAATATACTGTAAGATTACATTATTAACCATTAACCATTATTGAGACATTGACACCTGCTTCCGGTGTGTTCTGTCCAGACTCACTACAATAGATATTTTTAACTTGAGCCCTAAACTGGTTTAATCTGTTTAGTCAGAGATGGGGCTAATATTTTACAGATAATATGTAGAGCTATAAGGGGTAGTACTGCCTTATGAGGCGCCGTATAGGGCTTAAATCAAACTTCACTCATGCACACACATATGAAACACTTGCATACACATATATGAAACAGTCACACATCTATATATACTACTAACTGCTCACACAACTACATATGAAATATGCGCGCACATATATACAAACTCTCCGCGCACACACACATATGAGATGCACGCACATATATACAAACTCTCCACGCACATACACACGCAAACTCTCCGTGCACACACACCTATGAGATGCACGCACACACACATATGAAATTCTCAGTGTAACCGGAAGGCATTTCAGTGTACACGGACTTGTCGCTTCATACTCCATGATTGGTAGTAGCGGTTTGTGAACAGCCTGCTGTTGGACAGTTTAGAAGACGGAGTAGGACAGTATCATCACTGCTAAAATCACAAGGTATATTCACAACTGTCCACATAATGTCTGAATATTGCAGCGGCACAAAACGCAGGTGATATTTAGCAAAAAGAAAATTGAAGCACGGAATCTGTGGCTAATATGTCGGATCCTTTTGTGGTGATAATAAATAAACCACTCGCTGTCTTCTAAACTGTCCAGTAACGGTCTATTTAAAATGCTACTACTAATCAGAGAGAATGAACCGGCAACTCCATATACATTGAAATTACTACACCCTACTCCATGTGGGGGAATGTCTGTTAAGGGAACTTCACTCTACAAAATTCCGCCATTCAGAACATCCTGCAACGTCACATGCGTTACCATAATAACATAAGCACCTTGGATACCTGTCGCTGCTGCTGTGGAAATTTCACGCTACGGACAGTAAATATAGAATATTTACTGAAAAAAAATGACACTAAAATATATAACGTTTTGAAACGTTTATAAATTATGAATAAATGATTCGATTAATTTACAAGATGTACGGAGATTTATTTATTTATTTATTTATACAGATTACTAGTCTATGTAATACTAAATATTTCTTAATTGAATTAAAATTATTGTGTCCTGTTTATATGGTGTTGTCCTCGAAAATAATTATAATAAATATTGTAATGACTGATAGGAATTCCCTTGTTTGTGCACGTCTCATAGGTGTGAGTGTGTGTGTGAGTGTGCGCACGGAGACTTTGTGTATGTGCGTGCATCTCATATGTGTGTGCGCGTGCATCTCATAGGTGTATGCGCGTGCGTGCCATATGTGTGTGTGTGCTTGCATCTCATAGGTGTGTGCGCGTGCATCTCATATGTGTGTGCGCGGAGAGTTTGTATATATGTGCGCGGAGAGTTTATATATATGTGCGCGGAGAGTTTATATATATGTGCGCGCGTCTCATAGGTATGTGCGCGCGCATTTCATATGTAGTTGTGTGAGCAGTTAGTAGTATATATAGATGTGTGACTGTTTCATATATGTGTATGCAAGTGTTTCATATGTGTGTGCATGAGTGAAGTTTGATTTAAGCCCTATACGGCGCCTCATAGCCTCCTGTTACCTTCTTCTAACTTATTCTGCATCTGTCCTGAACTCCTGAATGTTTCTCAAACTCTGTGTTTGTGTGGGTTTCCTCTGGGTTCTCCTGTTTTCTTCCTATTCCAAAACATAACAGGCAACTCTAATGTATTTTTGTGAGTGTGTGTGTGCATGCGTGTACGCATACAGTATGGTGTCATATCAGGAGTATACTACTGCCAGGTGTTCCCAGGATAGACACCACTAACCTGTCCAGAATAAATTGTTTACTGAAAGTTATGATTAGGGTAACAATAACTACATGTTGGCATCATAAGAAGCATAGCTTAACATAAAGAGAGGAGTTATTGCTTATTCTGGTGTTGGAAAATTGTGGCAATTTTAAGGTACATTTTTATTTGTTTTTTGGCCTGTTGGTTGTGACAAGCTGTCACAAAGACGGCAACCCTATTTAGTCCTTCTCTTGTATTTGTTAGTCTGTTAAAGTGTATGTTGTAGTTTTTAATTTGTGTTAAATGATTGTATATTTTGAAGGTTTATTTATTTATTTATTTATTTTTTACAGATTTCAAAAAACAGCACATAGACTTTAGTCTGGACTTAAAAGATTTTTGGTTCTATTTGCAGAACAGATCATTAAGCAGTTTTACATAATCAACTGCAGGTTTACTGAACGTTCAGAATGATATTGAGCTTGAAATTGCTTTTGTAGAACAGCTTATGAATAAAAATATATATTGAATAACTGACATTTTGGACATAATATGGCTAAATAAGCTGAACTAACTCTTGCCGTCTAGCTGGCTTTAATTTGTCTATTTCTAATTAAAGGTGCTTCCATTGAAACTGTTCTCCTTTCTAACTTTTCAAATTCATCTGATGAGCTTTTATATTGGTTATAATTGCTGCTAATATTTGGTAAAATATTAATTGGTGCTAGTGTTCCAGCTTGTCCAGTGAAATTAGCTGATTTGAGCCAACTCGTATGTAAAGTTTATTTACTTAAAAGTGATTTATTTAGTCGAATGTATTTATTGAAATCTTTTGAGCAGGTTTTTGTGTCTTCCAAAGCAGAAAGATGTTGACTCAAGAATTCACAGGCTCTATAATTCTGAAATATCTATTCATCCTTGTCATACAACAATACTGTAGAAGCTGTGACAGAGAGAAAAAACAGATTTATGCACAAAGTCATTGCTATTCAGCGAAGCTTTGGTGCAGAATACTAATGCACATTGCATTTTAGTTCATCTCCAGAACAATGTCCATCAATCATCATTCCAGTTGTTCATTGATTGGCTGCCAGCAATGTTTAGCAATATCAGACATATTCATATTGTTGTTGTCAATGTCATTTACATTTCAGTGCGCTTTCAATTCTGAGTAGGTATACAACCAGGATTAGGAAGCACAGGTCTAGAACAGTGATGAAAAAAAGTGGTCATGTGTTTGTCAGACAATTAGGGGGGAAAAGAGAAAAATTTGAACCTGATGTTTTTTTTTTTTTGCTTTAAATATACATTATAGTATAAGATGCATTGTGTATTCAATAATTTTTTTTTTATTTGTGTAGCGCTTTAGACTGATTAGCCTGTCTAATATAGTGTACAGTAGGTCTGCATTGTGCTGCCAATTCAGCTCTGACTCCACAAGACCTCTGAAGGTATGATGTGGTATCTGGCACAAAGACGTTAGCAGGAAATCCTCTAAATCCTTATGTAGTTATGAGGTGAGGCCTGAATCAGACTTGTTTGTCCAGCACATCCCACACATACTCAAAAAGACTGAGACCTTCAGAATTTGGAGGCCAGGTCAACATTATGACCTCTTTGTCATGTTCCTCATACTATTCCTGAACTAGCAGGGTGCATTATCCTGCTGAAAGAATTTAATGCCATTAGTGAAAATTGCTTCAACAACACCGTTAAGGTAGAAGGTACATGGCAACGTAACATTCTCATAAATGCCAAAAGCTAAGATTTCCCATCAGAGCATTGCCTCTGCAGCTCATCTTCTTCCCAAAGTGCATCCTGGTGCCATCTCTTCCCCAGGTAAGTGATGTAAACACATCCAGCTGTCCACATCATGTTTATGAAACCATAATTTATCAGACCAAGCATAACACAAATAACCCCTCATTGTTACAATGTGACGTTACATCATAGAATCATGCTGTCGATTATATTTTGGATTCTTAGAATTAAGTGAACCGTCACAAAGGAGACAATTCAAGGGACTACAAGCTGGTTAACAGTATGGCCCAAACTGAGAATCATTTCAATTAATCTATCTATTATAATCGAATAAACTTTAGAAATTCTGTATATAGAGTATATGCTGTATGTTTGCAGTGAAAAAAAAAAAAAAACTAAGACGGCATAATAAATCTGTTTTTTTTTTTTAAACTTGAATTAAACAAAAATGTTTAAAATAATAATAAACAAAAAAAAATCTTATACAAAAGAGATTTATACAGTATATTATTTTCAGGACGTATCCTTCTCTACGTCCCTGTTAAATACTTTGTTCAAAAGGACAACAGTTTACTATTCCTATTTTCCACTGAAGGATTCTTATATTCCATTGAAGCTCATGTTTAGATGACATGCTCATAAATTTAAACTATAATCACAAACAAGTGCCACTAAAGCAAAATACCCAAATCATAAGAAAAAAAAAATTCTGAACCTGTTGCTGATAATATAAATTGTAAGTTAAAGTTTGAATGAAAGACAAAAAAAAAAAATCAGATATAGTACTTGGATTCTGAAATTGACTCAAAACCTGTTTGTGTCTAACTAATTATGTTCTTTTCATTCACAAAAGGGCAGAAATGTAAGTCTATTTGATGTTAAATTTAATTAATCCAAATCTGCAGTGTAAGTATGGTTATAACTCTGTTGTAATAGGTCCTCGTATGATTAGACTAGAATCATATTTCATATTAATCCATTGTTACCCATAGACCCATGTTCTGATGTCCAACTATTTTCCTTTCAGTATTAGTCATATTTGATACAGTTAAACTCAGTAACTGCGTGATAAACTCTTTATAAACCACTGATGTGCTTGAGGGAACTGTTATTAAGGAGATGAACTGCTTCAAGGAGGTTGTGTGAGTCTGTCTATGTGTATACTATATGTATATACAGTATCTATTCACTATCTTGTATTCAAATAACTGAAGCATAGTAAATCATAATCCTGGTCCAATAATATGGTGAACTAAAATATATCATGAGAGAGAGAGAGAGAGAGAGAAAGGCTTGAGTTGAAGGTACAAGCTACATTGAGACATCTATTGCTTAAAACAAAGAGTTGATAATGTAAAGAAAGAAGCTTTGTCCAAATTTATCCATTTTATTGCATTTACAGATTTGTCAGTAAGTAAAAGGTCAGGTTGTGCCAAGCAAGATAATAATGGCACTTATTTTAGAAGGGGATGGGAACATATTATTGGTATAGGTTATAGAAAGCTTGCAGAGCTTATGAGCTACATGATGACCTCCATCCTTTATAGCAGTCAGAGTCACAAAACTCCACCTTTCTTAAACCTTCCCGCTTTCATTCATCACAGTCATGTCAGGGTGGATTTATGTACATTTCTTTACTCAAATCATACACGATGTGGCATAAAAGCAGCTTTATATAAGCGGACGCTAGTTTCATTTGATGCTGATTTATTGACAACTGCGTATAATGTTTGGTGAAAAAAGGGACTTTCACCAATTCGTCAGGTTTTATGTTCTGAAATCTTGTACATATTAATAGTGCTTTGAGAATGAAGCCATATTGTGACTGAAGTTCACACACAATTTCACATGACTCAATGTTGTTATCAGCATACATTGTACACAATATTCTTGGTTTAATCAACATTTTGGAATAATGTGGATTCCTGATGAATCCATGCTTTTCCAAGGTCAAGATGGTAATGCATATCTCACCAATGGTGCAGCATTAGATGTAAATGGTTGCAGTTTTTTTTTTTTTATTATAGTTTCACATTTTTAGGTGTGCCTTTAGTTTTGTTCTGATCTAATTAAAACACAACAATATAGGAATCTTTATTTCTTGAGATGCACATGAGTGTATTTTAAAACATAATAAGTTGAACATAAAAAGTAAAAACATTCATGATTTCTTATACTGAAAAGCTGAAGAAGACGAAACAAGAAGAGAGTGCTCACAAGTCTCCAAAGTGCTTGGCACAACCATGGACCTGAGAGGAACTGCATGGTTAGATCAAGCACAATGGCGTCCTGGGCAGAGATGTGAAGCAAATCTTCATCCAAACAGAACCTCATCTCGTATCTCCGTCAATACCATAAAGTACGATAAAGTTTCATGCAGATGAGGATGGTTAAATGAATCCGGTGCATGAATGGCAGATGGTAGATATGTCCATGGAACATTCTCAAAATGGATAAAGGCAGAAAAAAGTGAATTAGTTCCTCAAGGAACCTCTCTAGTTCATTCAGCATGTCCATTCCCTTCAGGTTTTGCTGTTCGTTTCCTAAAAGAGGTGCTGGACTGAATATTGCGGTAGCTGAGTTTCGGGGAGGTCTTTACAGGTGATGGACCTGTGCAGCTCTGTCTCCGTTGGTGGAACCAAGCAGTAAGTGTCCAAGAACAAGGGTGTCTAGGGACATCTGCAAAAAAATTAGTCATAGGTCACGATATCACTGCGGCGAGACATGGGCACCGCCCTTTCTGCGCCAAATCTGCGTCAGACCCCGCCCGCTCCTAAAATCTCGCACCTCCTTTATCATCGTGAATCAGCTAATTTTAAAAAATGTTAACAAATATTATTTTATAATAGTCACCAAATTTGAGTCATGCCAATGAATTTGTCTATTCTTCCTTCAATCGAAATTTAATTTGCCAGACTAATGGTGATCTTATTAAAAACCTTAATGAAAAAGAGACAATAAAGAGTATTACTTAGAAGCATTTAAGGGCAGAGATAGATGGGAAATAGCCCGTTGTGACCAATTTGGAAGAACCAAATGCAGGTCCTTTGGTCAAGAATAGAAAAACAAATTAATTCATTAAAAGACTGCAATTTTGGGTGCTATCCCAAAGAGCATCATCCTCAAGGACGTTACATTAGTACACAAAGTGCCTATTGAGTAAGGACACCAAGATGGTCCCCAGTCTGGCAATCCATCTAGGGGCTAATCTCGTTATTTCCGTACTTGTCAATTCCCTGGAGACGCTTTAGGCACAATGGGAGAGATGGGAGCACTAATCAACTCTAAACGTCTGACAACTGGACCACTTAGCATGATGAAAAGGACGAGGACAAACATGTCGATGGGGAAGATGGTTTGAGAGATGAGTGAGAGAAAGAAAGATCTTTCAATGAGGTGGAAAAGTGGATCAAGGTAGAAATGAGACCAGTGATGAAATGGTGGTTTTCCATTCTTACCATGGTTTCGAGGATGAGTCAAGGACATTTCAAGGACCGTTTTTGACCTTCTAGTTTCCTATTCTTTAAGAAATTTGTTTAAATTCTTCCAACTCTACATCTTACCCATTTCTTAGAACAGACGCTCTTCTTCACCACAATCTAATCTCGTACTCTTCTAAACTCTCTACCACCTCTAATCACATTTTCTTCTACTCAACAGAACTTTCAGGAACCGCTGGCTTTTCAAAACAGTTCTGTAAAAAAAAAAATCAGAATCAGTTAGATATTTTTTGTAGGTCATCAACTTTTCTATTCATACCTTCGTTTGAGATCTTTCATTGAGCTTGTCCAACAGGTCCCCCAGTACGAGGAGGGTTCTCAGCTCAGTTCTAAGTGCAAAGAACAAAAAGGAGACGCTGCTTTGAGTTGGTTGTCCCGCTTGGACCGCCGACCCCAACTGAAGACGAACTCTCCAGGGCATCTCTCCTCCAACATCCCTCCATCATCTGCCCCTCCTACCTCCTGAAGGCGTGGTCATTCGAAAATCTTCAGGGATAGGTGGACGACCGAAAGGATGCTGGACAGGGCGGGGCAAAAGTATGGGCCCCCTAAAGGAGGGGGGGTAACGAAGGGGTAAGGGGGTCCATTCCGCATTTCATAAATATTAATATAGAGTCCTCCCTCTTTTTTGAGGGAGGGGGGAGATAGATTTCTTAATTTTGTTACATGGGGAAGTGCTTTATTCGCTTAATGGATTTTATTAGTGCCTGGACTTCAACTCTTTCATTAGCTAAAGTGCCGCCATAATTTACAGGAGAAAGTGCAGCAGATGGGGGAGAGAGGGTGGAGATGGAGGAGTGCTGCATTTGCTATCTGAAGGAGTCTCCCATAGACACACCATTTTGCCACACACACATTATACACATGGTTCATACATCCAAGACTTTCTGCTTCCATTTCATTCTGGACGAACCCAATAACCCCAGAGGATAAATGGGACACTGATGACATTTTTACCATTTTTTCTGTGGACCTTCAGCTTAGTAGCGCTCAATGTAGTGCTCCTTGGTGTCGCTCAGAAGCCTGGATTATAGCATATATATCCGTACAGTACGTGTACGAACGTACAATCGGCCTCAGCAAGTAGTTCAGAAGAAAAAGTATTATGGCAATTTCAAACTTTTACGTGTTGAGTGAATTACAGAAGTCATGTAAAGCATTTTTCGAAATTGTAAATACCAAGCTCAGATCTTTTGAATTCTTGACATGGTTTGCCAAAAGCATCGTCATACAGATATCATCATGACTTCATGTACTGGTGAGATGATTTGGCAAGTAACACGGTTTTATGCCTAACTTTGATACCACAAAGCGAACTCATGCGTCTATTCTCTCATCCATCTGTCCATCTGGAAGAATCCAGAGAGTTACTGCAGTGTTGTACAGTAATGAGTGGAACAGTAATAAAAAAAAGAAGATTGCAGCATGATACAGCACCATTCCCATCAAAACATTTTCAAAATACTGAATCTATCTATCTATCTATCTATCTATCTATCTATCTATCTATCTATCTATCTATCTATCCTGCAAAAATCTATATCTATCCATTCCTTTATCCTTCTATCGATCATTCTGTCCGTTTCTCGCTGTATCAAAATGTTTCTGTTTGAACAACACTGTCCATTCATACACTGCTACAAAAGTCTGTAATCTATATCTGTCCTTCCTTTTTTATCGACCAATATATCTATCTATTTATCCATCCGTCCATCAACTTGTATATTCTGGTACAACAACCTAGTTATACAGGATACCTTTATGTACAATTAATATTGGTATAGAGAGATATACTCACTATCTATAACTATTCCTTCATATTTGTCTCTGTCTATCCAGCTCTATCCGTCTATATGAAACTATCTTTATCTATTTGTTCCTCTCCCTTTACCGCTCCATCTCTGCCCCTCTATAGCAATAGCTATAATGCTAAATCGATCGGTATCCCTGTGTTATATTTAGGACAAACTCAGTAACCTCACTGCGTGTCTGCGACACCGATGGAGTTCTTGCTATGGTTTTGAAGATGTGTTTTGGGTTTTGCGTCAGTGCGGCATTTCTCAGTGTCAGTTTGCATCGAGAACTTTCCCTGTCTGTAGCTTTATCTAAATCTATAGCAAAATGCTTTAAATCATGACTAGAAAGCAGTAAAGGCAATAATGCTGCAAAAAAATGACAGTAAAAGAAAAAAGAAAAAAAAGAAAAAGAGCATTTTGAATAACAAGGACCATCCGAGGGTCGTTCAACTACTACTACGTGAAATATTACAAACAAAGCAGATTTTCTGACAGAAAAAAACCTTTGAATGCTTTTTAGCTGATGAACCCATGAGGCTTCTGCATGAGGAACGCCCCTGTACCATTCATCTCTGTGCAGAGTGGATAATGAAGCACATCTGTGCCTTTGTGCTGCTGTCGATCGTTTGCTCTGAGTTTCATTCACTAAGTGATCTGGTTAGCCAGAGTGACTTATTGCCGGACAGAAGAGGAGGTCGAGGAGGA
Source organism: Clarias magur (assembly GCA_013621035.1). Lineage (NCBI taxonomy): Eukaryota > Metazoa > Chordata > Actinopteri > Siluriformes > Clariidae > Clarias > Clarias magur. The sequence goes on from QNUK01000150.1 coordinate 1,553,820, forward strand.
GGAGGAGATGCTCTTTAAGCCATACCTTCACTGCACCAGGAAAACTGCTGAGAGCATCTGATATGAAATCCGTAAGTAGTAAAATAAACAGACTTCAATTTATGGTCCGATTTCAGTATTCACTAAACATCTGAACAGCCTGAGAACAATGTGTATGACATGAGCTATTTGATGAAAAAAAAAAAAATCGTCATCATGCAGTGAGTCTTTCCTTTCATCCAGTTTTAATTTTAGATTTCATAAACGATGTATTTCAGGTCTAGGATCTTCTTCATTCATGCCTGACACTGACGACCTCTTTTCTTTCGTCAATCCATCAATTCTTTCTTTCTGACTGGAAAGTAAGGGGGTCTTTCGGACCTTCCTGTGGTGATTGAGAGAGCATACGGAATTGACGTTTCTTGTGACATGACATCATTATATCAAATGACATGAAAATATCATGATGTACTTTCAGCTTTGTTACAATCCTTTCCAAACTCATGCTCAGCATCAAAATGTTAAAACATTTTTTTTTTTTTTTTTTTTACAAACTTTCATGATTTCTCTACAAAAAAAGGACACACGTGGACAAAATTGTTGGTACCCTTTGGTCAATGAAAGAAAAACCCAAAATGGTCACATAAATAACTTTAATCTGACAAAAGTAATAATTAAAAAAATTTTTATTTGAATGTTAACCAATGAAAGTCAGACATTGCTTTTCAACCATGCTTCAACAGAATTATTTAAAATAATAAACTCATGGAACAGGCCTGGACAAAAATGATGGCACCCCTAGAAAATACTGAAAATAATGTGACCAAAGGGACATGTTCATTCAAGGTGTGTCCACTAATTAGCATCACAGGTGTCTACAATCTTGTAATCAGTCAGTGGGCCTATATATAGGGCTCCAGGTCGTCACTGTGTTGTTTGGTGATATGGTATGTACCACACTCAACATGGACCAGAGGAAGCGAAGGAAAGAGTTGTCTCAGGAGATTCGAAAGAAAATTATAGACAAGCATGTTAAAGGTAAAGGCTATAAGACCATTTCCAAGCAGCTAGATGTTCCTGTGACTACAGTTGCACATATTATTCAGAAATTTAAGATCCATGGGACTGTAGCCAACCTCCCTGGACGTGGCCGCACGAGGAAAATTCATGACAAATCAAAGAGACAGATAATCCGAATGGTAACAAAAGAGCCCAGAAGGACTTCTAAAGAGATCCAAGGTCAACTTCATGCTCAAGGAACATCAGTGTCAGATCGCACCATCCGTCATTGTTTCAGCCAATGTGGACTACATGGGAGACGACCAAGGAGGACACCATTGTTGAAAACAAATCATAAAAAAGTCAGACTGGAATATGCCAAACTACATGTTGACAAGCCACAAAGCTTCTGGGAGAATGTCCTATGGACAGATGAGACACAAATGGAACTTTTTGCCAAGGCACATCTGCTCTATGTTCACAGAAGGAAAAATGAAGCATATGAAGAAAAGAACACTGTCCCTACTGTGAAACATGGAGGAGGCTCTGTTATGTTCTGGGGCTGCTTTGCTGCATCTGGCACAGGGTGTCTTGAATCTGTGCAGGGTACAATGAAATCTCAAGACTATCAAGGGATTCTAGAGAGAAATGTGCTGGCCAGTGTCAGAAAGCTGGGTCACAGTCACAGGTCATGGGTCTTGCAACAGGACAATGACCCAAAACACACAGCTAAAAACACCCAAGAATGGCTAAGAGGAAAACATTGGACTATTCTAAAGTGGCCTTCTATGAGCCCTGACCTCAATCCTATTGAGCATTTTTGGAAGGAGCTGAAACATGCTGTCTGGAAAAGGCACCCTTCAAACCGGAAACAACTGGAGCAGCTTGCTCATGAGGAGTGGGCCAAAATACCTGCAGAGAGGTGCAGAAGTCTCATTGACATTTACAGGAATTGTTTGATTGCAGAGATTGCCTCAAAAGGTTGTGCAACACACTATTAAGTTAGGGGTACCATCATTTTTGTCCAGGCCTGTTCCATGAGTTTTTTTAAATAATTACGTTGAAGCATGGTTGAAAAGACTTTCATTGGTTAACATTCATAGAATTCTTATTTATTACTTTTGTCAGATTAAAGTTATTTCTGTGACCATTGTGAGTTTGTCTTTCATTGACCGAAGGGTACCAACAATTTTGTCCACGTGTGTATGTATGACACTAAAAAAAAGTCACACACTGTGTGAAGATCTAGATCACCTTTAGCTTTGATTACAGCACACACTTTGGTGACCAGTTCATGTGTGAATATGATTCTTCATTAACGTGATTGATGTGTGATTTGATGATCTGGATCTCCATTTTCTGAATTTCATCTTATCTAACATTCTTCTTATTAACATTTAAATCCAAATTGTGTAAAAACTTCATGCCATCAATCTCAGCTTGGGTGTAGAAAAATATGAAATTAACACACAGGTAACAGCTGACCTTC